>MU223635.1:2580922-2592730 GCA_018584345.1 Thuja plicata | reverse complement strand
CAATTGGTCACTTCTGATGACCTACCCTGTTAGGAGTATTACAGTGGAGACCTATTAAGATCTACTTTGTTTGAAGCTTTAGCAACACTGTTAAGTGTGCACTCTGTTAAGAGATTTGTAAAGAACGATTAAGTCCACCTTCTACAAAATTATTTTAGATGTGATGCACTTGTTAGAATGCAACTACATAAGTCTTTGATCTGATGATGTATGCAATCTCTAATTTCTGATGACAAATCCAATAAAGCTTCCTATGTATAAGTATTCATCCTTCCATGATTGAATAATACCTTTGTCTGCCCGTCAGTAGCCTCTATGTGTTCTTGACAACTGATGTGATATGTTTCTGACCTTTGCATGAATTCTACCTTCTACTCCTTAGATGCTCTTCGTGGCTATCAACAACAATGAATTCATAACTCACAATTGATTTGAACATCTATTTATACTAGCTTTTGGCTCAATTCTTGATTCACGCTTTGCAAGTTAACTCTAGATCCAAGGTTTACAACTTGACCTTGATCTTTAGTTAGATATGTTTTAGATCCATTAGGATTCTTTAAAACATTTACATAAAGCTTGCTTGACCCTCAAGTTATGATTTAAAACAAATTAAAACTCTATAAATAGAATTAAATTTCTTTATCTGTCGTGTAAAACTCAGATCCACTTTTTGCGGGTTCTCTAACTGACTATCGATTCTAACGGTCAGTTTTCTTTGTCGTCAGTGTTCCTTTCTTGAACTGGTCATTGGGTATGCCTTTTCTGTTTCATAGGTTTTTTTCTCAAAACTGTGTCATCGGTGATGATCTCAATGTTATGTTATTGACCCGTCGGTGATGTCCTGTTCACTTCATCGGTGCAACACTTGTCAGTGTTCATTGGTTAATTCCATACTTAGCATTTGTCATGACCTTTGTGTTCTATCAGGTATGCTCAATGTTCATCGGTAATGCTTTTAGTCTGTTGGTAATGCTTGTAGTCTATCAGTGATCTATGTTAATGTTTTTCACTAAGTGTACTAATGGTAAAATTAATGTCATCAATCTCCCCATTTGACATTAGTATCAAAAACATTGATATGTGCAACATAATGAGTGTATTTAGTATGTACACCTATGTATACCCCTTCCTTAGTCATTGAATGACTCCCCCTATGTATATGCTAGTAAGTGTAAGTATATATAAATATCCTTTTTCTTTTTCCCTTTTTTTTTGATATATATTGTACATAACTATCTTTATATATATGTTCCTTCTGTACATACAATAGACATTTCATTTCTATTCTTCCTTTTTTGATTCTAAAGGCAAAGGTACTTATAGCTTGTCAAAAAGGTGGGAATGTGAGGACTTGATCTCCTCCATCATCTTTTCCCATCTCTCCTTTAGCATTTCTAGAGCCATGTGCTCCAGTGATATCCGTACATGTATATCATAGATGTTGTCTACTATAGACATCTTGGGGGTTGCAATAAGATTTCTTGCATCAAAAATATGCTGCTATAAAATAGTAAGATTAGGAAGAATGTGTGCCTGTAGTTTGGTAATCTCACCTCTTAGTTGAGTTTCAACATCCCATATTTCTTGCCTTAGCCTGTTAGCCTCTATGACCTTGTCATGATGTGCCTTTATACTCTCTACATGTGAGGTTAGGCTTTGTGCACTGGTTGTGACATTGGAATCTATCTCTACTAGTTTGTCACTATTTTCTTTTGTATAATTTTCAAGCGTGCACATCTTTTTAACTAAGGTGATTGCTTCAACAATCATTGCCTCTAATTGATCAGTTAGTTCAGAGAGCTTTACCTTGTTCAATGCCACTTCTTGGCTGATTTTATCAATTAACTTTTATTGGTATTTCTTTTCTGCTTGTTCTTCCATAGCTTGTTCTACATTTATATTCTGGTTTGTGATTGCATCGGTAAGAACAGAAATTTGTTCCTTAACTGTAGCATTTGCTTCAAGTTTTACCTCAGGAACAAGTTGTTGGAGAATATATCTTGCCTTGTCAAGTGCCATTGTTTCTCAGTGTTCTTGTATCATTTTATTTTGAATGGCTTTTCTTTGACATAGCACTCCAAACTCTTGAAGTTTATCACTGTCCAAAGTGGTAATATCCCAGTTTGGAACTTCTATTATTCATCCAGTGTAACAGCCAAGATGTCTTTCTTTGCTATTTTCTTCCTCTTCTTCTTTGGCTGGGTGGAAAATTGATGTACTACCATCTGTAAAGCATGATATTGGGTTGACTTGGTAGGTGAGGGTCGAGAAGATGAGGCATCCTTTTGTATCTGTTCTGAGTCCACCAACTAGTTTGGTAAAGATGTCTCCTCATTTGCCTTGGGTGTATCAACAAATGTATCTTCTTTAAGTTTTATACCTTCATCCTGCTTGACTCCTTCACTTTTATCTTTTTCTTCAACCTTTCTCAATGTATCATCAGTTTTGTTATCTGCCTCTTTATTTTGATCTTTTGACACTTCTTGCTGGTTGTCGGTTGCATCCTTCATTTTTGTATCTATTTCCTTGTGAGTGTTGGATGCATCTTTGTTTTCATTGGTACCCATATCCTTGGGTATATTATCATCTTTCTTAGATGATTTATCCTAACTTGACTGAATATCAATAGCATCTATTAATATATTCATGTTTGTAGTCGTATTGACTGTTGCAGTGTCAATAGTTGTATCTTGTCCATCGGTATTACCTTTTGCCGCATTTATGTCTTCATCTTTTTGAACTTCTACTACAGGGTCTTGTCCTGTAGTGGTATTGACAATGTTGTCTAACCACAATTCATCATTTATGTCATCATCTAAGTTACCTTTTATCATTAACTCTACTTTGGTAACTTCTTCATCCTCTAAACTGATGTGAATTTGACTTACTGTTACTTGATCAACTTCACCATCTTTTGGCCATTCTTCATCTATAATGTCAATCTATTTCTGGCCAGTTATTTGTACTTCTTCACTATCTAACTCTATTATTGAGTTATCTCTCTGATTGGCAGTTTACTGCTCATAACTACTCTTCTCATCAGGATTGAGTATCTTACTCCATGTATCATGGGTTTCTTGTTCTAGCTCTATAAGCTTCTCTTCAAGAAATTTATAAGATCTCATCTTGGGTGAGAAACTTTTTGCATTTTTTCCATGATTTCATTGATTTCTTCTCTTTTTGATTCAGGAGGCATAAGAGAAACCAGTACTTGTTCTCTTATCCTTTTCTCCTCATGAAGAGCAAAAGTGAATCTAGAAGAAGTTCTAATTAATAGTTCTTGTGGAACATCACGTGTAGTGAATTGTAGTGGGATATAATAGTTTTTGCACATCTTAGCAATAAGTGCATCTTCAATCTTATTCTTTTCTACAGAATCCCATCTTCACCATTTCCTAATCTTAGGATGTCCAAGAGATGCAGCTTCAGAAATATACTTACATATTTCATCAATGTCTTTAGTGGGTGATGTAACCTTTGCTATTTCCTTTGCTTGTTTTATAGTCTCAGGTTCATCCATAGCTGAGTCCTCTAAGTCCTCATTTGTTTGAACAAATTTCCTCCTTTTGGCAGGTGCCCTAGCTGGTTATTTTTCCATTGCTGTGTCAGGTTTCCTTTTATACACCTTTCCTTTTACCATGGGAGAAGGAGTTGCATCCTTTGTTGTTTGACTCCTTGTTCTTGATTTCTTAGGTGGAAGAGGAGGTGGTGAATCAGACTTCTCTTCCTCTGAATCATTTTTCTTTGTTGTATCACCGATGGGAAGCTGATCCTTAGTGAGTTCCTCCTTACCCTCTTGTTCCTCTTCACCTTCTCTTTCTTCTTCTCCTTCAGAAGATATATTCAAGTTCTTTTTCAAATTCTTCACCATTCTTTTTGACTTTTTTACAGCCTTCTTGACAACAAGATTTGTTTTAATCTTTTATTTGGCCTCTTCAAAAGTACTATTGGTTGTATTCTTGGCTCTGGTCTGTTTGCCATGATTTTGTGATCTTCATGCTCTTTTCTTTCCTAAGGCCAGAAGTATTTCAGTTCCTTGTAATATCCTTGTTGAAATTTATAGGGTCTTCAGGTCAAAAGCCATGTGAAAATGCAAAACCTTGAAACCCTAGGTCCTGCTCTAGGCCAAAATGAGAAAAACCCTAAAGTGTTCATCATGTTTCTATTTTGGCATTACCTTTTTGAAACAACTTAATTCATGTGTTTTAAACCATAGTCACCTTGTCGCGTGGTCCTAATAGCATATTCTTTTTTATTATAAGACTCAGTGATTAACTATGGTCGGGATGTCTCTCAAAGAAATGGAATTTTCCTTTTGTTTTATGAGACTTGGTGGAACCCTTCAGTCATGAAGTCTTCAAATAAAGAAACATGTCAGCAGTTGGCAAAAGGGCCCATAGATGAGTCACGGTGTCACGTGAATGATCTAGCAGTTAGTGAATTTTTATGAGACTTGGTGATTGCTTTAGTCGCGTGGTCTCTGAATTGGCTTGTCGTTATGTAATAAGTATAAAGTTCATGGTCGCATGGTCTCCAGAAGAGATGACAGTTAAGTAAAAGATGTCGAGACTTCATGACTAACCGCATATAGTTTGGAATATAAGGCAATTGGGTGGTCGCTAGATCAGGATGCTGAGTCAGTTTTTATTCAGCGATTTAGAGACAAGAAATGGAAGGAGACATGTGTCCAAAGGTGAAAGGATTAAGAGGTTTGTTGTGTAGTCTCCCAAAGGAAAAAGGTCATTTGGCAATCAGGTGACTAAGTATAAAGTCCTTTGTTCTCGCGTAGTCTCTAAATAATATAAAGGTATTAAAAAATATTCAGCGACTTAGCGGAGCCGTCGGATGCAAAGATGAATAAATCAAATGGTGGTCGCAAAGTCTCTAATCAAAAAGGCTTAAAGGTAAAAGTGCTTGTGACTTGGAGAGAACTGTAGAAGATAAAGGTAATGGTCAGTCGCGGAGTCTCCGAATAAACTGAGTTAATTATTTCATCTAGCGACTTTGATTTCTTCAGTCGCGTGATAGCCAGAAATAAACTAAGGTTATCCAAGCAAAGAAAATAACACAGTCACTTGGTCTCCAAAAGAATTGAGGGTTATGAAGTTGGGTCAGCGACAAGGAGATAATACACAGTCACGTAATCGCTCAATACAAAATTTTAGAAAAGGCAACAGTTGTGACAAGACAGCAATGAATGATTTGGCATCCAATGACAATCTAGGAAATTGATTACTGTGTAAAAAGGGTAGCTAAGATGTATGACAGAGAGCCAATCACATAGAGGCATGTCGTCACCTTCAAATTTCATAAGGTTTTTCTGAAGATACACATATATGAATTTGATTTCCTATCACACTCATGAACTACGGCTAGGTTTTCAATCAATTTCACAGCATGCTAAATTGAAGACAGAATTGATGATTTTTCAAATGATGAGCCGTGTACTTAAAATAGTTACCATAAAGGAGTTGATTGAAGGCTCATTTTTAACTTATCTTGCTTTCAGAGTTATAGAGCTAAGAAGTGCTAGGTTTTCTAAATTGAGAGAAGAAATTGGATAAGTTGCAGGATACTCAATTGATTATCAAGTTTTGAATTGTTGGGAACAGTGCACAGACAAGAGAAGTGAGTCCTGGGAGAAGATTTGCTTCAATATCGATAAAGAAAAAAGGATTGAAATAGAGAAAACATGAGTAGAGCAGTCAGTGTGACTTCTACCAGTGGGAGGAGCGACAAGATAGATGATGATACTAAATGGAAAAGGAATTATTCTGATGAATTCCTCAAATTGCTGCCGGGTTCTACACAAAACAAAAGGGCCAATGCAAATGTTCTTACTGATGATTATAGCGATATTAGAGATGCTGACACTCCAGGATCAATAGGTTTTTCTATTTTCAACTACTTCTATAACAATTATGATAAGGCCATTCCAGTGTCAAACCCTTGGACCTGTGGTCTGGCTAGGTTAATTGTCCCTGACATCTATATAGATGTAGATTTGTTCTTAGGTCTTGCCAGTCACTATGATTTCCTATTCAAGACAATTAAGAAAAACGATGGCACTGCCCTGCTTATCCTGAATAGAAACTCATTTATGCAAACCTTTGGCTTGTACAATACTATGTCCACAAAAATCAATATTACTAAACAAGAAGAGAGATATAGGTTAAAGCCTGAATTGCTAGGGTATTATTGTAGAAAAACATGCATAAGGAGGTTTGAAACCATCTTACTCCTATACCTGGGACAACACCCTATTTCTTCAAGGACCTACATTTCTATATTAAGTATATTGCCTATGCCCTATGTAGAGTGTTAGGGAGAGATGGAGGAGCTGAGAAGATTAATGTTGGGATTTTAATGATGGTGCTGGACTTACAAGAGGTGCATTCTAGCACTAGCTATGACTACATACAATACATCATTGATGAGATGCATGAAGGTGTTGTAGCAACACAAAAGAAGATGAAGGATCCAAAGGAAAAAGAACCTAGGTTCTTTTATTATTCCATCCTGATGCACTTGCTCTTACATTTCAACTTTGGGATAATGGATGTGAACAATTTGGATCCTCAAAGGATTTTTAAAGACAAGCCTAATCCCATTCAGTTTTGGGTTAGGATTTGGAACTATACATCCAAGGATTGTGATTACTGTGCATTTTAGAATTGGGTTGTATATCCAATAATGCAGAGCATGGGCATCAGCAAGACAAGACTCCCAATCAAGGTTCTCCAACTACTGAGGCCTTGTGAATATGTAGACAAATGGGAGGGAGATCATAACTGGGGAAATTTCTTCCTTGAGGAGAACTTTACCATGATTAGGGTATATGCATGTGTGCATCCACCTCATATCTTGCCCTACCATGTGCCATAAAGAGTTTCTACCATGGAATTCATCTGGAAGATTTTATTGACAGAAAATGAGAATTTTACAGTGCATAGGAAGGGGACCTTCACCCCTAGGCAATTCAAGATTTTCAATTTCACTATTGGCAAAGGTGCCATTGACACAATCAGCCAGTAGTTGGAGAGTTTCAGAATGGGGCAGCCTCATATAGGTACATTGATCCTGCGGGTTTCATGGTAGGAGTCAGAAAGCTTCTAACCCCCACAATCCCTAATAAAAATGGTCATTGTACATGTATACAAGAGGATGCAACAAGAAACCTTCTTGATGAAGATGAAATCAGGACAAGAAGGGAGAGGATTCAGGAATTACTGAAGCTAGAAACACAAATAAAGAGAAATGGGTAAGCTTTTGGAGGCTTCTATCCTGATTTGCCCTACTTTGATAGAATCAAAGCCATGATTGATAATTTCTATGTGCTTTGTGAGCAACTTAACAATGTTCTAGATAAGAAAGGACCCCAGGAGCCTGAACATTTAGAGTCAAAATATGAAAGTTCTAGTGATGGTGACTATGCCCATCCACCTCAATATGATCAGCCTCAACAAGATGTTGTAGAGGTACCATAGTTGCAGGGAGAGGAGGGCCATATCATTGACCTAACAGAGGTCTCCTAGCCAGACGATGTAGAAGAGCCTTCAACCAAAAGGCAAAAAGATGACATAGGACAGCCTTCAATTATTAGGCAAGAAAAGAAAAGGGATAAAGTGAGTGCCTTGGTTCCTGGGAATAGGTTATATGACCATAACCTAAGAAAATTGATCAGACAAGGAAAGAAGAAACAACTAGATGTAGAGGAAAATATTGAGTTGCCTCTCGAGTAGTGTATTGATGAAAGATTAATACATCAGCAAAAAAAATTTAAGTGATGATAGTTTCATCAAGACTGATGAATTTAAAGATTTTTTGAGATGGCATAAGAAACAGGAAATAAGAGCCCAATTGAAAGTTAATGGTGAGGAGACAATCACAAATGAGGCTCTATTGGCCCTACAATCATATGACCCTAATAGTGAGGATATCTCACTAGATGAGGCCAGGCAGATGGTGTTAAACAGTGGCATATTGCTGGCTGAGGGCAGGGACTTAGCCTCAGCTTTCATTTTTTATCAGATAAGGAAACAACCAGATTTGAAAATGGCAAGTGAGGTACAAATGGGAGACATGATAAAGCATTTTGGGTATAGCCCAAAGTCTCAGGCCTTTTCCATGTGGAGCCTTTGCCCAAAAGACCAGAAACCTCAGTTGGTGAACATCCAAGAGAATATGGTGGGTAATTAGATGGTTTGCTTGATGCAGAATATAGGGGATCTAGAGATATCCTAGATTATGACACACTGGGCACACTTAAATGAGGACAAGACCAAGCAACTATCTGATAAGTGTAGCATTTTGATAGAAGAAACTAGTGCTTTGGCCAAAGACAGGGAGTTGTGCCATATTAAGATACATCAACAGGATAAGGCAATTGCTGAGTTGATAAAGCAACTAGAAGAAAAGCTTGAAGTGGTGTATGTACCTTCATAGCCACCTTTGCAAATTGAGGAGAAAGAAAAGTCAGAGGAGGTGGTTGAAAAGGATGACATGGGAGAGAAGAAAAGTGAAATAGCCTTGAATGCATTAAGGTGCATTTTACAACATAGGATTGATATATTGAAGGATAAGGCAGATGTCATCCTCAATGCATATAATAATTTGCTTACCCTACACATAGAGATAATAGGGTACCTTGCTATATTAAACCCTTATTTTGTTAATTGGTCTCCTAGGGTGCAACTATTTGAGAAGCTTGCCTTCTTGCAGCCTTTAAAATCAGATTTACCTGAGGTGGTAACAGAAGTAGGAGATGAGATTAAAAAGGTAAATGTGGCCTTATCATTCTTCAAGGGAAAGTTGAACCAAGTAGAGATTAAATTGAGCATGTTTTCTTCAGATTTCAATAGATTTGTTCCTTCCCTTAGAGGAGAAGATGATCAGATAAAGGCCTTGGAGGTCTGGAAGAATGAGTTTGACAGTAAGATGCCTAATAATGAGGCATTCATTTTAGGATCTGATTTAGATATTGAAGGCTTTAATAAGATTTTGGATGAGGCCTTCAGAGCTGAAACTAACATCAATAAATTTCTAGTGGATGTTAAGAGCATTACTGATGTTAGGTGGGACAGACAAGAGCAATAGGTACAAAGCACTCAGGACTTCAAGTGGCCAACTGAAGATGAGGTGACAGCATGGGACCTGATGACTAGGCCCAAGAAAAAGAAGCCTGAAATTGAGGAGGAAATTCTTGATGAAGAGTAGAGCGGAACACCTGACGCCTGATCATTGATCACGAGGAGGTTAGCTATTTGTGGAGATAAGTGTAAGTTAGCCTATAATGGTAGTCACTTATTCTTGCTGCAAATACCAGAAGCTATCCTGAACATTGTCAAACAAAGGCACCAGATTCTAGAAAGGACAAAGAGTATCTGATTTTTATCCTCTATTTTTGTCCTCCCACCGCTTTATCATTCCTTTCTTTTGTCTTTTATGTGATTTTAGGGTTAGGTTCCTTAAACCATCTGAGGCTTGTTGCATCCTAAAATAAAGGATTCCAAGATGTTTAAGGGCCTATATATAGGATCAAAGTTGTAATTGTAAAAGAGGATGAAATATATAGAAAATCAATCTTTCTAGACTTCTGTCTGTCTTTTCCAAGATTTCAAGATTTTATGTACTAAAGCAGGATCATATTAATAAAAATACATTGCAATTCTACTCTATCTTCATTGTTTTCTCTTTAATTGTTGTGTATGCTCTTTTATGTTTGAATTTGTAAGGCAATTTCAAGCATTTTAGTTATAAGGTAGCTATTTAATCACTTGCAAGTTTCTTTCAGGGAAAGAACTAAGTTTTGTAAGTGGTTTTAGGGAGCATAACAATAGTTAAGGATTTGATACAATATCATAGAGATGATAGGATAATCTATAAGGCATTTTATCTAAATTATATGTAAGTTGTAAGGCATCTTACAGTATTTTGTTTTTATGTATTTCTGTGAACTTTAAGTTATTGACTCTGCAGCCCAAAGGATAGGCACTGGTCTAGGAAGTGATTTGATAATATTTCATTATCCAAACATTCAAATACAATTCAAACCAATCATTTTAAAAGTACTTTATGTAAAATCAATTGTATCCCTAAGGGTTACAGTTGAAGTTTGTTGATTTCTTAAAGAGAAAATCAAATAGGTTATTCCTCCTAGATTCATAAGAGTTATAAAAGGAAAGAAGAATGTATTTCTTGGTTATGTTGTTGTCTGCTATCATTAAGATATTGATTTGGATTGCCAAGCTTATCCTTAGAATAATCATAGTTATCTATATTGTTATATGCATGTCCATCTAAAACAGAGCATTTAGCACATAAGGTTTAATCCACTCTAAAGATATTGTTAAGACAGTAATCAGTCATAGGTAAAACCTACCTGAGTTAGTGGATCTCAAAAAATAAGGAGGTCGTAATAGATATCCCCAGTGTTATCAAGAACCTCATCAATTAGTGTTTTTCCCTTTCTTGAGTCATAGTGTCAAAAGGCATTAAGAGGTCATAGAGTTGTTCAAGATTTCAAATATCTTTCAGAGGCCTAGCAAGAAAAAACCCTAAAAAATTGGCGACTCTACTGGGGAATCAGAGATTATAAAAGTCTTGTTAAGAAACTTCAGAATATCTCTTTTCTAGTAGTTAGAACTCTCTGGTGTTTTCAAAATTTTTACAAATCTTTTCCAGTGGTTGTTGTCGGATTATCCTTTGATAAGTATTCATTTATCCCAAGTTATTGGGTGGAAACTCTAAAATAAAATCTCTGAGACTAGTGCAAATTGAGTGAATATCTTTCAATAATGAATACTAGGTCAAGGATGAGAACAGATCCTGAGAAATTATTATATGGTAGACTTCCATCATCCTCAAGGATAGAGATGTCCTGGAGAAAAAAGAAAAATCCAGTTAACATGGATGAGAACCCTCCAAGAGGTAAAGAGGGCAATGTTAGGAGAGAAATAAATGCAATTCAGCAGTCTCATGATGGAAATACTTCAGATTATGAAGAAGCAGAAGCTAAAAGGGTATTGGAAACACCCATAGTCACCTCTACTTTAAGTGAAAGAGAAGAGACTATTACTTCTAGTTCAGATGTAGAAGATGCTCCCTCTAATATGCTGGCAAATGAAGAAAAGTTCATCTTGAAACAACTTTCCTTGGTTCAACAAATGAAGAAAGAAAGAGAAATGAGAAAGAAAAAGAGTGACCCTAAGAATGTTGATAAGAACAGAAGAAAGTCTTCAAAATATCAAAGTATAAAAGATACAGAGAGATCTCAGAGGGACCAAGAAATATCAGGCACTCGTAAGGCTCTTATTTCACAAAAGGATAAAGGAAAACAAAAGATGAATGAAAGTAGGAACCAAGAACCTAAGTTTCAAAAGCCTTTAACTGAGCAAATGTCCAAGTTGGACATTGATTTGGAAAAATTAAGAGTTGAAAAAGAAACTATGGAAAAAATGTTGGAAAAAACATAGATGGAGGCTGCCACTATTGAAATGAAGAAAAAGATAGATTTTTTACAGTCTTCAAAGTTTTCTTATGCTAGCCCGGAGAATGTTAATGCTTCTAAAACAAAGGCCACTACTGCTAAAGAGGATCATAGCTTTCAAAGGAAACCATTGCACACTGAAAGGTACAAACAATTTAATTTTGTTGGTATCCGTGGATATCCTAATGCATTTCCTAAAGATGTGGGTGATATAGGAGAAAAACTCCCTAAGTTTGCAGGTAATAATGTTATATCTTGTGAAACACATCTAAGAAAATTCATTGATTTTGTTGATGATCTGAATATCACTCATGAAG
>MU223635.1:2555235-2579657 GCA_018584345.1 Thuja plicata | reverse complement strand
TGGACCTAGTGAAAATGTAAATAAACATAAGGTCAAGATTATTACAAAAACCATAGAGCCAAATGTTGTACAAGAGGAAGATGTGAGAAGACAAGAAAAAAATGTTCCTGTTCAAAAGATAGAAAATTAAAAATTAAAAAAGAGTCAGCTCAAAAAGAACACAATGAAGAAAATGATGTCACTATTGACAAATCAAAATTTTTAGATATGAGATACACTCCAGTAGATATGGGTCAATGTTTGTCCCATATGATAGTTAAGGTTCCATTTCTAGAAATGATGAGGATTAAAGAACATAAGGAAAAAGTAATGTCATTATTAAACAGTGTACCCACAATAAAGGTCCAGAGTCCAGTGGATGTTTCCAAGAGGCCAATTACCAAGGAAAATGAAGTAGAGGTGTTGACATCTTAAATTCCTCAAATATTCTTGAATGCAATTTCTTCCCCAAAAGTTGTTGACCCATTTTTTCTTTCATTGATAATTAATGATAAGATGCTCAAAAATTGCATGATTGATTTAGGAGCCTCTACTACAGTTATGCCAGTTGAAATCATGAGTGCAATGGGGTTACAAGTTGATACACCTTATGGGAGATGCAGAGCTATGGACTCTAGAGAGGTCCATGTGATCGGTACCATTGAGGCTATGCCTTATAGAATAGCAATATGCCCTAATGTAGTAATGACTATGAATGTTCTAGTGGTTGACATACCACCACATTATGGCATGTTGCTATCAAGAAAATGGAGTGCTCAGATGGGAGGTAGTATACAAAATGATTTATCATATGCTACTTTCAACATTGCTGGAGAAAATGTTAAGGTCTTAAGGGAAAGTAGAAATCCCCACATGATAGAAAATTTTGAAGACACTAATGTTAACTATTGCATTGACATAGACTTGGAAAATTTTAGGATGCAAAAAAATGAACTTTATTGTCAAGATCAAGAGGCTGACCCTTTGAACAAAGAATTAATCATGCAGGAAGATGGATTGTGGAAGATGTACTTTGATGGTGCTTTCTATAAAGAAGGATTAGGGGTAGGAGTATTGTTGATATCTCCATCAGGTACAACTTTTAAGTACTCATTTATGTTAGCCTTCCAATGTACAAACAATACTGCAGAGTATGAGGCTTTATTCTTAGGACTTGAGATTGCTATCAAACATGGTATAAAATGTTTAAAGGTTTATGGTGATTCCGAGTTAGTGGTAGCACAAGTTAGATTTAAATATGTTGTAAAGAATGACAGATTGAAAATGTATAAGTATGTTATTTGGGATCAACTTGAAATGTTTGATGCCTTTGATATAAGTTGGTTAGAAAGGTCAAAAAATATTATGGCTGATTTTTTAGCAAATGTTTCTTTAAAAAATGATGATTTGACCTTACATGGGGTGTCAATACTAGAATTCAAAACAAGACCAGTTCTTCTGGACAACATATACAACTAGCAAGTGTTCCAGGATGATCAAGATATTTTTAGGTTCATGCAATGTTTAGACCATTATGAGAACCAAAGTATAGATTGTAGTTCCTTACTGGAACATTATGATGGAAAACACTACATCTTTGGAAATGAAGTTGTCTAATTAAGTTCTAATCAGATTCCTAGGGGTCTGGTGGAGCTTGAAGCATTGTTTATAAGTCAGCAAAATGATTCATCAAAGTTAAGCAATGCCAAGATTGAGGATTTAGAAGAAATAAAGTTAGGATCTGAAAGTAGTCCTCAAATAGTTTATATTGGGAAAGGTTTAGATTCTCACATAAGAATAAATCTGATTAAATTACTGAGAAAATACAAACATGTCTTTTCTTGGTCGTATGAAGACTTGAAAGCATACAGAGAAGACCTTTTTCAACATGAAATCCCATTGAAATCATATTTGAAACCATTTAGGCAAAAACAAAGGCCTATTAACCCCTTGTTGGCTCCTAAAATGCAATAAGAGTTGATGAAACTCAAGGCTGTTGGGATAATCTAGCCTATCAGACATTCAACTTGGGTATCAAATTTAGTGTCAGTTAGAAAAAAGAATGGTGATATCAGACTATGTGTGGATTTCAGGAACCTAAATTTTGCTTCATTGAAAGATAACTATTCATTACCCAATATGGAAGCAATGTTACATAAGGTGACTTGTTGTGAGTTGTTGTCAATGATGGATGGTTTCTCAGGTTATAACTAGGTCTTAGTTAAAGAGACAGAGCAGTATAAAACTGCATTTACTACTCCATGGGGAACCTATGTGTATATCAGAATGCCTTTTGGATTAATAAATGTAGGGGTGACTTTTCAGAGGGCTATGGATGTTTCTTTCAAGGAATTCATTGATCTATTCATGGTTATTTATCAAGATGACTTAACTACATATTCCAAAAGGGATATTGATCATTGTGATCACTTGGGTAAGATTTTTAACAAAGCATTGGAATATGGTGTTTCACTAAATCCTAAGAAGTGTCATTTTGTAGTCAAAGAGGGGAAGTTGCTTGGACATATAGTGTCTAGAGAAGGGATAAGAATAGACCCTGAGAGAGTAGAAGCAATTCAAAAGGTGATTTCTCCAAAGAACTTAAAAGTTGTGCAATCTTTCTTAGGGAAGATAAACTTTGTCCAAAGATTCATAGTAAATTTTGCAAAAATTGTTAAACCCATTGTCAAATTATTAAAGAAAGATGTCAAATTTGTTTGGAATGAAGAATCTCAATAGGGATTTGAAAAAATAAAGAAAGCAGTACAGGAGGCTCTAGTTTTGAAATTACCAGATTATACTAAGCCTTTCTCTTTATTTTCATTTGCATCATTCCATACAATTGCTACTATTCTTCTTCAAAAGGATGAACAAGGATTTGAACATCCCATATCTTTTTACAGTAAGTCCTTGCAGGTTGCAGAGCTTAACTATGAAATAATGGAAAAGCAGGCTTATGCATTGGTAAAGGTTGTGAAATCTTTCAGGCCCTATTTGGTTTGTGCTAAGGTACAGGCCTATGTTCCTCATGTAGCAGTAAAGGATATCCTTACACAACTAGAGGTAACTGGTAAGAGGCATAAGTGGATCACCAGAATTCAAGAATTCAACCTTGAAATTAATATCACCAAGTTAATAATATGACAAGGCTTGGCAAATCTCATGGGATTGACTTTATTGGTGAATTTCAGGAGAAATCTAGTGGAGGACATAGTTGGATATTGGTTGCCATAGATTACTTTACAAAGTGAATTGAAGCTATCCCTACAATGAAAGCAACAAGCAAGGTGGTTACTGAGTTTCTCTTGGAGAATATTTTAACCAGATTTGGTGTACCTAGTAAATTAGTGATGGACAATGCCATGAGTTTTAGATCAGAAGAAATGACAAATTTTTGTGAAAGGTATGGGATTACAATATCATACTCATCCCCATATCACCCACAAGCTAATGGACAATCTGAGTCTAGCAATAAGAGTATATTGAAGATACTAAAAAGGACTCTGGAACATAATAAGAGAACATGGCACACAAAGTTGAAATTAGCCTTTTGGGCTGATAGGATAACAATTAAAAAAGCAACTGGTAAATCTCCTTTTGAGCTAGTATATGGCCTACAAGCAAAATTTCCTATCAATAATTTGTTGCCAATATGTCAATTTATACAGCAAGAACATTTAGATGTCTCTAGTGATATGCATGATAGAATGATACAGCTGATTGAATTGGATGAAGCCAGGAGAAATAGTCAAAGAGAAAATATAAAATTACAGTAGAAGATGAAGTATTTGTTTGACAAAAGGGCTACTAAGAGAAAATTCCAAGCTGGTGACCTAGTTCTCCAATGGAATGCAAGAGCAAAAGACAAAGGTAAGCACAAGAAATTTGAGTCTTTGTGGCTAGGACATTTGATTATTTTGGAAAATTTTGGCAAAGACTCTTATTTATTGAAAAATATGGAGGAAGAAGATTTTGAGTTGCCTGTGCATGGGAAATTCTTGAAGCCTTTCTATAACTAAAGATCAAAGTAATGCACAAGTAAATATGTACCATATTGTACATAGTTTCCCTTCTGTTTTAGGTTAGTTGGTCTCTTCTTTAGTTTTTGAAGGGTCTCCAACCAGAGATTCTATGGTTCTTGGCCATAAACTGTGTCTAGTCAATCCTCAAGTAGAGCCACTATTGGTTGTATTCCTGGTTCTGGTCTATTTGCAAAGATTTTGTGATCTTCATGCTCTTTTCTTTCCTAAGGCCAGAAGGCTTTCAGTTCCTTATAATATCCTTGTTGAAATTTATAGGGTCTTCAGGTCAAAATCCATGTGAAAATGCAAAACCTCAAAACCCTAGGTCCTACTCTAGGCCAAAATGAGAAAAACCCTAAAGTGTTCATCATGTTTCTATTTTAGCGTTACCTTTTTGAAACAACTTAAGTCATGTGTTTTAAACCATAGTCGCCTTGCCGCATGATCCTAATAGCATATTCTTTTTTATTACAAGACTCAACAATTAACTATGGTCGGGATGTATCTCAAAGAAATAGAATTTTCCTTTTATTTTATGAGACTTGGCAGAACCCTTCAGTCACGAAGTCTCCAAATAAACAAACATGTCAACAATTGGCAAAAGGGCCCACAGATGAGTCACGGTGTCACTATGCCAGCAGTTAGTGAATTTTTATAAGACTTGGCGATTACTTTAGTCGCGTGGTCTCTGAATTGGCTTGCATTTATGTAATAAGTATAAATTTCATGGTCACGTGGTCTCCAAAAGAGATGATGGTTAAGTAAAAGATGCTGAGACTTTGCGAATAACCACATACAGTTTGGAATATAACGTAGTCAGGTGGTTGTTGGATCAGGATGCTGAGTCAATTTTTATTCAGTGATTTAGAGACAAGTAATGGAAGGAAACATGTGTCCAAAGGTGAAAGGATTAAGAGGTTTGTCACATATTATCCCAAAGGAAAAAGATCATTTGCTGATCAGGAGACTAAGTATAAAGTCCTTTTTTGTCGCATAGTTTCCAAATAATATAAAGGTATTAAAAAATATTCAGCGACTTAGCGGAGCTGTCAGATGCAAAGATGAATAGATCAAACGATGGTCACAAAGTCTCTTATCAAAAAGGCTTAAAGGTAAAAGTTCTCGTGACTTGGAGATAACTGTAGAAGATAAAGGTAACTGTCAGTCATGGAGTCTCTGAATAAACTGTGAGTTAAGTATTTCATCTAGCGACTTTGATTTCTTCAATCGCGTGATCGCCAGAAATAAACTATGGTTAGCCAGGAAAAGAAAATAACACAGTCGCTTGGTCTCCTTCAAAATAATTGAGGGTTATGAAGTTGGGTCAGCGACAAGGAGATAATACACAGTCATGTAGTCCCTCAATATGAAATTTTATAAAAGCCGGTAGTTGTGACAAGACAGCAATGAATGATTTGGCGTCCAATGACAATCTAGAAAATTGATTACTGTGTAAAAAGGGTAGCTGAGATGTATGACAGAGAGCCAATCACATAGAGGCATGTCATCACCTTCAAATTTTATAAGGTTTTTTTGAAGATACACATATATGAATTTGATTTCCTATCACACTCATGAACTACGGCTAGGTTTTCAATCAATTTCACAGCGTGCTGAATTGAAAACAAAATTGATGATTTTTCAAATGATGAGTCATGTACTCAAAATAGTTACCATAAAGGAGTTGATTGAAGACTCATTTTTAACTTATCTTGCTTTCAGAGTTACAGAGAAAAGAAGTGCTAGGTTTTCTAAATTGAGAGAAGAAATTGGATAAGTTACAGGATACTCAATTGATTATCAAGTTTTGAATTGCTAGGAACAGTGCACAGACAAGAGAAGTGAGTCTTGGGAGAATATTTGCTTCAATATCGGTAAAGAAAAAAGGATTGAAACAGAGCAAACATGAGTAGAGACGTTAGTGTGGCTTCTACCAGTGGCTGGAGGAGCGACAAGATAGATGATGATACTAAAGGGAAAAGGAATTATTCTGATGAATTCCTCAAATTGTTGTTGGGTTCTACACAAAACAAAAGGGCCAATGCAAATGTTCTGACTGATGATTACTATGATATCAAAGATGCTGACATTCCAGGATCAACACATTTTTCTCTTTTCAACTACTTCTATAACAATTCTGATAAGGCCATTCCAGTGTCAAACCCTTGGACCTGTGGTCTGGCTAGGTTAATTGTCCCTGACGTCTATATAGATGTAGATTTGTTCTTAGGTCTTGCTAGTCACTATGATTTCCTATCCAAGAAAATTATGAAAAATGATGGGACTGCCCTGCTTATCCTGAACAGAAACTCATTTATGCAAGCCTTTGGCTTGTACAGTACTATGTCCACAAAAATTAATATTACTAAACAAGAAGAGAGATATAGGTTAAAGCCTGGAATTGCTAGGGGATTATTGTAGAAACACATGCATAAGGAGGTTAGAAACCATCTTACTCCTATACCTGGGACAACACCCTATTTCTTCAAGGACCTACATTTCTATATTAAGTATATTGTCTATGCCCTGTGTAGAGTGTTAGGGAGAGATAGAGGAGCTGAGAAGATTAATGCTGGGATTTTAATGATTGTGCTGGACTTACAAGAGGTGCATTCTAGCACCAGCTATAACTACATACAATACATCATTAATGAGATGCATGAAGGTTTTGTAGCAACATAGAAGAAGACGAAGGATGCAAAGGAAAAAGAACCTAGGTTCCTTCATTATTCCATCCTGATGCACCTTCTCTTACATTTCAACTTCAGGATCATGGATGTGAACAATTTGGATCCTCAAAGGATTTTTAAAAACAAGCCTAATCCCATTTAGTTTTGGGTTAGGATTTGGAACTATACATCCAAGGATTGTGATTACAGTGAATTTGAGAATTCGGCTGTATATCCAATAATGAAGAGCAGGGGCATCAACAAGACAAGACTCCTAATCAAGGTGCTCCAACTACTAAGGCCTTGTGAATATGTAGACAAATGGGAGGGAGATCATAACTGGGGAAATTTCTTCCTTGAGGAGAACTTTACCATGATTAGGGTATATGCATGTGTGCATCCACCTCATATCTTGCCCTACCATGTGCCATAAAGAGTTTCTACCATGGAATTCATCTGGAAGATTTTATTGACAGAAAATGAGAATTTTACAGTGCATAGGAAGGGGACCTTCACCCCTAGGCAATTCAAGATTTTCAATTTCACTATTGGCAAAGGTGCCATTGACACAATCAGCCAGTAGTTGGAGAGTTTCAGAATGGGGCAGCCTCATATAGGTACATTGATCCTGCGGGTTTCATGGTAGGAGTCAGAAAGCTTCTAACCCCCACAATCCCTAATAAAAATGGTCATTGTACATGTATACAAGAGGATGCAACAAGAAACCTTCTTGATGAAGATGAAATCAGGACAAGAAGGGAGAGGATTCAGGAATTACTGAAGCTAGAAACACAAATAAAGAGAAATGGGTAAGCTTTTGGAGGCTTCTATCCTGATTTGCCCTACTTTGATAGAATCAAAGCCATGATTGATAATTTCTATGTGCTTTGTGAGCAACTTAACAATGTTCTAGATAAGAAAGGACCCCAGGAGCCTGAACATTTAGAGTCAAAATATGAAAGTTCTAGTGATGGTGACTATGCCCATCCACCTCAATATGATCAGCCTCAACAAGATGTTGTAGAGGTACCATAGTTGCAGGGAGAGGAGGGCCATATCATTGACCTAACAGAGGTCTCTCAGCTAGATGATGTAGAAGAGCCTTCAGCCAAAAGGCAAAAAGTTGACATAGGACAGCCTTCAATTGTTAGGCAAGAAAAGAAAAGGGATAAAGTGACTGCCTTGGTTCCTGGGAATAGGTTATATGACCATAATTTAAGAAAATTTATCAGACAAGGAAAGAAGAAACAACTAGATGTAGAGGAAAATATTGATTTGCTTCTCAAGTATTGTATTGATGAAAGATTAATACATCAGCAAAAGTTTTTTATTGATGATAGTTTCATCAAGACTGATGAATTTAAAGATTTTTTGAGATGGCATAAGAAAGAGGAAATAAGAGCCCAATTGAAAGTTGATGGTGAGGAGACAATCACAAATGAGGCTCTATTGTCCCTACAATCATATGACCCTGACAGTGAGGATATCTCACCAGATGAGGCCAGGCAAATGGTGTTAAACAATGGAATATTGTTGGCTGAGGGCTGGGACTTAGCCTCAGCTTTCATTATTGATCAGATAAGGAAATAGCCAGTTTTGAAAATGCCAAGTGAGGTACAAATGGGAGACATGATAAAGGGTTTTGGGTATAGACCAAAATCTCAGGCCTTTGCCGTGTGGAGCCTTTTTGCAAAAGACCAGAAACCTCAGTTGGTGAACATCCAAGAGAATATGGTGGCTAATCAGATGGTTTGGCCAGTGTAGAATATAGGGGATCTAGAGATATCCTAGATTATGACACACTAGGGACACTTAAATGAGGACAAGACCAAGCAACTGTCTGATAAGTGTAGCATTTTGATAGAAGAAACTAGTGCTTTGGACAAAGATAGGGAGTTGTGCCATATTAAGATACATCAACAAGATAAGGCAATTGATGAGTTGCTAAAGCAACTAGAAGAAAAGCCTAAAGTGGTGTATGTACCTTCACAACCACCTTTGCGAATTGAGGAGAAAGAAAAGTCAGAGGATGTGGTTGAAAAGGATGACATGGGAGAGAAGAAAAGTGAAATAGCCTTGAATGCATTAAGGTACATTTTACAACACAGGATTGATATATTGAAGGATAAGATAGATTTCATCCTCAATGCATAAAATAAGTTGCCTACCCTACACACAGAGATAACAGGGTACCTTGCTATATTAACCCCTTATTTTGTTAATTGGTCTCCTACGGTGCAACTATTTGAGAAGCTTGCCTTCTTGCAGCCTTTAAAATCAGATTTACCTAAGGTGGTGACAGAAGTAGGAGATGAGATTAAAAAGGTAAATGTGGCCTTATCATTCTTCAAGGGCAAGTTGAACCAAGTAGAGGTTAAATTGAGCATGTTTTCTTCATATTTCAATATATTTGTTCCTTCCCTTAGAGGAGAAGATGATTAGATAAAGGCCTTGGAGGTCTAGAAGAATGAGTTTGACAGTAAGATGCCTAATAATGAGGCCTTCATTTAGGAGCTGATTTAGACATTGAAGGCTTTAATAAGATTTTGGATGAGGCCTTCAGAGATGAAACTGACATCAATAAATTTCTAGTGGATGTCAAGAGCATTACTGATGTCAGGTGGGACAAATAAAAGGCATAGGTACAAAGCACTCAGGACTTCAAGTGGCCAACTGAAGATGAGGTGACAGCATGGGACTTGATGACTAGGCCCAAGAAGAAGAAGCCTAAAATTGAGGAGGAAATTCTTGATGAAGAGTAGAGGGGAACACCTGGCGCATGATCATTAAGCGCAGGGAGGTTAGCTATTTATGGAGATAAGTGTAAGTTATCCTATAATGGTGGTCACTTAGTCTTGCTGCAAATACCAGAAGCTATCCTTAACATTGTCAGACAAAGGCGCCAGATTCTAGAAAGGACAAAGAGTATCAGATTTTTATCCTCTATTTTTGTCCTCCCACCGCTTCATCATTCCTTTCTTTTATCTTTTTTGTGATTTTAGGGTTAGGTTCCTTAAACCATCCGAGGCTTGTTGCATTCTAAAATAAAGGATTCCAAGATGGTTAAGGGCCTATATATAGGATCAAAGTTGTAATTGTAAAAGAGGATGAAATATATAGAAAATCAATCTTTCTAGACTTTTGTCTGTGTTTTTCAAGCTTTCAAGATTTTATGTACTAAAGCAAGATCATATTAATAAAAATATAGTGCAATTCTACTCTATCTTCATTATTGTCTCTTTAATTGTTGTGTATGCTCTTTTATGTTTAAATTTGTAAGGCAATTTCAAGCATTTTAGTTATAAGGTAGCTATTTAATCACTTGCAAGTTTCTTTCAAGGAAAGAACTAAGTTTTGTAAGTGGTTTTAGGGAGCATAACAATAGTTAAGGATTTGATACAATATCATAGAGATGACAGGATAATCTGTAAGGCATTTTATCTGAATTGTATGTATGTTTAAAGGCATCTTACTGTATTTTTTTTTTATGTATTTCTGTGAAATTTAAGTTATTAACTCTGTATCCCAAAGGACAAGCACTGGTCTAGGAAGTGATTTGATAATCTATCATTATCCAAACATTCAAATACTATTCAAACCAATCATTTTAAAAGTAATTTGTGTAAAATCAATTGTATCCCTAAGGGTTACAGTTGAAGTTTGTTGATTTCTTAAAGAGAAAATCAAATAGGTTATTCCTCCAAGATTCATAAGAGTTATAAAAGGAAAGAAGAATGTATTTCTTGGTTATGTTGGTGTCTTCTATCATTAAGATATTGATTTGGATTTCCAAGCTTATCCTCAGAATAATCATAGTTATTTGTATTGTTATATACATGTCCATCTAAAATAGAGCATTCAGCACATAAGGTTTAATCCACTCTAAAGATACTGTTAAGACAGTAATCAGTCATAGGTAAAACCTGCCTGAGTCAGTGGATCTCAAAAAATAAGGAGGTGGTAATAGATATCCTGAGTGTTATCAAGAACCTCATCAATTAGTGTTTTTCCCTTGCTTCAGTCATAGTGTCAAAAGGCATTAAGGGGTCATAGAGTTGTTCAAGATTTCAAATATCTTTCAGAGGCCTAGAAAGAAAAAACCCCAACAGGTACCAAATCTTAGTTGCTTGTTGTCTACTTTTTCATTTAATAGTGCCTTAATGCACTCATTGGCTAATCCAGTTTTGATTTCATAATCCAATTTTGAAAGCCATGATTTCCTTGGAACTACTACTTGTATGTATGTGAAATCAATATCTACCATGAAACATATTTCTTCTCGGTTTTCCTCTATCAGACTTTTAGGAATTCTAGTTCTGGCTTACAGCATTTCCTTAATGGTTTTGAAATACTCATGCATGACATTATCAAAATCTATTCCTACTGATTCTATGAATTCACCTATCTGAATGGTTATGGGTCTGCTTGTGTCCCATGCAACTTTTCCAATGGAAGGAAAGTATTATTCAAAGTAAAAGAATATGCACATTATGAGGGAACCAAACTTAAAAGTGTTTTTCCTTGAAGACCTTATTGTGCACATGTTCTCCTCTAGTTGATGTAACAGGATCTCTGCAAGATCCATCTTCTTCCCCTGTTTGATAATCTTGTATGCTATGCTCATAGCAGTACTAGATATGCTATTCATTCGGCTTTCTTGGAAAATCTTATATCCTACAACACATGCTCCAAACTTCAGCTCTACGTCGGTAATGGTGTTGACTTTTAGTGCTCTTTTATCTGACTTAGCACCAGTCAATTTTTTCACTTTTGCTAGAGATGGGTGCTTGTGAGCCTATAGTTTATCGATTGTAGGATAACCATTAACCATGTGAATAACATCCTTTGTTATTTCCTTTGGCTTGTTTAGCCATAGAGTCTTGTTGTGAACTCTGCTAAGAACAATCTTTATTCATTCTGTTTTGAAGACCTTGGGAAAATGCAGTGCATTTGTGAGTCCCTTTACTTCCAAGTGTTTGTGCTCTTCTTTGAGATTTCCAGCATCATCACATAGTGCCCTATAGGCATTATCTAGGTCTAGATCTCCTATTTCTGAGATCTTGTAGTGAATATAGGACCTTATGTCCTCTACCAGTAAAACACTAGGTGGGATTGTAGAGAATGCTCCAGAATCATCAGGTTGTGAAGCTATTTTAGGGTGTAACATGTATTTAGGTTCAGTACATGAGCCTCTACTGACAATCTTGAATGATTTATTCTTATCATCCTTAATTTTCTCAACTCTAGAAGTCGATGCCATCTTGTTTGCAGAAATTTAGGTATTATCACAAATAAAATAGTGAGGTCAATGAGTGTTATTACTTATGAA
Organism: Thuja plicata; assembly: GCA_018584345.1. NCBI lineage: Eukaryota > Viridiplantae > Streptophyta > Pinopsida > Cupressales > Cupressaceae > Thuja > Thuja plicata. The sequence goes on along the minus strand of MU223635.1, from coordinate 2,567,658 downwards.
TTCTCTGTGATTGCCTATGAATGTGAATGCTTCATGTCAAATTGATTTCTTCTAGGTCACTTTCCAAATCAATCTTAAATCACTCTGCTCTGCTCTGCTCAAAAATCGCAGGTGAAAAAATGAGTTTACCCATCGGGCTTTTATAACCTTTTTTCACCCTAAGTTGTCATTAATGCTTACCAACTCATCAGTTTATGAAGACTGATTTTATCGATAGAGACATTCATAACATCTTCGGTGTTTGTGCAAAGCGTTGAGGTTGCTAGTAGTTTTTGAGACTTCACCGATGATTGTCGGTGAGGTTGCGAAGACAGCTGTTATTGATTCAACATTCACCAATATCCGTCGGTTTACACTTAGCTTGTGTAATGACCGATACATTCTGGTAAGTAGTGCTAAATTTTCTGTGTGTGTTCACTGGTGCAAATTGTGCCCAATAACCAATGGTTGATTTTCAATATTTTGATCATACAACAACTATTTTGCATCTTTATTCATGCCTATATTACAATATGAACTATGTGTAATGGAACCGCTGCATAGTAAAAATTGTTATAATGCAGTTCCATACTTACTTGTGCAATCTAGTTGGATGTAGTAATGTCACTAGATCCATTGGATGAGGTGTCATCATTTGCATTGCTTGTTCCAGCACCTTCAATTTTTGTGGCTTTTACCCACATCTTGTTTCTCATTCTTTTGATGTTATCAATGGTATTTCCATTGGGATGTGTACTTCTTTTTGTCAATCGGTCTTTGCAATATTTTTATCACATGTCCAACCTTATGACAATGTAAACATGTCATACCTGGATTGGTCCAACCTCTTCACCTTCTGGTCCACTTTCTCATACAGTTGGCAGCAATATGACCATACATTCCACATGTTGTGCAATTTACCCATGTGTTATAGTCCCAAACATATGAGTTACCTAATCTTGTTGGTTTGTATCTTTTATCAGTTTCCTTTGGTGTCCATGCCTTGTTGTTCTTTTTCTAGCATTCCTTATGTGTATGTCCATTCATCTTGCATGTAGGACAGTACTTGTCCATATAGGTTTTTCTCTTTGGATTTGTCACTTTGGATCTGCACTCATGTGCCTTGTGTCCTTTCTTTTGAAATTTATAACAAGTACCAATAAAAGTAGATTGTGCTTGAGAAATACCTTTCATTTTGCTTCTGCAAATGTTTGAGGTGTGGCCTAGTTTTCCATAGTGATTGCATGACTGCTTCTTGGATCTTGGGGTTGTGAAAGCATTCCTCTGATCTAGTTGATTAGAAGATTCACCATTCTTGTTGTACCCTAATCTTGTTTAGTTATTGACTCTCCTTTGTCCATCAAGAAAATCATCCATCCTTTTGTTGCTATCCTCAGCCTTTTTGATCAATTCATTGTGTTTATTTTGGACTTTGATTTCATGCTTCAATTTTTCATTCTCTTCTCTTAGCTCACCAACGATCTATATTCTTTCAATGAGTTTTGTATTTAATCTATTTTCTTCTTGACTCATAAGAATAATCTTGTTGGTAACCTCATGGTGATGCTCAGTGAGTCTTAGAATCTCTGATTCTTTCTCTTGTAGTTTCTCTGTAATTTTCCTCCTATCATCAATGGCTAGTGTTCTTTCATTTTTAGCTTTTCTTGCATCATTCATGACATCAATCATTTTCACCATTTGAGTCTCTTGACCCATTTGCAGCATCTTGATTTGATCTGTCATATGTAGATTGATCTCTTGTAGACTTGTAATTTCTTCTACTGATGCATCTAAAGCTTTGTTCATTGATGATTCTGTTGTTTCAAAGTAATCTAGTATTTCCAATTCTTTGAATCTTTCTCATTCAGTCTAGTTTCTATAATCTTTCTTTCATCAAGAAATTTTTTCAGTTTTATTTTTGCCTCCTTATACTGCTCATAGTTTATTTGCATCTATAATTGCTCATTCTCAAAAGTCATGTCCAGTCTGAACTTGTCCATTGCTCTAATCTTTTCTCTCAAGTCTTTAAGATTTTAAAGAGAGAGACTTAGCTTTGATTCTAATTATTGGAATTATATTGGAATGATGTACTGAGAGGGGAGGTGTGAATCAGTACCTCTAAAAAATTTCTTGGTTAGCCCATTAACCCTTAATCATCAGTTTGTAAATTATCTTATCTAACTGTTCATCTTTCTTTGTGTATATGCAATCATATCATAAGTTCTTTAGTATGTAACCATAATAGAAACATTCATGAAAATAGATAACACATAACACAAGATATGATATCTCAGAAAACTCTTGTTAGGAAGTAAACAATGCGGTGGGGATTGTTACCCACAAGACTTCACTATCTGCAGACAAGAAGGGGCCGATTAAGGCTTACAATTGGTCACTTCTGATGACCTACCCTGTTAGGAGTATTACAGTGGAGACCTGTTAAGATCTACTTTGTTTGAAGCTTTAGCAACCCTGTTAAGTGTGCACTATGTTAACAGATTTGTAAAGAACGGTTAAGTCCACCTTCTATAAAAGGATTTTAGATGTGATGCACTTGTTAGAATGCAACTACATAATTCTTTGATCTGATGATGTATGCAATCTCTAATTGTTGATAACAGATCCAATAAAGCTTCCTATGTATAAGTAATCATCCTTCCATGATTGAATAATACCTTTGTTTGCTCGTCGGTAGCCTCTATGTGTTCTTGACAACTGATGTGATCTATTTCTAAACTTTGCATGAATTCTGCCTTCTTCTCCTTATATACTTTTTTTGGCTATCAACAACAATAAATTCATAACTCACAATTGATTTGAACATCTATTTATAATAGCTTTTGGCTCAATTCTTGATTCACACTTTGCAAGTTAACTCTAGATCCAAGGTTTACAAATTGACCTTGATCTTTAGTTAGATATGTTTTAGATCCATTAGGATTCTTTAAAATATTTATATAAATCTTGTTTGACCCTCAAGTTATGATTTAAAACAAATTAAAACTCTATAAATAGAATTAGATTGCTTTATCTGTCGTGTAAAACTCAGATCCACTTTTTGCAGGTTCTCTAACTGACTGTCGGTTCTGACGGTCATTTTTCTTTGTCATTGGTGTTGGTGTTCCTTTCTTGAACTAGTCATCAGGTATGCCTTTTCTATTTTGTCGATTTTGTTCTCAAAACTGTGTTTTTGGTGATGATCTCAATGTTATGTTATTGATCCGTCGGTGATGTCATGTTCACTTCATCGGTGCAACACTTGTCAGTGTTCGTCGGTCAATTCCATACTTAGCATTTTTCATGACCTCTATGTTTTGTCAGGTATGCTCATTGTTCGCCGATAATTCTTGTAGTCTGCCGGTAATGCTTGTAGTCTGTCGGTGATCTCTGTTAATTTTTTTCACTAAGTGTACTAATGGCAAAATTAATGTCATCACATAACCTCCATCTGAATGATAGTATTTTTGAGGTCACCTTTGTCCTTCTCTTTTTCCTCCCTTGGGCTCATATTTTTTGTGCTAGCCCTCATGTGAGTTCCCAGGCCAGCCAGATCCTTGATAGCTAGGCCATCCTTATCTCCAATATCCTGCTCCAGCTTCTCCATTAAACTCTTGGCCTACCCTGTATAAGCTTTGAAACTCTTCAGAGATTGGTCCCCGATCTTACAAACTGTGTCCTCCAGCTTGTCCACCTTGGCCTTCAGGTTCTTTATCTACCTCATGATGTCTTCTTTAGCAGTTCTTTCCTCAAAATCCTTGAACTTCTTTTCCAATTTTCTGACTTTATTCACCAATTTAACCTGTGCTTCTGAATTCCCGATGACCTCTTTCATTTCCCTAGGCACTTAGCAACAGATTTCTCCCCAATACCAACACATTTTATGATGTTCATTTCCCCCCTCATATCCTCAATTTGATTCTTCAGGTTAGCATTATCACCTAATAGTTTGCTAATTAAACCAGCAAAATTTGTAATGCAATCTTTACCACGGACTAAATCCTCAGGTTCAAAAGTATTACATGTATCCTCATTGTGGTGTGTTTCCTCCTTCCCAATGTTCTCATTTTCAAGTCCCTTCCCAGAATCCTCCTTCATAGTTTCTTCTTCCTTCTGCTCTTTATTCTCCATGCTCTCAGTAGAGTTAGTATCATCCTTGACCTCATCCTTCTCCTTTTCATCCTCCTCATCTGAGGAAATCCTGATTTTCTGCTTGCTGGGATTTTTCCCTTTGTGAATTTTCATATCACCCATCTTTATTTTCTTAACCCTAGATTTGGGTTTAGTCCCCTTCTCTTCATCCTCGGTGTCCTTTTCAGTCTCAGTTTCCTCTGCTGGAGTCATCTTCTTAGCCTTAGCATTAATTTTTCCCTTTTTCTTTTTTTTGTCACTCTCCTCAGAGCTATCATCCTTCGTATCCTTCTCAGTATCAGAAATTTTGATATGGGTTTTCTTCTGGCTTTTTGAGGAAGAAGACCCCTTTTTTATTCCCTTCTTAGGGGTTTTATACACTTTTTTCTCCTCTTCCTCATCCTCAATTTCTTCTTCATACATACTTTCCTCCTTGTCTCCTTTCATATCTTCCTCATCCTTCTAAGTCCTTTTAACCAGATTTCTCTCCACCTTCTTGGATTTAAGAAATTCATAGACTAACACCATAAGCCCCTGGTGAGAGGCATGATCATCCTTTGGTTTCTTCTACATACTATTAATGGTGAAATCAAGTGAGCTGAGAAAGTAGAAAGGCAAACTGACCTTCATGTTGTGTCTGAACTGATTAAGGAGCATGAAGTGATGGTCGTAGGCCCTAGTGAACCTACCATCCAGAGTGATGTAGTTGATGAGCACAAACAGAACATATCACCAGGGTCTAGATATGCGCATAGAGTTGTGATAAGAGGTTCCCACCTTCACCAGCCTAGCCCTTTCCTTATCATCCTCAGGAAACTTCTCACACACCTTGTCTGAGATAAGCCTATCTCTGTAAAATTTAAGTCATTTCATCCCCATAACAGTCGCCTCCACAATAACCTCCCCGGTGACTTCCATATACTGGTTTCCAACCATAACCTTCCCATTTTTCAAGTCTTCAAGAAGATTCTTGTGATAGTGGAGTTGCGCCCATGAAGCCTCTCCAGGAAAACCGCCAAGCCACCCTCCACCAAAATCTTCCACACATCATCCCTTTCACGTCATTCATCACAATTTGCAGGTTCCACTCACTTCTTGTTACCTCCCATATCAGCTCTCTAGTTAAGATTACTCTCTCTGTAAATGACTTTATGAATGTTGTTTAAAATATCCCACCTCCCTTTCATAAAAATGAAGTGCACCCAAAAAACATGCCACTTCCAGCTAATTATTTCCACTAAGTACATTGTCCTTAGATGGTAATGATGACAAGTCACTTCTGCCATAAAAAAAATTATTAAAACTTACCATTTATGATTGTTTTTTTGTTTTCTTCACAAACTGTCATTATTCATCACCTGAACTGGTGTGTCAAAATAACCTCCCCATTGAGTCACCACCTCCATTTTACATGCCATGTTAGCAGGCTAATCAGCCACCCCATTGGTTTCCCAGTAGTTATGAGTCACCATACATTTTTCAAAAGAATGAATTAAGGCTTTAGCCTTTTGCATAATATTGTAAATAGTCCATGATGTAGGGGTAAGACAATTCAAGTAATTAACAATGTTGAGAGAGTCTCCTTCAATCCAAACTTTCTTGCATCCTTTTTCCTTAGCCATGATGAGACCATGAAGAGCACCAGTGGCCTCAGCAAGGTGGTTGGTCTGGAAACCAATAGGGATAGCTTTGATACCCTTACACACCCATTTATCATCCCTAATGACAATCCCACATCCTGCCACCCCTAGGTTTCCTTTCGAGGCCCCATAAAAGTTAACTTTCATCCACCCCCTAGGTGGGAAATCCCACCTAGCATCATCTCTCATAAATTTGTTGTTCTGCTTCCTAAAATTCCCTTTTATCTTCCATTTTTGAAATAAGATAGTATCCTCCTCCAAGATTGGTTCCACAACTCTATCCTTTAACAATATATTTTCTTTAATATCTCTCTTTATCTTGTAAAAAACCTCCTTGGCATTTGCCTCTTTATTCCTAAAAACTCTTTCATTCCTTTCTCTCTATATTCCCCAGCAAATATAGGGAAGAGTAAATTTCCAAACTTGAATAACAGTTTCATTTTTTGAATGTTGTCTCCAGGAATTAAAATGACCCTTCAAATTTTTTGGGAAAACCCACTCTATGTTAAAAAGAATAAGAAATTTATCCCATATCACCATAACAAAAGGACAATGAATAATCATATGATCAACACTCTCCCCATTCTACTTGCAAAGGTAGCATCTATTCACAACAGTCATCCCTCTTCTCATAAGTTTGTCAGTAGTGAGGACTTTATTTTGTAAAAGGTTCGAGAAAAAAATATTGATCTTAGGAGTATGATCTTTTATCCAGGCCTTAGCCAAAAATGGCTCAATCAGATCTTCAAACTCCTTATTATACAAAGAAGAATTAGAAAAATTACCACTCGAGCTATACTTCAAGATAATCTTATCTTCCTCCTTAATCAGGGTAGTAGTTTCCATAATTTGGTTAATTTGTCCCATCAAAATGTCATTAACAGTCAGATCTTTCCAGTGATCACCTTCCCAGTAATCCTCCACTTTCCTTCCAAATCTAAGTTTGTAGAGGTTTTCAAAGTTCTTCCATCTGGGACAGTCCTTAAGGGGAGCATGTAAAATCCACTCATCTTCCCAGAAGAGAACATTCCTGCCATTTCCATCTTATTCCTTTTCTAATGACATCCTTGCTTTTCATAGCATTCCTCCATATAAAAGATCCTCTAGAGACCCTATCATAATCAAGAAAAGATATTACATTAGGGTGGTCCTTATTGTATTTATTGTCCCAAATTAGAGTCCATTCTCCCCTAGAATTGTAATATCTCCAGATTAATTTAGCCAAGAGATGATTGTTTATATTTCTGATTCTGTGAAGACCAAGTCCCCCTTTAATAACAGGTCTACAGACTTTTTCCCAATCTATGAGAGCTATCCTCTTCTTAATCTCCATACCTATCCAAAAGAAATTTTTTTGAATATTTTCAATAGCATCCCCAAACTTTTAGGGTATTTTAATGGTGCTTAAAGCGTAAAGAGAAAGACCTTGGAGGGTAGATCTGAGAATCTGAATCTTGCCTACCTGGCTCAACATAAGTCCTTTCCATCTAGAAAGTTTACTATGATATCTATCATCAAGAGAGCTCTAGAAAGTGTTAGGGGGTTCCAAACATAGGGGCAGCCTGAGGTAAGTGCCAGGGAGGGTCCCCAAATTGCACCCTAGAATCCTCATGATTCTGATCTTTCTCTTCTCAGGAACATTAAAGAAGAACCCAAAGCTTTTTTTCCCAATTAATAGTTTGGCCAGAAGCATTCCCATATTTATTTAGAGCATTCTTAATATTAGTAGCATTTTTAATAGAGGCCTCTCCCATAATAATCGAATCATCAACAAACTATTGATGAGAATGCACTTGGTTAGCAGAAGAAGGACATAATCCTTTAATTTCCCCAAACCTAACATGGTTTTCCATGTACTTACCCAAGCATTTAGCCATAATAATGAAAAGGACAGGAGAAAGGGGATCCCCCTACCTCAACCCTCTAGAAGATATGAAGAAAGGGGTAGGAGACACATTGACCAAAATAGAGAAGGTGGCAGAAGAAACAAGATGAAAGATAAGATCAATACTCTTCTTGTTAAAACCAAAAGCACTCAATACTTTCAGAAGAAACTCTCAATCCACCCTATCATAGGCTTTAGAGAGATCCAGTTTAAGGATGAGGCCTTCCTTTGTAGACATCACCAGAGAATGCACATTCTCATGGACAGAAATTATGGAAACCAAGATTTGTCTTCCCGGCACAAAACCATTTTTTTTCCAAGAAATCAAAGAGGGGATAATAGATAAAATCCTAGAGGTAAGGACTTTAGATATGATCTTATAGGAATAATTGCATAAGCTTATAGGCCTAAACTGAGCCATTTTATCAGCTCCTTATTTTTTAAGAATTAAGGCAACCAAAGTTCCATTTAACTCCTTCAGCAAATTTCTAGAACCAAAACATTCCTTGATAGCATTCGTAACATCTTTTTCAATTATGTGCCAATACATCTGACAAAATAACATAGGGTAGCCATCTAGTCTCGAAGCTTTATCTCCTTCAAAGGAAAAGATAGCCTTTTTTATTTCAGAGTTAGAGGGGATAGCATTAAGGTCTGAATTATGATTCTCATTTAGCATATGGGGAATGCATCCCAACAAATCCCTTTGATCCTCCCTATTCAAATCGCTATTTTTTGTAAGAAGATTTTCAAAATAATTTTTATCTTCCACAAATAACCTCTTCATCCTCTAAAATAGTGTCATTGATATCTAGATGGGAGATTCTATTAGCCTTTCTATACTTAAGATTATTCATGAATAAATACATGGTATTTCTATCCCCTTCATTAAGAAAAATCTTTCTAGACCTTTGTCTCCAGAAGGTTTCCTCCTTAGCAATAATATCATGGAGCTCCACCAACTTCTCATTCTCCTGCTCTCTAGTGACCCTAACATAAACTTCCTTCTGGATATTGTCCTGAATGTCCTTTAGATCCATATTGATATTGGCCCTTATAGAAAAAATGTTACCAAAAGTGTCTAGTCCACATTTTCTCAAATCCCAAAGGAAAGTTCCTTTTCTTGGAGATAAAATCTGCCAGGAAAGTGATAGGGTTATGATCTGATCCAACCCTCAAATGAGTAGATAATGAGAAATAGTAATAGGAAAACCAATCATTAGTGATCAAGGCTCTATCAAGTCTAACGTGGATAAGATCCTGCCCACTTCTTCTATTAGTCCAGGTATAGTTAAAACCTTGCAACTCAATATCATGGAGAGGGTGGTTGTTAATAAAATCCATCATATCTAGTCTACTATCTAGATTAGTTTGGCTTCCTCCTTTTTTTCATCTTGTTTTAAGGGAGTATTGAAATCTCTCATAACAAGTCACTCCTCATTATTAAAACTATTTCTCATGGATGACAGCTTATTCCAAAAAACCTCTCTACCCTTTTTGGAATTAGGGGCATAAATATTTGTTAAAACCCAAGAAGTATTATCTTTTAGATGCTTAAATCTTATACAAGAAACATTATTCCCCTAATCAATAATATCCCCCTTAATAACATCACAATTCTAGACAGTAGCAATACTCCCAAAAGCACCCTATGAGTCTCCCCCACAAATATTGCCATTTTTAAAGAATCTAAGCTTTTCCACTTCCTCTTTCAACATTTTGGTTTCCTTAATTAAGAAAATATCTAGTCTATTATCTCTTATCATATTCCTAAAAATATCTTTTTTATGGGGATTATTCAATCCCCTAATGTTCCAAGAAATGATCTTCATACCTTAGTAAAGGATCCCACCTCCATTATAGTGGGCTGGCTTCCATCTGCAATATTCTTCTTGGTCTCCTTGACTCTAAGTTTTTGGTTCGAAGGGCCTCCAGGGGAAGACAACATTCCTCCCACATCCCCTAATTTTGTACTCCTTGTTTCAATGGATCTACCTTGCTTTCTTTTATTTTTCTTATATTTTTTCTTATCCCCATGACTTTCTGCATCACTCTGGATACCTAACAGAGCATGACCTAAATCTTCAGCATCCCCCCATTTAGGAGTCTTAACTTCAAATGATATCTTTCTAATGCCTTAAGGAGATTCTTGTAGAATATCTGATGATCCTTGACCAATTAACCCCTGGTAAACTTCCTTCCAAGATTTTTCCTCCTCCATTTTTTGGTTGCTGCCCTCTGATCTCCGTTCATTCTGATCATTTTGGGTTCTAGGCTGTTCTTTTCCTTCTTCTACTATTATATCCACTATATCAATAATCTCTTGCCGGTTTTCTTCCTAGATCTCCCCTTCTTCCCTCTGTTCTTCTGCATTTTTCTTAGGGCTTTCATGATATTCCTTACTTTTAGAGTCCCCACTTTGCATTAATATCTTTTTTCTACCATCATGATTTATTTTAGGGTTTGAAGCATCAGTAGTGATGTTATTAATAAGATATTCCAAAGATGGTTCCTCTCCAACTTTCTTCACTCTTCCCACTAGGACCCATTGCTTAGTTTTTTTCTAGAAAATCTTTGAAGGACACTTCTTAGCCTAGTGTCCCACCTTCTTGCAATGAAAACACGCAAAAGGGACTAATTCATATTCTATTTTCTGTTCCCATGACCCCAGTTTAGAGTGAAAGTTTATTTTTTCTGGCATATCAATATTCTGTGTAATACCCACACTTATCCTAGCATATGTTAGTCTCCTCCTTGAAGCAGTGACATTATCTATTGACAGGAGCTCCCCAAAGGTATTAGCTATCCACACAAAAATTTCCTCCATTCAATATTCGAGAGGTAGACCATGGAGCTTTATCCAGACCGGAACTTGATTGACCTCATCCTCCTTGAAGACTAGATTAGGGCTCCATTTTTGGAGTATCAGAGTATTTTTACCTATCATCCAAAGCCCATTGCACAGAATTTTCATTCTATCCTCTTCATAAGAGAAGAAGAAGGACAGACACCCTTTTGACATAGAAACCACATCAACTTGCCCTTTCAGATCCCATTTTCTGCTGGCATATTCTCTAACCACTTCAATGTTGGGTCTCACCCCCATGAATCTTCCAACTAGGGAATTTTTCATTCTGGCAATGGTATGGTCAATAATCTGGTCCGGGATATCCAAAGAAAAACTTCCCTATGAAGGACTTGATATGTTCTTGACCAGTGGTAAATAATACTTACCAGGCTTGACCCCAAAGAGGGAGGCCCACTTTTTTTTGCACTCTGACCTCTCTCTTAATTCTTCTGAACTACCCCTCCCTAGTCCCTAGGTGTAATTCCAGCATCAGGATCCTTCCCTTGCTTCCCATTGTCAACAGCATCCTCAGGCTTGTTGTGCAATGCAACACTTGCAGCATTTGCACCAATCCCACCTGGATTCAAATTTAAATTTGGACTCCCGCCCGCTCTCCGCTCTCCTCCGCTCTCCATGATACTCATTTATCATGTGTTTATTTCACTTGAAATATTCTTTCTTAGGGGGAATTTTGTAATATTGGATTCATTTTATGTAGGAGGTGATGATGAAATTCCTGGACATACTCGTGCTACATGTACGGGAACAATAGAGAAGTGTGATCAATTGCTCGTGAACATTGAAGATGGACTTCTTGTGAAAGTATCCCAGCTTCTAGGTACTTTAAAGATTGATCCTTTCTTTTACTATATAATCTTATACTCATAATATAATGCACTAACCCCCTATGCAGTCCCTTGCAATAACTAATAATCCCATTATTATTTTGCAGGGAATAATCTATTTTATGAAAAACTTAATGATGAATGTTTGCACATTTTTGGGCCAACCATACGCACATGGTATCATATTTTGATTTCATTGCTAGATCAGATTTCCTTCCATCCCTTTGTTCAAGTATATTAAAAGGTAGCTTCACTTCATTTATGAATCTAACAGTTTTTTTTCTTAAAAGGTGGCAAGCACAAGATAAAGAGTTAAAGGATAATCTCATTGACTCTATGATAAAACTTTTTGGACCCAACGCTTTTCAAATACCTAGGATCCTTGAGAAAGTGGGGAAAACTTTGAAGTATATTAGGGACAACTACATGACCCAAATAAAACAAAACCCTTATTATGAGTGGCCCCCCTATGTTCCTATTAATGAGTGGGAGAATCTTAAAAATGATGCACTTGAGAGATGCGCAAGACATGATGAACAAATAGTATCACCCGAGGAAAGAAGATACTTGATAATCTTAATAATAAAATTATATACTATTTACTCTTTGTACTTATGTGATCTAACATATTTCAAACATCACATAGGTTTCCTGACACATCAAAGGAAACAAAAACAAGAAAACAAAAGCACGGGAAACACAAGCTCAGCTCGGGTGGATATTCAAAACTTGCTGCACGAATTGTAAGTAATAGTAAATGAAAAACCGTATGAAAATATTTATAAATTGTAATCAATTTAATTTTGATGAAATTCACTACAATAAAAATGTAGGGCTTGGAGTTCAAAGAAAATATTTCAAAAGAGGACAAGAAAGTAGGCTACAAACAAGGCTATACAGTCATGGCTAAACAATTTTGATCAAAGAGTACGCAAGGTTCTTCTGGTGGATTCGTCGAACAGGTAAATAATCCAATTGATTTTTATTTCAAGTTGAATACTTTACCAATTACTCTATTTGATGTTAAGTTCCAACATAAAGTGAATATATTTTTTTTAAGTAAGGAAACAATGATTATATATTTGTTTAAAACTTTAA
>MU223635.1:2541357-2553617 GCA_018584345.1 Thuja plicata | reverse complement strand
TTATTTGATGAAATTAAATTAATTTAATTGGAAGAATTTAATTAGTAAGTTTAAATATTTGGATTTAAACTATAGGAAATTGAGTTTAATTAATTAAATAATGATAATTAATCAATTAAAGCTTAATCAATTAAAGCTTAATTAATTAAATAAAATTAATTATTTAATTATTTTGGGAATTAGATTAGATGATTTGAGGAATGAATTTAGAAGAAAATAGATGATTAATTAATGATTAAAAAACCATTAATTAATAGATGAAAATTAGTGTTTTTAATGTAAGGTCGCAAGCCTGTCCATTTTAGGGTGTCTACATTTGCCCCTCTTTGATGCGATGTGACTTGTCACAGTGTGTCAAAGATTCTTTGATTTTGCCCAGCTTGCCCCAGTGATAACAAGTGGACTATATGCCCCCTCAACAAATTAAGCATAGAAAATGCGTCAAATGAGCATTAATTTGTTGAAAAAGTGAATCATTATATGATGATGATGAATGCATTCCTATGTTGGTTATGATGTTATTGATGATGGATGCATTGATTATATGATCTACTATGCACATGTTTTGGATTTTTCTTTTCTGATGTACTTTAATGGAATGAATGCAATCTATTATGCACAAAATATCTGAGTAATGCATGTGTTAGTTAGAAAGAAGTTAGTTTGGATAGATGTGCTCTGAGATTGATCTGATTGAATTTAATGATAGAAAAGTTTTCTTTTTTTGCATTTTGTGGATAGATATGATCTGATAGAACGGATGAATGTCTCAAGTCACTGCCCCAGTTTTCCAATAATTGTCATCATTGCATCTTTTTTTGTATTTTTTGATATTCTGGAAGAGCGTCAAATGATCCAGATCACATACCACCTAGATACTGCCACGACCTCTTGATAGCGGAAGGAGTAGAGAGATTGAATAGAAAGAGACCCATAGTGTACCCAAATATTGACCATCTAGATTCAACTATGTTCCCTGTTTGAAAAGAAAGAAAGCCAAGAGCACCCAGATATTGACCATCTGGATACCACTTGTCCTCTGAATTAATCTAAAAAAAAAGAAACCAAGATAGAACTCCTATGCCCCGAGAGTCCATCTGGATAGCATCATGAGCTCTTGATTTCTGAAAAGGGAAAGACAAGAAAACAAGATAGAACTCTTGTGCCCCTAGATTCCATCTGGATAGCATCATGAGCTCTTGTTTGCAAACATAAAGGGAAAGACCATAGAAACCAAGATAGAACTCCAAAACAACTCAGAGTCTATCTGAATATTGTTGCAAGCTCTTGATTCTATAAAGAAAATAGGCAAACTAAAAGAGAAGGAATGTCCAATTCTTTCCTAGGTTTAATCTTAGATCGTGGAACTGCACGGCTGCTAGATAAGTGACAGTGCCTACCGCATTTATCCTAAATCATCATGGCCCTAAAATTGAAGTGAACATTCAACAGACAACAATCAAATAATATAAGGCATGATCTATCATAGCTACTCTCCTCACATGGTGGATCCTGGAGTAGCTTAAGAACGTAACCCCAAAATATAGACTGACATCTGACTAACTTGACTGACCTAGTCAACATTTTTTTGCGTGGTTCTTTGATGCAGTGGGTTCTTTTGATTGGTCAACTCTTTGGGTAGGCTTGTTTGTCTTGATTTGATTGATCGTGTTGGCAGCTGATTAAGCTATGTTAGATGGGCCAAATACTTGTTCGCAAAGCTCATGATTGTGACAGTAAAGATTGATTGATTCTGATCATATTGGTAGCTGATCAAGCAGTGTCAGATGTGCCCAATGCTTGTTCACAAAGCTCATGATTGTGACAATTTGATTGATAGATTTTGATTTGATCAATTTGGCAGCTGATCAAGCTGTGTCAAATGGGGCCCAATGCTGATTTGCAAAGTCGATGATTGTGACAATTGATTGACTAGGCGTGCTTTCCCCTTGCTCTCTTGATAATTGAGTTGGTTTTATTGCTTGAGGATTTTGCAATTTTTTGAATGTTTTTTATGAAGATTGAATTTCTCTTGATATTTGATCTTTTTAGGATTTTTTGATGAGTTTTCTGATTTTTAGGATTTTTTAGAACTTTTGAAATCGCCCCCTAGTCTAGTGGACCAATAAGTAACCATGGGTAGGTTTTTTGGTGCTCATGAGGGGATCATGCTTCTGGATATTGCTTGGGATAGTCAGTCTTGCACTTTGAAGTGGGCTCAAGTCTTTGGAGCTCGTTGATGGTGAGGCTGGTTTTGAACACTTGGCACCTATTTGCCAGGTTTTCACCAAGGTACCTACTCAATAGCGCCTGATTACTAGGTTTTCACTGAGAGAGTGATGCAATTTTCTCTTTACTTTTTTGCCTTTTTTTTCTTTTTTTCTTTGTCGCCAAGGTGCCTAATTGTCAGGTTTTCACCAAGGTAACTTTTATATTTTTTGATTTTTTTGGTATTTTCTGAATATGTAGATAAGTGCTTTAACCATAGAGACCTTTAAGGGTAGAAACTCTTTAGGTGCATGTTGTTGATGTAGTCGACGAGTTGATCTCCTTCTGGTGTTGCTAGTATGAATGCCCCACTCTGAGTAGAGATGATAATAACAAATGGTCCTAGCTAGTTAGGCTCAAACTTACCAGGTTTGACCTGTTCTGCTTGATTCTTTTGATTTTCCATGAGGACAAGGTCTCCTACCTCAAATTTTCATGGCTTCACCTTCTTGTGATAGTTCCTTCTAAGGTGATTCTGATAGCCTTGTAAGTGGTCAAAGGCATGTTGTCTTCTTTCATCTAGTAACTCTAGCTCACTAAGCCTTGCTACTCTATAGTCTTCGTCAGAAACCAGGTTCTTCAATGATATTCTCAGCGATGGGATTTCCACTTCAAGGGGAAATACCACCTCTATTCCATATACTAGGGAGAAAGGAGTTTCCCCCATTGGTGTTCTCACACTAGTTCTATATGCCCATAATGTAGGACTAAGTTGTAGAAGCCAGTCTCTCCCTGATTCGTTCACTGTCTTCTTCAGAATCTTCAAGATTGTTTTGTTGGTAGCTTCAGCTTGTCCATTTCCTTGAGGGTAGTAAAATGAGGAGAACCCTTGTTTGATACGGAACTATTCACATAGGTCCTCAACATCCTTGTTTTGGAAAGGGGTACCATGATCTGTCAAGATTGTTTGGGGGATCCCGTATCGATAGATGATGTGATTAAGCATGAACATTGCTATCTGTTTTCTAGTGATGTAAGTGAGGGGAATTGCTTCTACCCACTTTTTGAAGTACTTCATTGTTGCTATGATGTACTTGTGTCTATTTGCTGAATAAGGTGTTATCTTACCCACTAGGTCAAATCCCCACATTGAAAATGGTAATGGTGACGTGATGGGATTTAAATCCTGGGCTAGTGCATGGATGAGGTCTCCATGAATTTGACATTGTTTGCACCTTTGGACATGCTTGTGTGCATCTATCTCTATTATTGGACAATAGTATCCCATGCAGATTATTTTCTTAGCTAAGTTTTTGCCACCTCCGTGGGTTCCATATATTCCTTCATGTACCTTGTACAAAGCTTTCTGGGATTCCATGGAAGTGAGACATCATAGTAATGTTCCATCAAGACTTCATCTATATAGAGTAGTGGAGAGGATTGTATACCTAGAGGCTTGTCAGATGAGGGCTTTTCTCTGGTTCCTCGACAAGTTTGGGGGTAGGACAATTTTTTGGAGATAGCTATAGACATCTTGGTACCATGGGGATTCAGGACCAACAAGGACACATGTTGATTCTGTGATAGATGCTTGATGTGATGGCACCAATAGTTTCTCCACTAGAAACTAGAATTAGGTATTGTTGCCTGGCATATCAATCAGTGATGCTATGGTAGCCATCGCATCTACCACTTTGTTTTGTGCTCTTAGGACTTGCTCAAAGAGAATGTAATGAAACTTGGTGCGCAGTTGTTCCATCTGTGTTTTGTAAGGTATGAGCTTCTCATCTTTGGTCATGTAATCATTGTTAACTTGGCTAATGACCAACTGTGAATCACCAAAGACTTTCAGGTTCTTGATTCTCCATTGAATGGCTATCTTTAGACCAATGACCAATGCTTCATATTCTGCTATGTTGTTGGTGCATTGGAAGTTAAGTCTGAAAGACTTCAGAATTGTATCATGATCTAGAGTGATAAGAACTATCACTGCCCCCGCTCCATGGTTTGTACACGATCCATCAAAGTAAAGTTGTCATATCTCAATCGCCGGTTGTAGTGTCATAATAGATTCATCAGGGAAATCAGAGATAATAGGCTGGTGGTCTTGAATTGGTGCCTCCGCTAGTTGATCGGCAATCACTTGTCCTTTGATAGCCTTTTTGTCTACATACTCAATGTCAAACTCGCTTAAGATCATTACCCATTTTGCTAGTCTTCCCATGAGTGTTGCTTTGCTTAATAGGTACTTGAGAGGATCAATATGTGCAACCAATTTTTTTTGATGACTCAACATGTAGTTTCTTAACTTTTGGGAAGCGAACACAACTTCTAGGCATGACTTCTCTATCAGTGTGTAGTTTAGCTCATATCCAACCAACATTTAGCTTAGATAGTATATGGCCCTCTCCTTTCCTGCATCATCATGTTGTGCCAAGAGTACCCCTAACGCTGATTCTATCACTGAGATGTATAGAAGCAATGGTCTACCTTGCACTGGTGGTACCAAGATAGGAGACTTTAGAAGGTAGTTTTTGAATATCTAAAATTCTTGTTCACATTGTTCTATCCATATGAACTTGATGTCTTTACACAAGAGATATTGGAATGGGTGGCACTTGTCTGCTAGTTGAGCTATGAAGTGTCTTATCGATTGGAGCCTTCCTTGTAACCCTCTTAGTTATCTCAGGTTTGATGGTGGAGGCATCTCTAATATTGCTTTGACCTTTGTTGGATCCACCTCAATAACTCTGTGTGATACTATGAACCCTAGTAATTTTCTCGCTATGACACCGAATGCACACTTTTTTGGATTTAGTCAGACTTTGAATTCCTCCATTCTATCAAAGATAGGTCCCAAAACTTGTAGATGATCCTCTCAAAGTATGGACTTTGCTAGTATGTCATCGACATAATCTTCCATTGTCTTATGAATGAGATCATGGAATATAGTTGTCATCGCCCTCTGATATGTTGCTCCAGCGTTCTTTAGACCAAATGGCTTAACATTCCAACAATATGTTCCCCAAGGACATGTGAAAGCCATTTTGTGTTGGTCCTCTGGTGCTATCCTTATCTGGTTGTAACCTGAGAAGCCATCCATAAGTGACAGCATTTCATGCCCTGCAGTTAGGTCCACTATCATGTCGATGTTCGGTAAAGGAAAGTCATCTTTGGGACATGCTATATTGAGATCCCAAAAATCTGTGCAAATCCGTTTTTGACCACTATGCTTCATAACTGGTACTAGATTAGATATCCAATCTGCATATGGTATAG
The DNA here is from genome assembly GCA_018584345.1 of Thuja plicata. Taxonomy (NCBI): domain Eukaryota; kingdom Viridiplantae; phylum Streptophyta; class Pinopsida; order Cupressales; family Cupressaceae; genus Thuja; species Thuja plicata. The sequence goes on along the minus strand of MU223635.1, from coordinate 2,548,130 downwards.
GTCTGATGAATTTAGCATCCAGGAGATTCTTTAATTCTTCCTTGACTAACAATGCAATGTGAGGATGCATCTTTCTTAGCTTCTATTTGACAGGTTTTGCATTTGGTACTAATGGGAGATGGTGTAGCACCAACTCTGGATCTAATCCTGGCATATCTGAGTAAGACCATGCAAAATTGATCATTTTTTCCTTGAAGAAACTGATGAACTATTCTCTCTCCTCAGGGGTGAGAGATTTCACCAAGTAGATGTTCTTTGGGTTCTTTTCATCCCCCAAGTTGATTTCCTCTATCTCTTCAGCTAGTAGTGCTGATTTCTCCTCTGTTAAGGGGAGGAGTTCTCTCTTTCCATCTTCTAGCACCTTTGTGAGGTTTTCACTAGAAGATATGTCTTCTTTTAGCTTTTTACTCTTTTGTTCTTTTTTCTTTTGTGGACTGGAAAGAGGTGCTTCCTCCCCAAAGTATGCTGCTCTGTCTAGGTTGATAGAGAATCCTACTTTGTGATCTCCTGACAGAATGCCTTCCCTTAGTCCCATGAAATGAGCTATTGCCTCATCATTTTCAAAGACATCAACATCAGGTGGTCCTTTTTGATCCCACTCTATAAGCTCAGGGTGTACAAGACAGACACTTTTACTACTATTTAGCTTTGGTTGACTGAACAGGACTGCTGATATGGTGCCTACAAAATTGGACTGTGATGAGGACGCACCACTTGAGGTTTGATGAATGATATGTTTGTCTATACAGGGTTGTTTGGAAATGGTCAATTGTTGAAATAGGTTTGCTAGGTTTATGATAATATCAACTTGAGGGAAAAGGTAAGGGATTGATGGTTCAGAGTCATGGAGGGATTGCTACTCATACTCATTGGAGTCAGTCTCAAAGGAATGTTCGTCCGATGTCTCACTTCCTTGGGTATCATTGATTGCTAAGTGTAGGTTTATTTGGGATTGTGTGGATCCCTCTTTGGTGGGCAACAACTGCGCTAATATGTTTCTTATTAGGACATGCTCAGTGTTGTGCCCCCGGTGCATCTCTACTATTTGCTCATGATTGACTTGAATGTCTTGAACCACAGGACCAGTGCTTTGTTGTCCATAGCCCAAACCTCTAGTGTTTCTTTGGGTTGGTGGGAGAAGCAATTCATATATTCCATGTTGCCTTGCCCCCAGTCTAGTTGTACCATCATACCCAAACCTTTGTATCATTGTGTAATCAAGACTGTAGTTTGCCAAAGGTAAGGGTGGTCAGACTATCTCAGGGGAGTCTCTGTATAACCAAGCATTGATGTCTTGCTCAAAAGGATTCTCTTTCGCTATGTCCCCCCATCGGACAAAGGTTGTGGGTGGACATCTAAATAGAACTGGCTACTGAGTCTCTGTTACAATGACAGGTAGGGGCAAACCATGAGTTCTGGGGCTTAACGACATGTGTGTGATTGTGAAAGCCTCTTCATATCTATATTCACCACATCCTTTGTCCGTGATGGATATCTTTCCCACTTTCTCTGTGACATCTTTAAGATTTGAATTTTTAGGGGAAGAGATACTTGCATCTTGATTAATTACTATCTTACCTGCTGCTCGTCTGACATCCTTGGGATTTTATTTTGAGGAGGATGGGATACTTGCATCCTGGTTCAATGGTACTTGGTTATCAGTGTTGATTTGGACCGCATTGTAATATTGGAAGGGATTGGGATCTCCTTCTATGATAATCTCCTCCCCTTGGTGAGGGAACTTGATGCATTGATGGTATTTTGACGGTACAGCTTGCATTTCATGTATCCAAGGTCTCCCTAATAACATGTTGTATCCCAATTCAAGATCTAAAATTTGGAAGGGTGTGTTTTTGACCACCGGACCAATGTGAACAGGTAGAATAATAATACCCTTAGAGGACCTTTCCTCTTCATCATATGCTCTGATATTTATCCTTCGGGTGACATCAATGCTTGATTCAAAATATCCTAGTTTCTTGATTAATTTTAAAGTACAAATGTTTAAACTAGCTCCACCATCAACAAGGACTCGACGGACAGCGCTTTTGTGGATTTGGAAAAGCAAGTGTAGAGGATCATTATGCAGGGGCTTATGCGGTGGCACATCAAAGTCTGTGAATGTGGCATGTTTGTTAGCTGCTATATGATTAACCATGGTTTGAAAGCTTTTAGGTGTTATGTCCCTTGGGACAGCTATATTTTCAAGTGCTTGGTCAAGTGCTATTTTGTGCTGCAGAGATATGCGCAAGAGGTCAAACATGGATATCTGGGCAGGTGTGCACTTCAGTTGGTCCACTATGCTTGTTTGTGGATCCGAGTTTGTTATAGGATTGGCTGATGTAGTAGCTGAGGATGGCACTCCTTGCAAGATGACTCTAGCATGACGTGTAGTTATAGTGCAATTGTTACCTTGGTCCTTGATAGTGATTGCGGCCATATGATTATCTGAAGGATTTAGGCAATTTATGACATTATCACTATTGGCATATGTATAGTTAACTTTATTGGTTTGTCCACCAGACCCAGAGTTTTTCCCTTTGTTGTGATCACAGAAGGTATCATTAAAAATGGTGTGATCAGTTGTGCCTTTAGCTTGAGTGTTCGTCACATCGATGATCCTTGTGTCAATGAGATCTTGGATAGCATGTTTCAATCGATAGCAGTTGGCTATTTTGTGCCCCTTGACCCGATGAAAATCATAGAAGTCTTTGTCATTGTACCACCTTGGCTTATTTTCCTCTTGTTCAAAGTCTCTAATTGCTGGGAGAGTGATAGTGTTTGATTGTATCATCTTACATAAAGTGGATTCTATTGGCTCTCCCAATGGTGTGAAATCTCTTTGTTGCAATTGAAACCGTGGTTTGCGTTGATTCTATTGTTGACTGTTTGACACAGTGGCTGCTTGCACAGGGGGAGGTTGGTTCTGGATGTATGCTTGTTGAGTGGGCCCTGTGGGGTTTTGGTTTTCCATAGGTGCACCTTGCAGTGACACCTTGGGTTGCGTGTAGTTGACCGTCTTTACATCAATGACACCATCGCTAGTGACATTTTTGTTCTTGTTCCACCACTTATCTTTTTCCATTGTATTCTTATTTGTGTTCATTTATGTAGGATCTACAAGGATTCCTCTTTTGACCAAGTTCTGCTCACAACAAACTCCTCTTTCGATGAGTTGTGTGAAGTTTTGAGCTAACTGTAGCTCTGTTGTGAATGACATGTCTGGGATCAGATTGTCAAAAAACATGACTATCAAGTCTTGTTCGGGCATGTCATATGTTATATAGTTTTCTATGTTCCTCCATCTCTATAGGAATTTCACAAAGGACTCTCCATCTTTTTGTTTAATGTCGCAAAGGTCCTTGATGCTGACCTTGCACTCGATGTTATGATGGAAGTGAGCGATGAACTTTTTAGCCAATTCTCCCCAAGACTGAATGCCATGGGGTAGATGTGAGAACCATTCCATTGCTGGTCTAGCTAAACTTTGTGGGAATAGTCACATTAGATATGTCTCATCATGAGTGACTTCGACGCAACTAGAAAAGAACTCTCATATATGCTCAATAGGGTTGGTGTTGCCCCTATACTTGTCAAATTTTAGCACTGAGAAGTGGTTTGGGAATGGAGACATTTGAATAGAATGGTCAAAGGGGTATGGGTATAAATCCTCTACAGTATAGGATTTAGTTTGCCCCTGATTTTGCATATCCATTATTTGGGTTTGAAGGGTTTTCATTTGTTGCATTAGCATGTCTATTTGATAATGCGGCTGATGCGTGTGGACATTCCTTTGTGCTGTGGTGGGTATGAGGCTACGCCTCTGTGTCCCTTGAGTAGGAACATAGGATTTTATCCTAGGGACTTGATATTGATTCCCCACTGAGTGATTTGTAACTATAGGGACATGAGTAGTCCATGGGGGGTTTTGAAGTGTTTGTTGTCATGACTGAAACTGGGTTTGATAATGGTGCGGTAGGTATTGCTTCTGTTGAGGTAGGGTTTGAAACTAGGGTTGCTGTTGTAGAGGTTGGATATGAGGCAACTGAAGCTGGGGTTGCTATTGCAGAGGTTGGATATAAGGCAACTGAAGCTGGGGTTTCTATTGCGGAGGTTGGATATGAGGCAACTGAAGCTGGGGTTGTTGTTGCAGAGGTTGGATATGAGGCAACTGAAGCTGGGGTTGTTGTTGCGGAAGTTGGATGGGTGTCAGAATGGGAAAAGATGTAGCTTTGGGCTGGCCTTGACTATAAATAGGTCCTGCAGAGATGGATCCTTGCTGGCATGATGTGTTGATCTCAAGGTTAGTGTGGACAGATTGCAGCAGCGGCATAGTTTCAGAATAACTGGAGTTTGGTGGGATGGAAGGCATACTAGTGATCATAGGTGCACTTGGTTGCAAGTTTTTCATGGCTTGAGTAGATGATGTGCTAGCTTGGGTTGGGTCATTGGTTTGATTGGATACAGTCTGCGTTGATGTGGGTAAAGTTAATGATGGAAAGATCTGTGACACAATAGGTAATAACTGAGGAGTGGGAGTAGTGTTTTGACCTGCGAGAGGGTTTTCAGGCCATATAGTTGATACGCTAAATTCAGCGGGCAGCTTGACTCCCTTCTTTATTAGCATGGCTAAGTAACGTTCAGGGTTCCTCTCTATGATAGCGTCAACTACTTTGGTAGAATAGGCATCTTGTTCCACATCTTCCAGTTCTTCCTCTATGATATCTTGGAAAAAGGCTACCCCACGAAGTGGCTCAATGAATAAAGTAGGACTAGTGTTCACAAAGGGATCATTCTCTTTCTTTGTTTCCCAAGTGGAGAAACGGTTGATGTATGACTCATCTGGTTGAGCTCTAGCCATTGACCTTGTGTAAGGTCCTCCATGAGGTGTTTGAGACATAGTGTGGTCCAGGTTTTGTAACTAAAACAAGTGATATAAAGTAAACAAAGAAGAGGATCCTTTCTAAGACAAAGTCCGAGTTATGTTTTGGACAAAGGTAATTCTAAGGATAGATTTTGATATAACTTGATCTCAAAGTGGTGATGATAAAAGATAGGATTTGTCAATTTTGTCTTGGACAAAGTCAATTTGAAAAAGATGATGATGTTTGATAAGATGAGATCGAGATACTTTGAGTCTGAGCTTTCGAACTAACAATGTTTTATACAGTAATCATGCTTTACAGAGAAAGGGTAATCTTAAATGTTTAGAGATTCACACAATGTTCTTTTCATTTTCCTTGGATAGACACTAGTTTTGGACACCAAATTAAGAATTCTTTCAAGGTTTTCAAGTCAGAACGGGAATATAGTATCTCTAGTCAAAAATGTGGTATAATTTCACCGATTGCGGTAAAATAAATGGTCAATTGTGGTAGTTTATCACACACAAGGCTTCTGCTTCGCAAGATAGTTGACGTTGACAACCCTAGACTTTAACAAGTTTGACTCATTTTGACAGTTTGAATGTTTTGTTTTGCGTTTTCAAAAACTAATCAAAGGAACAAGCACAATAGACACTGTGTTTTGAGAAATGAAGACTAAGATTGTGTATTTTCTACAACTTTTTCAAGTTTCAATGTTATCACGAGGTCTCAACAATGAATAATCAGATTAATCTAGGTCAAATTGGCTTCAGAATACAATGTTATAGGCCCAATGCTTGAATGTCTGTTAGCTCACACAGCAATTGTCACGCTACTAAGACATGAACGTCCACGTCGTAGGTGCCCGTGTTTTTTCCATTTCAAGGTATTGTTTCCATGGAGTGAAGATCTCTTTCACTACACAAATACTGTGGGACACATATGTTGGGAATCTTGGAAGGAAATTCTGCAACCCCTTGCACTATAATAAAGTATTTGTTCGAAGGTAAAACGGGTTGGCCTCTAATTAATCAAGGTTGTAGTAAGGGTCTGTGGTGTCTCTCCAATCGGTTTGTACGTGTGTGACTCACTTAAGAGCCTAGTTGACCACGCTGGCTCCTTAGGGATATTCACCCGATCCAGACTATTATCAACACGCCTCACCTGAGCTTGGCTAGATAAGATGGAACTTTGGTTCGCACCTTGTTTATATACCGATCGGAAGGATTTACCAGTTTAAGGTCATCCTCCAAGGAAGAAGCGCATTCCCTGGACAAGCCTTTCTAAGAAAATAAATGGTTTTGTAATCTAACAGTTTGTGCAAGTGCACCCAAAACTCAAGACACGAGGTAAATCGATTAAGCTCCAAATTTTGAAATGTGAACTAAGCTACACCACCATACAAGCACGAATGTTCAATTTTAAGCCCAAAAAGTAGGTGTTGATTGCTTGTTCAATTTTAGAGCACCAAACTGAAAGATTTTTTGCCTTTGTTCAATTTTAATCCTCACGTCAATTTTAAGCCCAAATCTGAAATATGAGGTGTGATATGTTTTTGCAAGCACTATTCTTTTTAAATCCAAATCAAAAAATGAATTCCTTTTAGTTTGTGTTGTTTAAGCAAGTTATACCAAAAAGGATTATTCGCAAAAATGGGAATATGTGTGTAATGTCCCCGTCATTAAATAAATAAAATAAAATAAACTTGTATTGGGTCTCAATCGATTTAGCTTATCCCGGACCCATTTTTTTGTTAGCGTAGGGATTAGGGTTGCTGCGTTGGCTTTATTTGTACACCTCCGGGGTTTTCCCGACGGGTATTTATGACCGGCTTTTAGGATGTATTTCTCATGTTGTGATTTGATATTTTGTTTGTATTTGTGAATTCCTGCTGGAGTTCTGCTCTTC
>MU223635.1:2522141-2536709 GCA_018584345.1 Thuja plicata | reverse complement strand
CACTCCGGGAGAATCTCTTAAGGGCCCAGAATCAACAGAAAATATATGCTGACAGACATCGCAGTGAGAGAAGTTTTGAAGTAGGAGACTTGGTGTACCTTCGACTTCAGCCATACAGGCAGTCGTCACTGAAGACATCTGGGAAGGAGAAATTGAGACCTCATTTTTACGGGCCCTACCGTGTTTCCAAAAGGGTGGGCGAGGTTGCCTACGAGCTGGATCTACCCGAGGGAAGCAAGATTCACAATGTATTTCACGTATCTTTCCTAAAGAAGGCAGTCGGGAAACATGTGACTGTGTCTATTGATTTACCACCCCTCGACGGAGAAGGGAAGTTATTTCTAGAACCAGCCGAAGTCATTACCAGCCGAGAGAAAAGGTTGAGGACTCGCACGGTCAAAGAATTTCTGGTGCATTGGAAGAACCTTCCGTTGGAAGATGCTACCTGGGAGGGAGAGCAAATTCTGAATCATCCAAATCTACAATTTCTTGAGGACAAGCAATCTTTGGGATGGGAGGATTGTAATGTCCCCATCATTAAATAAATAAAATAAAATAAACTTGTATTGGGTCTCGGTCGATTTAGCTTATCCCGGACCCATTTTTTTGTTAGCGTAGGGATTAGGGTTTCCGCGTCGGCTTTATTTGTACACCTCCAGGGTTTTCCTGACGGGTATTTATGACCGGATTTTAGGATGTATTTCTCATGTTGTGAATTGATATTTTGTTTGTATTTGCGAATTCCTGCTGGAGTTCTTCTCTTCGCCATTTCGGAGGTGAAAGATCCTCCCTACTTGGTCTTCCGCAGTTTCGGTGGGATTTAGCCCTCACCCTATTTTTCTTGCTTGTATCGGAACTGGCAAATCTGAAACACTATTAATTGATTCAAATAATACTTCATAGACATCATATTTGATCGATGTATTGTTCTGTCGAAAGGAAATCATCATTCGACCCTCTGGAAGACATCTTGGCGCACTTCCCTTCGTTGTCCGGCCTTCTCTGTTAGCCCTACGGCCTTGTCCTCCAGTTGAACGGCCTGCCATCCTGATACCGTGTGGCCTGCCATCCCGATACCGTGCAGCCTGCCTTCCCGATACCGTAGCGGCCTGCCATCCCGATACCGTTGCAGCCTGCCTTCCCAATACCGGTGCGGCCTGCCTTCCCGATACCATAGCGGCCTGCCTTCCTGATATCGTTATTTGGTTCATTCCTGTTTGAAGGCGCAGGACGTAGCTGGGAACATTACAATGTGAAACTTTGAAAAAAATGAAATGGTGCTTACCAAAACTTACCCTCCTCTTTCCTTGATGTCTTCAATCCAACCCTGCACAGAAACCATAAATAATGTCAATTAAAAAGCAGATGGGCAGGAGACTTGGATCTGATATTTGCAATATTTGCTACGATTGCGGCAATCTTCTTGCAAATGCGGTAATCTTCCGTCAATTACGGTAATAAACTTGCAACTATGGCAAAGTGCTATCGGTTGCGGTAATTAATTTGCAACTGCAACAAAGTGCTGTCGATTGTGGCACAGATCGGACAAATGCGGCAGAATTATTGTGATTGCGGTAAACTTCTTGCGATTGCGGCACGGATCGGGTGATTGTGGCAAAATACCAGAAGTCAGAGACAAGAAAATGGATAGAATAACTACAAAATCCTACAATCAATTGCGGTATTAAACCAGTCGATTGCGGCACAATATGGGCGATTGTGGAAAAATACCAACAATTGTGAAATAGTACAGATGTCGAAGAAAAGTGCAATTTTTAAATTTACGACTGTACGGTCGTGGTTGATCTATTCATTTCTTCATCTCCAAGAGATATTTGGGCTTTTTCTTCATGTTGGGTTCACCAAAATGTATGCCTCTCTCTTCGGTCCCCACAGTTTTCCAAAGGTGAGGGTTAGTAGCAAAGGTTCACAAATGAATGCAAATCAAGTATACAATGACTACTAAATGAATAACAGAAACGTGAGCAATAAAATGTACAAGCAAGAGAAAGGAAGACAAATAAATGCAAACCCCACGATGCTTGAAGCTTCTATTGTTTCTCTCTACTCCTTCTGAAATGTTGATCTTGATGCTCATTATTGGCAGGGCAGCGTCTATGACTTGAGAAGCGTCAAGAATTTGATAATTGAAATGTGTGTGTGTGATCGCAAGATGGCTTGAATGCTAGAACTAAACTAATGGAGTAATGGCACACGAGAGCTTGAAATCCTAGATCCTTCAAATGGTTATGAAGGGTTTATTATATAGGAATTGGTGATGAAATGAACAATTGAGATCAATCCCAGAGATGGGGAGATGAACGGTTGAGATCAAAAGGAATAGGAGAGGTCCTCAGTAAACCCCACCTCTTCATTTGGTAAAGAGAAGATAGGGTTTAGTTAACTGAAGAGCTATTTATGAGTTACCTTTTTGAACTGAAGAGGTGGGTGAAGTTACCCATGTGGACTAGAGAGATGGGTGGAGTAACCCATGTGATGTAATTGGAGTTATCTCATTGAAGATAAATGAGTATTTAATTCATTTATTTATTAATTGTTTTCAACATGTGAGATAATTGAATTCTTTTTAATTAAGAATTGTTTTATTTGATGAAATTAAATTAATTTAATTGGAAGAATTTAATTAGTAATTTTAAATATTTGGATTTAAACTATAGGAAATTGAGTTTAAATAATTAAATAATGATAATTAATCAATTAAAGCTTAATTAATTAAATAAAATTAATTATTTAATTAATTTTGGGAATTGGATTAGATGATTTGAGGAATGAATTTAGAAGAAAATAGATGATTAATTAATGATTAAAAATACATTGATTAATAGATGAAAATTAGTGTTTTTAATGTAAGGTCGCAAGCCTGTCCATTTTAGGGTGTCTACAATGGTATACTAATATGTTAGATTTTAAGATAAATGGTCATAGAATTAGGTAATATGTATCTTCTCTCATACAATTATGAATCTTGTAGGTTTGGGATCATGGATATTACCTTAATATATTACAATAATTGGTTCTCCATCGTAGTTATGAACCGTTGGGTAGGTAACCTTATGAGGAGGTCTACGTATAACTTATTTGTAGGTAGAATCTAATTAGGCTCTCATCCTTGTTCACCTAATTGGGTGGCAACCACTAGAGACATTGTTTGGGGACTCTACCCTAGAAAGGGGTTGCGTAACCAATTCTACCATCCTTTAAAAGACTGGTTTTAAAGTTAAACCTGAACTACGATATCTCTGTGAGTTACGTAGGCAAGGTCATCTATGATGAGCCCCCAAGGCATTAGGTCTAGCCCTTAGGTCTTGTAATTTTGAGTTCTTCCTTGATCTTGCCACCCCTTACCAATATTTTGCATAGTTTGCATCTCTTTACGAAACTAGTTTTATTACATCGAAGGCGTTCCTTCTCTTAAGAAAAAATTTTCACTTTAACATCAACAGTTTGAAATGTTCAATATGGTGTCAAGATGATTGGAAAAATCTGGACCTTTTATTTGCCTTTGATATAATATTGAATGTATTTATGTTTTTCCTTTTACATTTTCTGGTAGCTTACTATGCCTATTTTGCGGAGTGGTTGCATCGTGTGGGCATGATTTCTGGGAGTTTGTGTGTTGATTTTCGTATTTCCTTGCAGATGGTAGACTTTGGTTTTCTCCATTCAGCACCTCGACTCACCAACAAAAAAAAATCATAAATATGATGTTCAAGTTAGTTCATTTTACATATTCTCATTTCATTTTTCAAAATGTTGCGTTCCATATGACTTACTTAGTTTGGTCTGTACCCTTCCAGATGTTGTCTTCCATCTTGGTAATTTTCATTTGTGTATTGGTCATTTTTTTTTCTACCCTTGTTGATTTGTACTCTTCTACTTGTATTTCATTAAATTTAATACTTCGTATGCAGAGATAAATTTGCAGCAAAAGGTAGGGTTTTGAGTCAGTATTCAGTACTGTATTGAGATACATTTGCAACAAAAGGTAGGGTTTTAAGTCAATATTTAGTATTGTATTTAGTTATAGGGTTTTGAGTTAGTATTCAGTATTGTATTCATTTATTTTGTTACTGGTTGGTTTTTCAAATGCCTGGAATCGTCTAGCTTACTATAAATGGTGTGTGACATTGCAGGGTATCAGAGAGTAGGAACTACCACAGCTAGTTCTTGATTGTGAACAATTATTTGTTCTTGGACAACTGGGCATTCTCTTTTGTTGTGGATAAATTTATGATTATTTAAGCAGTTTGGCCAATTAGCTCTGGAACTCTCACAAAATTTTTGTATAGGTAAATTACGAGAACTCCCTTTTACTCTGTTTGGATGTTACTTTTCTTTAGATGGATTGTATTGGGTTTTTTGTGAATCTTCCTTTTTGTCGATGTGAATCCATCCACTTCTTTGACATGAAAATCATCTTCAGTTAGTTTTCTTCACAAAAATTGTAATTTGCATGATTTTAGTTTTATATTGTTAATCTTTTTTAGATTGCATGGGTAGGTTTTCACTTCAATTTTACTTTTCCTTACCAAATAAAGCACAATGTGAATGTTATGCTTTTAGATTTTATTTTTCCATGCTTTCGATGGTTGAATAATTTTCACTAAATAAAGACTTACGCTGAGTTTCTTTGTCCATTCTCTTGGAGAGTTTATTTGTTAAGCATTTGCCTATGTACATTGTTTTTTTAAAAGATGCACTATAGGAGAGCGTTCTGCAATAAAAAAAGATAAGCAGTAGACATGTTTTGTATGTCTATGTTCTCATGATTAATTGAATTTAGGGCTGTTATTAATTTCAATCTACAAATAAAAAAGATTTTTAGTTCAAATAAAGCACAATCTGCATGCTATGCTTTTACAGTTTCTTTTTCCATGCTTTGGATCGTTGAATAATTATCACTAAATAAAGACTTATGCTGAGTTTCTTTGTCCATGCTTTGGAGAGTTGATTTGTTAATCATTTTCCTATGTCTATGTTCTCATGAGTAATTGAAATCAGGTCTGTTATTTCAATCTACAAATAAATTTCATTAGTACTCTCCCTCTGATTTCAAATTTTAGCGCATGTTTTCTATGTCTATGTTCTCATGAGTAATTGAAATTAGGGCTATTATTTCAATCTACAAATAAATTTTTCAACTGTTCTGTTGGGTTCATGATTCCTTCTAATTCTTTGGTAATATCAACTACCATACCTTCCAAGGCCTCTGTACCATTCCTATATTTCCAGGCATTATATTGAACATTTTCATCTGCAGGCACATTTTCATCTCGTGAAGGCTCTTCTGCTTTTGAAAAATGTTGTAGTTAACATTAAACTAGCCTAAAACTAAAATACTTAAATGATAATAAATAAAACTTACCATGTCACTGTTTTCCATAGTAGCAAGTTCTTTAAAAACTTTTAGATTCTTGAGGTAATCGCCATTTAGAAAATCCTCCAACTACTAAATAAAGACTTACGCTGAGTTTCTTTGTCCATGCTTTTGGAGAGTTTATTTGTTTATCATTTTCATATTCTATATGATAGATAGAAGGAAAAGGATCCAAAGGATGTTTCCAAGAACACTTTATGGAAGAGATAAGTTTTTATATAAAATGATTATTCAAAACTTGACCTAATTTAACTGATCTTTACTTACAAAAACTGGCAGGTGTGGCTCTATCGCTTAAAAATTTCCACACATTTATTCTCAATATTAATAGACAAACAAGATACTATGAAGGTTATGTGTAGTTAAAATATTCTCAAAACAAAATGAAGCTCATTATATTTTTTTTAATAATATAGAATACCATCGCAATTACGATGGAAGCCAGAGAACGACCGACACCAAAGCTATACATGCGACGTCGAGATGTCATAAATTGCTGACAGTTGGACATCACATGTATAGCATATCTATCGCATACCCATCATAATTGAAACACTCATAAAGTGTAACGATGACAGGTTGTCAATCCTAAATAGTGCACATTGCGATATTCAATACCTAAATGTGACGTTTAGATTGCGACAGTCATAATGGGTAACGACCGCATGCTAAATAGTGTAGCCAATGCATATTGTGATGGTCATTTCCATCGCAATAATGATAGACATAACAATCCTTGGTGGTTCTGACACTAAAACTACAACAAAGACCTGTGTCGCTTTCCTGATGGGGTAGTGTCGGAATTGCGACACATAGCCATCGAAAAAAGGACTCAAATGTACTAGTGGATATTTGTGAAAGTTATGAATATTTTGGGGAAAATTGGTTTTAAACAATCTTCAATGGAGTTGCAGATAAGGGTTTGTGATTATATAACAATTTAACCATTGTAAATTTTAATGGCTTACATATTCTAAAACTAGATTCATAAAGGTTTCATATTCAATTAGTTTGATATCATTTTTTTTGTTTTATGAAAGATATTTGACGCCCTAGCAGCAGGAAGACAATAAATTATTTGCATATCTCTATTTTATGACAACAAAAAGGGTCTTCATGCAGAGACAATAATGTATAATCCACCCATTGGATCTTTATGAATTTTGGATGTGTTGGAGGGACCTTAATTATTCAAATCCTCACTAGAGGGATATTCCTAATAATATTTTATTGAAAATTTATAGATAATTGTGTATGGTTCTATGTATGGGGCAGTGATAGGACACTTTGTGATGAATTTCCTTTATGAATGTGTTAAGGTGTTTGTAATACATCTTGTAGAAGAACCTATCATATATAGTGTTATTTAATGTTATATATCATCTCTGATAAATTTTTATTGATTTGGATCATGTTTGATCCTAAGAGTAATGGGTGATTACAAGATGCATGCACTAGTGGCAAGTGCCTCCGCATCAGTATTGTAAGTTGTAGATTAATCAGAATAGACCACCTCCTACATGATACAAATTTTATAATCTAGGATAGGTAGAAAATTTTTGTAGGTATAATAGAACTGAGAACAGAAGTGGACCTCCACCTATTGATGTAAAGAAGAATATTGGTGATGCTAAGAGTATTGTAGATGAATTTAACAATCATTTTAGGAAAGAAGGAGATATGAAAAATGATAAGGTATGGAAGGTAAAATAACCAAGTGAGGAAAAGTTTTAGGGAGATTCAGTAGATGCTACCGAGTCTTCCCCTGATGCTAACATTTCTACATCAACCTAGATGGACAAGCATGACCTTAGGGGGAGCTTTGGAAAGAAAGATCATAAATCTATCTAGCTCCTAATTATAGAGATTAATCTCTTGCAAGCTTAGGGAGAGTATGTGTAAATATTGTGGAACATATATCTGTGATCACATATCTATACATTCTATATCCTATGTGTCGATGGGAGTCTTGTGACTGGGTCCGCCAACAAAGGTAAGTTGTCACCAAGTACCGGGGTACCGACCAACTTTGCCTGTAAAGGTTGTCTGGGGAAATGAGATTCCTTGAGCCTCCAAGAACATGAGAGTCGGGTCTAGATAGTGCAGGTCTCGGTTGGGAGATGTGACTATTTTCAAGGGGGATAGCTGGTTATCTTCAACTCATCAACTCTGAGGATTCAGGTGAGTGGGGTTTTCTCCAAGTATGCTTACACTTAACAAATAAAATTAAAAAGATCTTGCAAGGTTAGAAAAATTTCATCTACCTATATTTATGCTAAACATTCTAAACATCAACAATGCTCTAACACACTACACTAAATACCGAAGAAACATACAACCATCAGTTCCTATTTCATCAGTAGCAAAGGAAAGGAGGTCGTTAATCTACTTTAAGCATTAGAGCAAAGGACATGAAGAACACAAAGAATAAAATACCATTAACCAAGAAGATAGAATGCCAACAACATCATTCAGAGAATTCTTCCTTCTTCAATAACATTTCTTCTAGCAAGCACTGGTGCATGGTACAATGGTGGCTCCAAGGGAGCATCTAACTACGAAAAGCTTGGAAACTAGGGAGCATTGAGCTCTGCAACTAAGAACTAAGAAAACTAGATTGCTATTAACTATGGACTACAAAATCATCAATTTTATTGACCCTTGGAATGAGGTCAGACTTATTATTTATACACATCTCTCCATCTAACCCTAACCCTAACATATTTTACACTTCACAATAAAATACATTATCCAGTGGCCGGTACTACTTGTGCCACTCTACAAAGACCTAGAGACAAAAAAGGCCTACCATGTCAGAAGAATAAGACAATAAGGATGGAGTAGAAGAATCAACCTTGAGAAGAGAGCTAAAAAGGAGAATGAAGAAATCCAATCCCCTAGGGATTGAGGCTACATGCCTCATAAATGGGAGAGCGGCACCCTGTCTCGAATGCACCAGGTGTACTCTAAAGTGACGCCTTGGGAAGACCATCTTTTAGAAACCTCCCATCAAGCTAACGTGCCTTGATGTAGTTCACTTACCTTCTAACAACCTTTATTAACTGCCTTGAAAGTGACCGATCAACCTTGGGGACCGGGACACGGGTCACTTAAAGAATACAAAATATAGGATCTAAAATTCCAAGATCTGGGAACTCATGTTCCGAAAGAATAAAGAATACAAAATGTGATGTTGGGCCAAATTCTCCAAGACCCAGAGAATTTTATTGACTTACATTTTCTCCCAAGCCTCTAACACTTGGCTAATACTCTCCTCATCTATGTTCTAAATGCTACTCCATCTGCTACGGATAGCCTCCATTGCTTCCTCAACCTCTCTGGCCCCGTTCTGGAATTTTTTCACCATCTTGATGGTGTCATGCAACCGAATCATGGTCTTTGACAACTGGGATAACCTACCTTGCTCAAAATCTCCACCCAGTGGATACAGGGATTCCATCCTTTCGTCAAACTTATTGAGGACATAGTCCTCCGGGGTACACATTCCGATCGTGAAGGGATCAACTTACGATACCCCAACCATGAATGTTTTGAATAAATCCATGGGATACTGGGCAGCCATCAATTTCTCTTTTAAGGCCTTAACTAGTTCCTTGCAAACCTCAATTTTGAGGGCAAGTCTAGAGTACTGGACCTGGAGGGAATCATATGATTCTTCTCCGAAAATACCAGATTCTATGGCAACTTCTTCTCCAATGATGCGGATCTCCTCCAACCTGGCCTCCCATTTTTCATATTTATCTAAGTCTAACTCCCATACCTAAGAAAAGCTTCTTGCATGGCTAAGGGTGAGGTCTATCTTGTATAAGTCTAGGAGTGACACCGCCAAAAATTCTCTCATAGTTGTTATTTGCTCAGCTACCCACCTGTCCACTGCTTGCGCCTTTTTCTTCATCATGCACAATGAGTCCACGTCACCCTGTGCAAGTAAAAATCTAGAAGAAGGGGTCCCGGGGTGGACTTCGGCCAAGGGTCATGTTAGTTCTATCAGAAGCACAAGGAGATTAGCATTTGTCTCTCTTTCCTTCTATATCTTCTGCCCTTTCTTTGCTTACCGAGCCTCTATAGCCTTGGTAGCTTCCTTGACCAAGTCAAGTTCTCCTTGCTTGTCCCTTTTCCCCAGCTCGACCTCTATTATGTTGTCTTCAGGGCTTGTGGCCACTGCATCTATATTTTTTGGGGGTGTTGCGATGACCCTAACTGCACTACCTGCTAGGTTGGTCCGGAGAGAATGGACCACCTGTGCCTTCTTGGGCTTCTTAGTTTCAGCATTTTTGGCCATCATTTTGGTCAATGACAAAGGAGCTCCTATAGGCGCCATCGGAGCTTTTCTTTTCTTCATTTCCACCAGCCATTAGGGTGGCTAGGGCAGCCTTTCTGCCAATTCCTTCTCATTAAGATTCACTTCTGAATCTGGGGGTGCATTCCCTGAGTTTATATTTTCTTCTGGCTCCTTTTCCTATTCTCGTTCCAGTTCTTCCCTTGCTTCTTGTTTTCTTTATGTTTCCTACTCTCTGAAACCTTCTATGTTTTCCTCCATGCTGGCGTCTTCTGCAAAGTCTTCCAGGATCTTTTCCCCGGATTCCATCTCTATGTTTTTAGGGACCTCATCTTCCCTGGTGTCACCGATAGATCCTTCATTCTCCTCTTCTGAGACCTCCTGGTCCACCAATTGTTGTTGTTCTTGGGCCACATCGGCCTTATTTACTTCAAAATTATCCTCCTCCCTGGGGATATCCTCCAGAGGTGGCTAAGATCACTGGCCAAAGTTCAACAAGGTGGCAGCTATTACGACCTCACCAAAAGTGCTCTAGGGCACTTGGTCACCTGAAGTCTCCAAAGGCACCTAGAGTGTGATAGTCAGAGGTATGGTTGTTCCCTGGGGTCCAGGTTCTTCTTCCATCAGGGGCTCATCTATAGGTTGCCTTGGTATATCTATGGTCCTTTGGACCTGTGGTTCTTCCTGTTCATGCTCAGCATTTTCCTCCCGGACCTCTTGCTCTAATATGTCCTTCTCTATAAGGAGTTCTTCCGTAGGTGCATCCTTTTCTTGAGCCTTGATTTCCTTCACTGTAGTATCAACACCTTTTCGTATCTCTAGAAGCTCATCTCCTAAGAATGTGTCATAAAAATCATCATGTGGTGGGGAGGAGTCAGAGATATCTTCTAGTTTGGGGGAATCTGAACTTACATCTATCGAGGGCCTCTCAGGCATACCAACAGCAGCAATTGGTATGGGGATCGCTGTTGTTTTCTTTTTCATTATGAGAGAAGCCCCGGTGTCCAAAATGTTGGAAGCCTCTACCTTAGCAAAAGTTTTTCTACTCATCATAGTTGCAAATGAGGAAGGTCATGTTGGGCGAGTAGAGGTCACTGGAGTGACCGGGAGGCCGACGGCTACCTGCATGCTAATTTGTTGGCTAACCAACTTTTCTGACTCCATCTGATTATGTAATTTTTCCATTAGAAGCATGGGAATCTGAGGGGGTGCCTTGGGCACCAGGACTCCTTCCTATTCCTTTCCTTTTCTCATGCTTCCTTCAGCAGGCACAGTGGATGAAGAAGGTCTGGTGCCAGCTGAAGAAGGGATAGTCTTCTTGACCGTTAATTTTTTTAGGGTGATTTTGGGGCATACCCAAGAAAAATATTTGTGGCTTGCCTCTATGATGGGGTGGCATACCCCTTCAATTTTCAAATCCTCTCAAGTGGCCCAATCCACTGGAGGGAGATCTAGTTTATCTAGCCCCTGCTCTTTGTACACCGGATCTTCTAGCGGCCTGCCATCATTTAAACCCTTTGGAAAAGTCTGAAGGTGTAGAGCCTCCATGAGCCCTTTGCTCATTCTGCTATGTTTCTGAGCCCTGAGATCAAAACTATCTTGGAAATCCACCCAGAAATCTTTGATGTCATCTTATGTGGGGGGATGCCCTTGGTAGTGTAAGGGAAATTTTTCCATGGGGTTCATAGTTTTTTTGGGTATGGTTGAATTCAACCAGCCCCAACCCTTTCAACTCAATATCCACCTCCCGACTATGGCGAGGACGCATGTATAATCCCCGCAAGAAAAGGGGAATGGGACATTTGAGACCTTCTTTACTATGAAGAGGGAATGCAGGTCCATCATTTGCCTAAAGAATTCCAAAAGAATAATCCTATCCCCGCAATATCAGGGAAGGAGGTAGGGCTTCCCGTTGAAGCCTGTCACCCTTATGTATGTGTTATGACTAAATTGAATGAAATATTGGCCATAAGAGTTGACCAGTGTCATTTCCACCTATGAGAGGTGGTACCCAAAATCTCAGGTAAGTGTAAGAATGTTATGGTAAATGAAGGCATCATTTACCCGGCAAAAATTTTGGAATCTTAGCTCCAATTGTAACTGGGGATAATGATCCCAAGGTTTAACCTTTCTTGGATCGTTTCTGAGTTCTCCAACTATTCCAAGGCCCTGAAAAGTTAGCCTTTGTTGTGCCAATGCCCATAGTACATATGAGGTCATATAAAACTGTGAGTGTTGGGCAACGGTCTACATTTGAGTATCCACATGGTTGGATATGGTCGCCGCCCAGTTCAAAGACCTGCTATGTGTTGTTATGTAGTATAGGAAATAATACATCCATGCCAAGAATTCTCGGGCATGGGGCCATCTGAAGATTCTGCACAAAAATATTATACCCGCCTGAATGGGCTCTGTGAAGTCCCTATGAGGAATTTCCAATTCATTCTCTTATAGTCCCGCTTTGGGGACTTCAGCCAGTGATTATTGAGGTGCTGCTAGGAAATGATTTTGGCCTCACCAAATTCCTTTAATGATTTATCCCAGGTGATTACTATGCACCCTTTGAATTGTGGAATTCCCAACCCAGAAGCAAAGGTGGGAGCGTCCAATATGACTATTGTGGCCAAATATTACAGCAGTTGGGGATCTAGAAGCAACATTGACCGAGTGGCCAGGTTGTATAATACTGCCAGCTACCTGATTAGCTTAGGGGACTGCACCATGCATGAAAAATTTGTGGCCTTGATGATGTCGAAGGCAACTAAGCAAGTGGCAATTTTATCCCCTTGTTCTTTCAACCTGTAAGTGGCCTAGATTAGACCCTGTAGTTTGACCCAACTCCGGGGGTCTGAATCTATTATTTCTTAAACCTTGGAGTCTATTTTGGACCCCACAATACCTCCCTCTATCAGATATTTGGAGGTTAATGGCAACTTTTCCAACATTCTTTCTGGCTTTGATTTTGTGGCTGCCTAGGTGGAAGTAGTTGGTAATTCTGGGCTATCAGGAGGTGCAAAGTTGTCATACATTGTGAATCAGCATATCAATAACCTGCAAGACCAAAAAACTATCAGAACACATAAGGATATGAATTAAGACTCTAGGATATTTTCTACCAGCCCGCAATTGTCAAGCAAACATTAGCGCATATATTCAAAAGTTTTGGAGTTTCTGAAAGGAAATGATCATGGCTTAAGCATTCTAGAATGTGTTGACATGGTGATGAGAAAAAGGGTAGGAGATAAGATCCAGTTGGGAGTCTGAAGCTCGGACAAACTAGCCATTTCCAAAGTGACTGACAATAAGCAGTATTTTGTTGATGTGTGCTGGCACGTGGTAAAATGGCAGGCAGTGTAAAGACAGTTATGGCATTGATTAGGACAAGTGGGCCGACATGGGGCAAAATTAAATGCCAAGTTGCATGAATTTTAAATGCCATACATGGGAAATTAATCTTTCCATTAATGTGATGAGATAAAGGAGAGAGAAAGCCACCATGGTTCGAACCAGCAAGGCACCGAGTTTGAACCCTGGCGACCTTCTCTCGTTGAGCTCTATCTCGTTGGACTAAAATTCATGATAGAGCGCGAAGAACTCAATACTCTAAAGGATATACATAGTGCACATATAAATAAAATATACATAAAGTATAGGAGGGCCAAAGGATATATACATAGAAAATAGAGGATATACATCATATACACCATATACACTAATATAAAAAATGTAGAGTAGCTACCCTAAAACAAAGCTAGAAAATGTACAAGCATATACAATATCTACATTATCCTAACAAAAGCAAAAAAAAAAAGGAGAGAACCAGAAGCACCAACCTAGAATCCGAAGAAAGGGCTAGGAAGAAAAAGGTACTTAGGACCACTCTGCAACAGCTTCTGCCTGCAAAGTCACGCACAGCTACTGAAGATCACTTTATTGTTACTCACTAAGCTCAAAGAGGCATGCACTCAATCCTCACTCAAATCACCTATGAATCACTCTAAAATAACTTAAGTGTTTTTAATCGCGGTAACTATGAAAGTGACATGTAAATTCTATTTATACCCAAGGTGAAAAGCAAGTTACCTTTTGTTCCACAAACTCTGGAATAGGAAGACCTCCAGACTCTGGGCCCAGGGATTCCGTGTGACCATACCCTCTTATGAAAAGAAGACATCATGGTAGGGAATCCAAGAGTTTGGTGTCCGGCTACTCGAAAAGAAACAACCAACTCCAAGACTGGGTCCCAGAGACACGAGGAGCAAAACACAAAACAAAACCAACACCGCGGGAAAGAAAACCCAGAGAAAGAAAACAAAGAAACAAAGGCAAAAATACAAGGAAAAATCCTGTTGGTGCCGAAAAATGTTGAATTGAATTTCCTTTCGACTTGTCAATCCAATGATGGGAAATCTAATTATTTTTGGCCAACTAACGGGAATGATCGATTATGATCCTCTTCCCCTACACTTCTGGCTCTCTAGGACCAAGGTAGGTGAACCTTCACCTGAACAGGCTTTTTATAGCAGATAACCTGTGTATGGAACTCAAACTACCATCTCTCAAAGTATGGCAAGGAAATTGAAATAAATATAACTGAAATCAATATATCATGAACTGTAAACTGAAATACTTTAAGTAATTGAAAGTATATTTAGTAAATGTGTATTTAATTTGAAATGAACATATAGATAAGATATCACAAAACTATAAACAATGAACTGAATAACTATAATCCAAATAATAATTAGACCAGTGCCTTATTCTACCATGGGCAATAGAGTCAAGATTATTCCAATCTTATGTTCAACCTCAGAGATAGTTTTACAAGAAAACTTATCACTTCAAAGGTGTTATGGAATGTACATGCAAC
>MU223635.1:2507896-2521918 GCA_018584345.1 Thuja plicata | reverse complement strand
ATGAAACTATTACACATGTGAAAGAAAAAGGACTTATCTTTATTGATTTTGAAAAAATAGTACATCTAGGTCCATGTTTATACTTGTTGATTAAAAACTATCCAAATATGTGAAATTGTATCATATTTTATTCTCTCTACATTTTACATTATGTATATATATATGTTTTTGAGTAGCTTTCACACCTCTTTAAGGTGAAAAGACACAACCCTTATTACAAATTATTTTGAAAAAATAATAAACTAACTAAAAAATAACTACCTAACTTTCGGATTTGTCTTTGGTCAAAAATCCAAAACATATTGTGAAAAGCTAAGATTTCTACTGGAGATAGGAAATTTGATTTCTCGAACTAGGTCATTTTTAGATTTTTAAAATTTGACCATCTTCAACCTCTGTCGGCATCATCTTTGCAGCAAGACCAAATTCCAGCATTTTTTGAAACCTTCACTTATAGAATTTTAATTGTTCCTATCACAAAGCTTCCTTCCTTAATCCATCAAATTTTAATTGAAAATTATTATTGTTTTATATCCCATATCATCAATTATTGGGCATAGAACTTAGGATTCCATTTTTTAGAGTTTTATCACTTTATAGGACTCCAAATTTTTCCAAAAATTGAGAGCTCCAACAGGTTCTTTCTGGGGACGTATGCTCCCTATGAGCATAGCAAGATCCCAGTTATCTCTAGAGAAGAAGACTGAGTATCCTTACTAAATCTGATACAAAACAAAATTTGGTGGCCCCAAGCCCCCCAAAAGTGAACCTTGAGCCTTTCCTCTGTCGAACACCTGATTCTGATCATGCAACCTTCCGAATCTCTTGAATATGATATCATATCGTTCCTTTTCCTTATCAACAAGAGTATTTGAAAATAGACAATTTTCAAAATTATTTAGCGCTAATATATGAGCCCTTTTTGTATTAGATGTATCATCCTTATATAAAATACTTATTGGTTCAACTTCATCAATGCAGTGTTTGGCTTTTGATTTGTGTTTTTCCTTTGAGAAATCATCAGGTGCACTTTGTTCTTTGCTGGATGGAGGATCCCTATGCATATGACCAGTTATGTAAGTATCTAAACTAAGTTCTTTTACTGGGATGTTTTCTTGCACACAATCTTCCCTATTTCCATTCTCTAGATATTGTTTCTCCTCACATAAAGGTTTTAAAGGTAGCTCATATTCAGGAACTATTACTTCTTTTTTAACAAGAATCTTATCAAGTGAGATACTTGGACAATTTTCAGTATTATTTTCCAACACATTCTTATCATTATGCTTGGCTATTTCAATCTTATCTTCACAAGTCTGATACAACTCTCGCTCATAGGATGAAATAATGCATGTCTCACTTTTTGAATACACTTCTCCATACACATTTTGAGTTTCATCATCTTCAAAATGATCACTAGCCTCACTATCTTTATCATGATATTGATGGAATTGATTGCATAGAAAATATTCTTCAAATAATGGATTCAAGGATATAGAGAACTCGGGCATATCTCCATGAGAGCTTTCATCTTAAACTTCTTCGTGTTCATATGTTTTATGTTGTTCTATTTCATATATGTTATTTGTTTTCTGAAATTTATCATATTCTTCATCTAATACCCCTTGACTATGTACTGATCCATCAACTTGCTTGTCATGGTGCATTGAGAAAAAAAATTGACCACTCTTCTCAACATGTTTTTGATATTCCATGTATAGTAAATATGAGATTTCTTCTGTACTGAGAAGATATTCTTCCTCATCATCATGGTCATTGATACTTGTTTCCATGCAAATCTCACTACATACAAATTCTTCTTCAATCTTATCCAAATTTACTTCCTCTATGTCATCATTCTTTTCTTTCCTCAATACTTCACATATTCTCTCAAGAAAAACTAATAGTTGAGAATCATGGTAGATTCCTAACTCACAAAGTTTATCCATTAATTCCCTTCCCAAAGGCCTAATATCTGAAGGTATTTCCCAATAGATCTTTATCATTCTCATGAACAAATGTAGTGTAGGTTCACCTTTATATCTTTCCAAACTGAAGAATATATCCAAAGGGGACATGTAAGATTCTTCCTCCCAAATATAACTTGGCTCTCTTTCCTGTTCATAGCACATGTCTTGTTCACCACTGGCATCATGAAACATATCAAGAAACCACTGCTCAAACTGTCTCCATGATCAGATGGATTGTGTGGGTAGTGATTCATATACTTGTCTGGAATTATCTTTTAACGTCCTGACAAATAGCCTCATCACCTGATCCTCTGTAGAAACCTCATAATCTTCTATGAAATTATAAAATGCATCCAAGTGTTGTACTGTCGATTCATCCCATTCTCCATGGAACTTTAGTAGAAGTTGTGAAATTTTAGGGGATAACTTATTTGGGATGCATTGAAATCTCCTAAGATCCAATGGCCTAATACCATCTAGAATAAAAGGATTTCTTTGAAATGATGGATACATTTGAAAAAACAATCCACCATATCCTTTTGAGTCTTCTCCCTCAGTAGAGTCACTAACTAAAATGGTTTTTTCAATAGATTCGCCACCTTCTTATCAGAAGGAAAATACTTATTATCTTCTGAGTTCTTTTCTCTGAGTATAATCTTAAATATATCACTAGAGCTTCTAGGTAGAATACTAAAATGTTCTTTTAAACAAATCCCCAGCAGAGTCGCCAATATGTTGGTGCCCAAAAATGTTGAATTGAATTTCCTTTGGACTTGTCAATCCAATGATGGGAAATCCAATTATTTCAAGCCAACTAACAGGAATGATCGATTATGATTCTCTTCCCCTATGCTTCTGGCTCTGCAGGACCAAGGTGGGTGAACCTTCACCTGAACAGGCTTTTTATAGCAGATAACCTGTGTATGGAACTCAAACTTCCATCTCTCAAAGTATGGCAAGGAACTTGAAATAAATATAACTGAAATCAATATATCCTGAACTGTAAACTAAAATAATTTAAGTAATTGAAATAATATTTAGTAAATGTGTATGTAATTTGAAATGAACATATAGATAAGATATCACAAAACTATAAACAATGAACTGAATAACTATAATCCAAATAATGATTAGACCAATGCCTTATTCTACCATGGGCAATAGAGTCAAGATTATTCCAATCTTATGTTCAACCTCAAAGATAGTTTTACAAGAAAACTTATCACTTCAAAGGTGTTATGGAATGTACATGCAACCTAAAAAAAATTCAGAGATATTTCAAAAGGGTAATACTTCTTAGAGGACAAACAAATTGACTAAGGCCTCAATCAATAGAATTTAACCATGCAAAATGAGAAAACCAATTGAAAATATAGACTATGAATCAAATCAGGAAGCATGCACATCAAACTATCACTTTGAAGAAGTTCTATTGGTTTATCCGAGGGACTAATTGTAAAATGATAATGAAACTTGTGAAAGAAAAAGGGCTTATCTTTATTGATTTTGAAAAAATAGTACATCCAGGTCCATGTTTATACTTGTTGATTAAAAACTATCCAAATATGTGAAATTGTATTATATTGTATTATCTCTACATTTTATATTATGTATATATATGTTTTTGAGTAGCTTTCACACCTCTTTAAGGTGAAAAGACACAACACTTATTACAAATTGTTTTGAAAAACCAATAAACTTACTAAAAAATAACTACCTAACTTTCGGATTTGTCTTTGGTAGAAAATCCAAAACATATTTTTAAAAGCTAATATTTTTTTTGGAGATAGGAAATTTTATTTTCCGAACTGGGTTGTTTTTATATTTTTGAAATTCGACCATCTTCAACCTCTGTTGGCATCATCTTTGCAGCAAGACCAAATTTCAGCATTTTTTGAAACCTTCACTTATAGAATTTTAATTGTTCCTATCACAGAGCTTCCTTCCTTAATCCATCAAATTTTAATTGAAAATTACTATTTTTTTGTATCCCATATCATCAATTATTGGGCATAGAGCTTAGGATTCCAATTTTTTAGAGTTTTATCACTTTATAGGACTCTAAATTTTGCCAAAAGTTGAGAGCTCCAACAGAGCCAAAAGCAAAAACAAAGGGGGACCCAACATTTTGCACACAAAATGTAGGGAGGGGGATGCAAGGAATAACAAATGGCGACTATCTAGGATGAATTCCTTAGTACATTTGAGAACTACAGAATCTCTTGTTAGCAAAACTGGAACAAATCATTACTCAAAGCATCTTGCTTGTGAAGAGAAACATGTCTGAGAAAATCTGGCTATACACAATTTAGTCCATGATCCTTTCATCAGTGGTGAAGTGTGTGCTTTGGAAGAAAATCAAGCCAATGACCTCTAGGAGAAATAGAGAGGAGGCACTAAGTATATCAAACCCCAAAGTCATCAAATTCACTCGTTTCTCCCAGACACCAGAGTTTCATCCCATTTCTTTGTTTTTCTTGTTATTTTGTACATTTCTAGGTGGGGAGGGTGGTACTTCTTTCACCATCAAGCTTAAGCTTAGCTAAATTTAATGGCGGTGCTTATTTCACCCTTCACCCACTTTAATTTTCTGAATGGGGGAGGAAAACTCTAGATCCAGAAAGAATCTTTTAAAATTTTAGAGTTGGGTCAACCAACTAGTGTAACCGATCTACCCTCGGTGTGTCCAATTTCTTGCTCCTTGCTCCTTCAAAATTTTAATTTAACTAATTACTGGACTTCCAGGGATAAATCCAATGAAGACTACTCATAATTTTCTACCAAACTTGCAAAATAACTCTAGAGACCAGACCAATTCCATCATGCTAACAATAGATTCTTAAGTTCACCGTCATGTCAAAGGAAACATCCCAGAGACTAGATGTTATGCGAAGCATACCAGTCCTCACAAGAGGGTGAGAAAAATGCTAGAACCCAAAAACAAGACAAGAAAATAAAATACAAAGCAAAAGAAAAAGGTGGTCCCAGAAGACGGCTAGCAAGACTATTTACAAAGCAAGGCACCTCCCAACAAGGCACTGGGAAAGAAATATTTACAAGAAAGAAAATTTACATAAAATACAACTTTCTATGGCTAAGGGGAACCCTTAGGAGGTGTAAAATCAAAATCCTGAGAGGGGGACGAGTTCATGCCCTCCTTCTAGCGCCAGTTTTTGTTGATGGGACTCTTGTGACTGGGTCTGCCAACAAAGGTAAGTTGTCACCGGGTACCGGGGTACTGGCCAAATTCACCTGTAAAGGTTGTCCAGGGAAATGAGATTCCTTGGGCCTCCAAGCATGTGAGAGTCAAGTCTCAAAAGTGCAGGGCTCAGTTGGGAGATGTGACTATTTTCAAGGGGGATAGTTGGTTATCTTCAACTCATCAACTCTGGGGATTCAAGTGAGTGGGGTTTTCTCCAAGCATGCTTACACTTAACAAATAAACTTAAAAAGATCTTGCAGGGTTAGAAAGATTTCATCTACCTATAGTTATGCTAAAAATTCTAAACATCAACAATGCTCTAACACACTACACTAAATACCGAAGAAACATACAACCATGAGTTCCTATTTCATCAGTATCAAAGGAAAGGAGGTCGTTAATCTACTTTAAGCATTAGAGAAAAGGACATGAAGAACACAAAGCATAAAATACTGTTAACCCAGAAGACAAAATGCCAACAACATCATTCAGAGAAATCTTTCTTCTTCATTAACATTTTTTCCAGCAAGCACTGGTGTGTGGTACAATGGTGGCTCCAAAGGAGCATCTAACTACTAAAATCTTGGAAACTAGGGAGAATTGAGCTCTACAACTAAAAACTGAGAAAACCAGATTGCTATTAACTATGGACTGCAAAATCATCAATTTCATCAACCCTTGGAATGAGGTCACACTTTTTATTTATACACATCTTTCCATCTAACCCTAACCCTAACTTATTTTACACTTCACAATAAAATACATTATTCGGTGGTTGGTACTACTTGCGCCACTCTACAAAAGACCTAGAGACAGAAAAGGCCTGTCATGTCAAAAGAATAAGACAAGAAGGATGGAGTAGAAGAATCAGCCTTGAGAAGAGAGCTGGAAAGGAGAATGAAGAAATTTGATCCCCCAAGGATTGAGGCTACATGCCTCATAAATGGGAGAGCAGCGCCCTATCTCCGATGCGCCAGGTGTATCTTTGAAGCGGTGCCTTGGGAAGACCATCTATCAAAAACCTCCTGTCAAGCTGACATGCCTTGATGTAGTTCACCCACCTTCTAAAAACCTTTATTAAATTCCTTGAAAGTGACCGGTCAGCCTTGGGGACCGAGACACGGGTCACTTAAAGAATACAAAATATAGGATCCAAAATTTTGGGATCTGGGAACTCATGTTCTGAAAGAATAAAGAATAATTAATGTGATGTTGGGCCAAATTCTCTCAGACCCGAAGAATTTTATTGACATACATTTTCTCCCAAGCCTCTAACACTTGGCTAATACTCTCCTCGTCTATGCTCTGGATGCTACTCCATCTTCTACGGACAGCCTCCATTGCTTCCTCAACCTCTCCGGCCCCATTCCAGAATTTGTTCACCATCTTGATAGTGTCATGCGACTGAATCATGGTCTTTGACAACTGGGATAACCTACCTTGATCAAAATCTCTGCCTAGTGGATAGAGGGATTCCATTCTTTTTTCAAACTTACTGAGGACATAGTCCTCTGGGGTACACGTTCCAATGGTGAAGGGATCAACTTGCGATACCCTGACCATAAATGTTTTGAATAAATCCATGGGATACTGGGCAGCCGTCAATTTCTCTTTTAAGGCCTTAACCAGTCCCTTGCAAACCTCAATTTTGAGAGCAAGTCTGGAGTACTTGACCTGGAGGGAATCATACGATTCTTCTCCCAAAATGACAAATTCCATGGCAACTTCTTCTCCAATGCTGCGGATCTCCTCCAACCCGGCCTTCCATTTTTCATATTTATCTAAGTCTAACTCCCATACCTAAGTGGAGATTCTTGGATGGCTAAGGGTGAGGTCTATCTTGTAAAAGTTTGGGAGGGACGCTGCCAAAAATCCTCTCATATCTGTTATTTGCTCGGCTTTCCACCCATCCACTACTTGCGCCTTTTTCTTCATCATGCGCAATGAGTCCATGTTGCCTAGTGCAAGAGGCAATCTAGAAGAAGGGGTCCCAAGGTGGACTTTGGCTAAGGGCCATGTTAGTTCTGTCAGAATCCCAAGGAGATTAGAATTTTTCTCTCTTTCCTTCTGTAGCTTCTGCCCTTGCTTTGCATACCGAGCCTCTATAGCCTTGGTAGCTTCCTTGAACAAGTCAAGTTCTCCTTGCTTGTCCCTTTTCCCCAGCTCAACCTCTGTTATGTTATAGTCTTTAGGCCTTGCAGCTACTGCATCTGTATTTGTCGGGGGTGTTGTGATGACCACAACTACACTACTTTCTAGGTTGGTCCAAAGAGTATGGACCACCCGTGCCTTCTTGGGCTTCTTGGTTTTGGCATTTTTGGCCATCATTTTGGTCAATGACAAAGGAGTGCCTATAGGCGCCGCTGGAGCTTTTCTTTTCTTCATTTCCACTAGGCATTGGGGCAACTGGGGCAGCCTTGCTACCAATTCATACTCATTAAGATTCACTTTCAAATCTGGGGGCACATTCCCTGAGTTTATATTTTCTTCTGGCTCCTTTTCCTGTTCTCATTCTGATTCTTTCCTTGCTTCTTGTTTTCCATATGTTTCCTTCTCTCTGGAACCTTCTATGTTTTCCACCATGCTGGCATCTTCTGCAAAGACTTTTGAGATCTTTTCCCTGGTTTCCATCTCTGTGTTTTCAGGGACCTCATCTTCCCTGGTGTCACCGACAGCTCCTTTGTTCTCCTCTTCTGGAACCTCCTGGTCCACTGGCTGTTGCTATTCTTGGGCCACATCAGCCTTATTTACTTCAACATTCTCCTCCTCCCTTGGGATATCCTCCGGAGGTGGCTGAGGTCACTAGCCAAAGTTCATCAAGGCGGCAGCTGTTATGACCTCACCAAAATTTCTCTGGGGCACTTAGTCACCTGAAGTCTCCAAAGGCACCTAGAGTGTGATATTCAAAGGTACGGTTGTTCCCTAGGGTCCAGGTTCTCCTTCCATTAGGGGCTCATCTATAGGTTTCCTTGGTATATCTATGGTCCTTTGGACCTGTGGTTCTTCCTATTCATGCTCAGTTTTTTCCTCCTAGGCCTCTTGCTATGATATGTCCTTCTCTATAGGGAGTTCTTCTGCAGGGGCCTCCATTTCTTGAGCCTCGATCTCCTTCACTATAGTATCAATGCCTTGCCAAATCTCTAGAATCTCATCTGTTGAGAATGTGTAATCTAAATCATCATGTGGCAGGGAGGAGTCACAGATATCTTCTAGTTCAGGGGAATCCAAACTTACATCTACTAGGGGCTTCTCGAGCATACCAAGAGGAGCAATTGGTATGGGGATCGCTGTTGTTTTCTTTTTCCTTATGAGAGAAGCCCCAGTGTCCAAAATAATGGAAGCCTCTACCTCAGAAAAAAAATTTCTACTCATCATAGCTCCCAATGAGGAAGGTCCCATTGGGTGAGCAGAGGTGACTAGAGTGATCGGGAGGCCGACGGCTACCTGCATGCTAATTTGTTGGCTAGCCAACTTTGCCGACTACATCTGATTATGTAATTTCACCATTAGAAGCGTGAGAATCTAAGGGGGTGCCTTGGGCACTAGGACTCCTTCCTTTTCCTATCCTTTTGTCATTCTTTCTTCAGCAAGTGCAGTAGACGAAGAGGGTCAAGCCCTGGCTGAAGAAGGGATAGTCTTCTTGACCGTTACTTTCTTGCGGGTGCTTTTGGGGTACACCGGGGAAAAATATTTGTGGCTTGCCTCTATGATGGGGTGACATACCCCTTCAATTGTTAAATCCTCTGGAGTGACCCAATCCACTAGAGGGAGATCTAGTTTATCTAGCCCCTGCTCTTTGTATGCCAGATCTTCCAACAGCCCACCGTCATTGAAACCCTTCAGAAAATTCCGAAGATCTAGAGCCTCCATGAGCCCTTTGCTCATTCTTCTGTGTTGCCGGGCCCTAAGATCAAAAATATCTTGGCAATCCACCCAAAAATATTTGATGCCATCTTCATTTGGGGGGGATGCCCTTGGTAGTGCGAGGGCAATTTTTCCACGGGGGTCATAGTTTTTTGGGTATGGTTGAATTCAACCAACCCCAACCCTTTCAACTCATTATCCGCCTCCCAGGATGCAGTGATTCTGCATGTATAATCCCCACAAGAAAAGGAGAATGGGACATTAGAGACCTTCTTCACTATGAAGAGGGTGTGTAGGTCCATCATTTGCCTGTAGAATTCCAAAAGAATAATCCTATTCCCGCAATACCGGGGAAGGAGGTAGGGCTTCCCGTTGAATCCTGTCACCCTTATGTATGTGTGATGACTGAATTTAATGAAATATTTTCCATAAGAGTTGACTAGTACCATTGCCGTCTGTGAGATGTGGTACCTGAAATATCAAGTAAGCGTAAGAATGTTATGGTAAACAAAGGCATCGTTTACCCGGCAAAAATTTTGGAAGCTTAGCTCCCACTGTAACTAAGGATAATGATCCCAAGGTGTAACCTTCCCTAGACCATTTTCAAGTTCTCCAATTGTTCCAAGGACCTAAAAAGCTAGCCTTTGTTGTGCCAATGCCCATAGTACATATGGGGTCATATAAAATTGTGAGTGTTGGGAAACGGTCTGCATTTGAGTATCCACATGATTGGATATGGTCGCTGCCCATTTGAAAGACCTGCTATGTGTTGTTATGCATTATAGGAAATAATACATCCACACCAAGAATTCCTGGGTGTGGGGCCATCCAAAGATTCTACACAAAAATATTATACCCGCCTGAATGGGCTCCATGAAGTCCCTGCGGGGAATTTCCAATTTCATTGTCTTATAGTCCCGCTTCAAGGACTTCAGCCAGTGATTATTGAGGTGCTACCAGGAAATGATTTTTGGCTCACCAAATTCCTTTAATGAGTTGGCCTAGGTGAATACTATGGACCCTTTGAATTGTGGAATTCCCAACCCAAAAGCAAAGGTGAGAGCATCTAATGTGACTATTGTGGCCAGATATTACAGCGGCCGGGGATCTAGAAGCAACACTGACCAAGTGGCCAGGTTGTATAATACTACCAGCTACCTAATAATCTTGGGGGACTGCACCATGTATGGAAAATTTGTGGCCTTAATGATGTTGAAGACAGCTAAGCAAGTGGCGATTTTATCCCCTTGTTCTTTCAACCTATAAGTGGCCTAGACTAGACCCTATAGTTCGGCCCAACTCCCAGGGTCTGGATTTGTTATTTCTTGAATCTTGGAGTTTATTTTTGACCCTACAATACCTCCCTTTGTCAGATTTTTGGAGGTTAATGGAAACTTTTCCAACATTCTTTCTAGCTTCAATTTTGTGGCTGCTCGGGTGGAAGTAGTTGGTAATTCTGGGCTATCAAGAGGTGCAAAGTCGTCAGACATTGTGAATCAACTTATCAATAACCTGCAAGACCAGAAAACCATCAGAACACATAGGGATATGAATTAAGACTCCAGGATATTTTCTACCATCCCGCACCTATCAAGCAAACATTAGCGCATATATTCAAAAGTTCCAGAGTTTCTGAAAGGAAATGATTATGGCTTAAGCATTCCAGAATTTTTTGACACGATGATGAAAAAAAGGGTAGGAGACAAGATCCAATTGGGAGTCTGGAGCCTGGACAAACTAGTCATTGCCGAAGTTACTAACAACAAGCCATATTCTGGTTGATGTGTGCTAGCATGTGGGAAAATGACAGGTGGTGTAAAGACAGTTATGGCATTGATTAGGACAAGTGGGCCAACACGGGGCAAAATTAAATGCCAAGTTGGACGCATTTTAAATTCCATATGTGGTAAATTAATCCTTCCATTAATGTGATAAGACAGAGGAGAGAGAAAGCCACCATGGTTCGAACCAGCGAGGTGCCGAGTTCAAACCATGGCGACCTTGTCTCGTCAAGCTCTATCTCATTGGACTAAAATTCATGACAAAGCATGAAGAACTCGATGCTCTAAAGGATATACATAGTGCACATATATATATAATATACACAAAGAATAGGAGGGATGAGGGATATATACATAGAAAATAGAGGATATACATCATATACACCATATATACTAATATACAAAATGCAGAGCAGCTACCCTAAAATGAAGCTGGAAAATGTACAAGCATATACAATATCTACATTATCCTACACCTGCATAGAGGGCGGACAACCCTCTGGCAGAGCCAACCCACCAACGGGTGGCGAATCAGATGACGGATGCAAAGTAGAAATAAAAACAAAACAAAGAAAAAATGAAACAAAAGCAGAAAACAAAGGAGAGAACTAGAAGCACCAACCTAGAATCTGAAGAAAGGGAAAGGAAGGAAAAGGTACTTAGGACTGCTCTACAATAGATTCCACCTCTAACGTCATGCACAGCTACTGAAAATCACTTCATTGTTACTCACTAAGCTCAGAGAAGCATGCACTCAATCCTCACTCAAATCGTCTATGAATCACTCTAAAATCACTTAAGTGTTTTTAATCGTGATAACTGTGAAAGTGACATGTAAATTCTATTTATACCCAAGGTGAAAAGCAAGTTACCTTTCTTTCAAAAAACTCTAGAATAGGAAGACCTCCAGACTCTGGGCCCAAGAATTTCGTGTGACCATACCCTCTTATGAAAAGAATACATCGTGGCAGGGAATCCCGGAGTCTGGGGTCCGGCTCCTAGAAAAGAAACAACCAACTCAAGGACCGGGTCCCAGAGACCCGAGGAACAAAACACAAAACAAAACCAACACCGCGGGAAAGAAAACCTGGAGAAAGAAAACAAATAAACAAAGGCAAAAAGACAAGGCAAGAGCCAAAAGCAAAAACAAAGGGGGACCCAACATTTTGCACACAAAATGTAGGGACGGGGATGCATGGAATAACACTATGATCGTCAGATTTTTAGTTGACTGGATCATGTGTAGAGATGAGTTTATGGGGAACTATTTCATTTCTTTACAAAGCATAGTATAAGGAAAATCTAAGGAAGTTATCTAATCATCATTCAAAGAAGAAGAGCCAAAGAAGAATAGAGATTTGAGAAGGAAGAACAAAGAAGCAAGTGTGTTGTGTGATTGGACAAAGCAGAGATTCACAGATTCATCAAAGAAGAGATATTAATTATTTGCAAACTTTGGTTATGGATACTCCATTGATTTTTGATTTCATCGAATGGCCTAGATAAAAGTTTAAGAAACATTCATTTAAATCCACCGAAGATGATCTCGAAGGTGCATTTTCACAAACACCCTACAACACTCTACATGTCAAAGACATTAGGGCTTACATTCACTGTAAGTATAAGTCTCTAGGAAACTTTGAGATATATAAGGAGATAAAGGACATGATTAGAGAAGATAGAAAATGGAAAGATGAGTTTGCACATCTTGATAATCTTATTATCATGCGAATGATGAAACTCTATGAATTTAACAAAGAGGAATGGATAAAAATCATTATGAGAAGAGTACATGACTAATTCATTTGGATTGGAGATTTTCTAGTGAAGATTTTCTAGTTTTATCCCTATCATGAAGAAGAACAAAAAGAAATAGGTGAAATCCTAACCCATTCAAGATGGGACAAGAGAGAAATGACCATAGCCGACATCTTTAAGCAAGATGTTAGATTAGTTTCCATGATTCTTGTTGGTTGTATTTCATGTTTTTGCTGATATGCCTGGTTCATTGTCCTGCTCTCTGAAAATTTTTAGGTTTTCATGTTTATACCTTGCCAAATTGTCAAAACCCTGAAAAAACCCTAAAGCCTAGTGTTAAACGATGCATGTTTAAACCCTTTGCCATGTCTTCTATTTCATCGTTACCTTTTTCAAGTCATTAAAGACATGTTCTTTAAGTCAGGTCGCTTGATCGCTTTACCCAGATCGAATATGCCAAAGCTTCTCCTGACTTTTCTTTTCCTTTGTGTCGCGTAGTCTCGTTAAGAAACAGAATATTCCATCTATGTCTCGAGACTTAGCGATTTCCTTGTAGTCGGGTTGTCGCTTGATTTCATGTTATGAGCTTTAAAAGGAACGGGACCCACCTTTAGTCGGGTGATCGCGAGAAGAAATGGCCAGTCAAAGAAATGTCTTCCGACTTTGTGATTCA
The DNA here is from genome assembly GCA_018584345.1 of Thuja plicata. Classification (NCBI taxonomy): domain Eukaryota; kingdom Viridiplantae; phylum Streptophyta; class Pinopsida; order Cupressales; family Cupressaceae; genus Thuja; species Thuja plicata. The sequence continues at coordinate 2,508,670 of MU223635.1, read as the reverse complement.
CTTCATGTTGCATGGTCGCTGGATCTGCTTGGTCAAACAGTTAAGGCTTTTCTTCAGTCGCGTGGTCTCGTGATAATTGGCGATTAGTGGATAACAGTCCCGACTCAGCGACTAACAGTTTCATGCTAAGATATTTCCCTCAGTCGGGATGTCGCCAGATCAGGGCGGTGAGTCAGATTTCAAGTATACATAAAGTGGACGAAAGAAAAGACGACATCTGTCACAGAGCTAGTGGTTGTCGGGAGGTCGCCAGATGAAGGAAAGGGATCACACGATAACAAGACTAAGGTATATTAGCCCTCAGTTGCGAAGTCTCCTAATAACTTAAGGGCATGAGGAAATTTATAGCGATTAAAAGACAATCGTTCGATGAAGAAGTGAAAGGATCTGATGGTGGTCGCGTAGTCTGGTGATAAAAGTGCCCCAGGGAGAAAGTCCTTCCGACTAAGCGATTAAGGTATGTCGTGAGGTCACTGTAAACAGAGAAAGGGTACCTTTTTAGTAAAAGATTATGTTAAGCTTATCACCCGACTCAGCGACTAAGTGTTGTCGTGAAGTCTTGAAAAGAAAAATAAGCTTCTAGCGACTTGGCGATTACAATGAAGTGTTAAAAAACAAGGGTTTGTCACCTAGTCTGGAGAAGATGGATGAGTTAAGGTTAACTCCCCGCGACTTAGATTTTTGCATAGTCGCCTGATCGCTGGAAAGACTTGGGTTTGCCGAGGTTAAAGGAATTACATTGTCGCCAAGTCTGAAGAGTAAACCATGGTTGAG
>MU223635.1:2470504-2505585 GCA_018584345.1 Thuja plicata | reverse complement strand
TCCCTATGATTAATTAATTTAATTCTAAAGTCCTAAGTGCTTTTAAATTAAATTAATTCCACCCCCTTTAGCTAATACACATCAAAAGGAATTAAAAATTATTTGGTTATTTGAATGAATTATCCTCAAAAGAATTCCATAATTCCATGTTAAAAGCCACCCATGTGGCAATAATTCATTTACTTAATTAAATAAATCCTTCAATTTTGTCTCACCTTCCTCCATGGAGATGAAGAGTTAGTCATTTCTTTCCAAGAAACTCTTCATTCTCTCTTCAGGTTTTTCTATATTATGGACCTTCTTTCCTTCATTTAGAGGAGCAATTTTAGAGTATCAAAACTATAGCGAATTCTTGTCTCAATTCTCTCATGTTTTCAATATTTTATTGCATAATTAGTTTAATCTCATTTAGATTAATGGTATTTTGCATCTTAATTTAGTTTTCTTATGTATCAAATAGCTTAATTCTATTCTTTCTTTCAATCTTCTTAGATTAAAATATGCATTTCCATTCTTAGATTGTAATGGAATCTCTCATATATAATAGTTTCATTTTATTTTTTAATGCTTTCAAATCCTCCATTTTAGCAATGGTCATGGTTGTTGGCTCTCATTCTAAGAGTAATTAAACACCCCATCTAAATAGGAGGCAACAGGTTGATTCAATCGATATTGTGGAATGGGCAGTTCATGTTCATCTTCACAATTTAATGATTGAGAAATGACTATGTTGTGTTTGTGCCTAATTTAGAGGTCACATTCAAACACATACATTTTAGCGCCCATAGTGGGGCAGAAAATTGATTTCTGACCTCACTCTCAAAAAAAATTCTGACAAAATTCTATACTTTGTCGTACGGCTATACTTCTCTATGTATAGATTCTTGCGCAAGATTTCTGAGCATACCACGTGAATTTTTGCACTTCCTCACGCCAAGCCTTGCAATTCCTTGCGAGAAGCCTTGTACTTCCTCACATGAGACTTGATGACAGTTTTTAAAAATTTCATAGTTTTTGCAAGTACTGTTTCAGATTTTTTCTGATCATTCTAACATGCTGTTGTTTTTTATCTTTCTAATTTTTCTGACAGCTTAATAGTGGGCTGCAGGTTGCTTGACAAAGATATAAACTTGCTAATGGTTCACTTGCAGGATGGTTGTCAAAGATCATAAAAAAAAGTTGTGCTTGTTTATTGCTTTTATCACATAGTATTAATAGGGCCTTGTTAAAATTTCTTGGGAATCTTGATAGCAAAAAAAGGGGAATAGGCTCTTCATTACATGGAAGTGATGCCCATGGATGAATCCGAGACCCAGATTTTTCTAGCATGATGGAGACCTAGGGAAGAAAGGAAAGTTAATGAACCTTTAACACGTTCACTTGTTAGGGGATTATGCTCTTCTCTCTTTGAGAGAATCAGAAACCCAAAGTCTTGTGAATTGGTTGGAGGAGGGTTATCTCGGTGATGAATATGTCTTGCATTTTTGGGTAAGGTGAAGAGGTAGAGAAGTATGCTCTTCTCTCTTTGAGAGAATCGGAAAATCTGACCCTCGAATCCAAGCCAATTTTTGTGTCACCTTTAGAGGGCCTTCCAGAAGTTGAACCTCCAGGAATGACCCAAGTGAGTACACACCTATCATCGGTGATTCTACCTCACTATAATAAAGTATACTTTATCAAGTCCAAAGACTCCAAAGCCATGGTAACTTCTTTCTCATGATTCTGACTATCATCATGAGAAAGCATTGTCTGTTGTACTGAGCGGCGCCGCTCCCAACCCTGCTTGCGGGGGTGTATGACTTTCAAGTGTTGGTGTGGCTACGAGGCCCCATCCCTGTATTAGGGACATTGAATTTTATTGTGAATGGAAGCCCACTAAAAAATTTCTTAGGTAGATGCCTACCCAGATCACCTATGAAAGAAGACATAATCTATGCGCAGGGAGGGGGAAGAATCTCTTCCCTAGATTCTCAACATAGGTATGCACCTGGATGCTTGAGGTGGTATATGATGCTAGCCCCTACTTTAAGGTTAACCTTCAAACATATATTACTGAGTCCTTGGAAATGCCAAAAACACGGGCTCCCTCTTAGGGGTGACACTGCGGTGTGAGGTGCACACATACACATAAGTCAGTGAGGCACGGATTTTCTTTTCTCTACCATTTTTTTTATAGGGATAACTAAGTTTTTATTTTGAGTCTTCAATTGTCCAATCATGATTAAACAAAGACACCCATGATTCTTCCAAGTTGCTTTGTCCTTGGTAGAACTGTTTGCGACTACTTCTTGCGTCACTATTGTTTGATCAAAACTTTGTGCTTGTTAATGATTGCTTGCCACATTCAAACTGAGATTGTTGATTTGAAATATCATAAAAATGCCCTAAATCTAGAAATTCTTTTAGAGAACAGTCCTGACTATGTCTCAAAATCTAACTTTTGTCTTGAAAACTAAGTCAATTGTCAAATCCTAGAGTTTTCTCGTACGAGATTCCAAAAACTAAGCATTTCCTTGCGTGATCTTTCATTTTCTAGTGCACAGTTATGATTTTCCTCGCACAAACCAGCACTTTCTCACGCAAATTTGTCCTCTGGTATCCTAAAACAGTGAGTTATTTCCCATTGACTGATGAGTTTTTTGCCTGATCTAATTCTTGTCTGAGATCTAATTGCATGTTTCCCTATTGTCTGCAGTCTAAAACTGATTGTCACGAGATGTGAACCAACTGATTCTTACTCAAACTCATTTTGTCTCTATCTCTATCCTACCTTTATGTTCTTTTGTACCGTGCGTCATGATAGTCACATCTCAACTATTCTAGCCATACTCTTGATGATTCATGTCGGGTGCATTTCACATCTTGGTTGTTCTAGCCTTTATCTCCTTTTTTCTATTTCTAGAGATAGAGTTCTAAGTTGGATCCTAAGTTCTCTCTCATTTCATCTTTGTCTTTGCCTATTACGACTAGAAGCGGCAACATATTTCCCATTCATAGTTCCAGAATAGTTAGAGGTAAACCTCATAATCAAGGAAGAGGTCATTCTGAACCTATTATTCAATATGATAATTAAGAAGGATCCTCATGTTCCTCCTCGTTGTTCAGTATAGATCTTAGTCTAAATCAAAAACTAGTGTTCCAGTTGTGCTATAATCCCTTGTTTCAAGATCAACAGAACCCATTTCTTTTAGATCAACAAAACTTTGGAAGACCATCTACTTGGGTTGACCCTATTGATGATCCTTGCTACCTTATTTATCCTTTTGATCACACCAATCCTTTTGGTCCTATCAATCTTCATGAACCTATTGATTCTTCCAAACCCATCGACCCCTTTGATCTGCCAAAGGTTACATTGGCCATGAACTCTCAGCTCAATACACATACTCACACTGAAGCTGTGCAAACAGCACAATCCCACATCAACAACATGGGAAGCCCTTTTGATTACCTACAAGGTCAATACAACGAGGTCCATGACCAATCTCAAAATGATCAGGGTCAACTAGGTGATCAGCATCACCATCGCCCTCCTCAACATGACCAGAGTCAAGATCAAAACCCAAGCATTTATGAAATCCTTGGTAATGATGATGACCCGATAACTCAAAATGACATAGATGCTACAAAATCTAATAAGGCTCTCGTCAAGATGATGGAAATTCTCCTTGCGGAAGATAAAGAGAAATATTTTCTAGATTTGGCAAACCAAGGAATTAGGCTACCCCCAAATTTCCAAGTGGAAACACTTATGGCTAAAGAAGAAGAGACTGAGACTACTAGATTGCAAAAGATGATTCAGGCTATGCAAAACCAAATTAGCCAACTTTTAAAGGATAAGGATAAACCCACACAACAATTCACAATGGAGAGCATCTATCCTTTTCCTTTTGATAGGAATCTTCATATGCCACCTTTTCCCAAGGGTGTGGAACTCCCTAAGTATGATAAATATCTAGGTACCATCGATCCCCAGGATCATATGAGAGAATTTTGGGGCCTATATATGGAGTTCATTCATGATCAAACTTATTTAATGCATCTCCTTCCCCAAAGTCTGGGTGGACCTGCCATGGAGTGGTTTTCTCGACTACCCTCGGCATTAAGACTTTTGATGAGATTGCAAATCTCTTTATCTAGCATTATTCTCACAACATACAGCATCATTTCAACATCAAGGACCTTTGCAATCTCAAGCAAAGACAAGGGGATCCATTCCTGACATTTCTCTAGAGATGGAAATAGCTCTACACCAAGTATCCTCGTAAAATGCGTGAATCTGATAAACTCGACATCTTCTTGGACAATCTCACTCCTGATTTTGGGTATCAAGTAAAACTTCAAGGTCCCCTTAATTTTGATAGCATGATTAAATAATTTATGAGGATAGAGGCGTTTATGGTTAAGAAAGGAGAATTGACTTTGTACAAAGACAACAAACAAGGTTCCTCCTCTTCCAACAAAGATAAAGGGAATTTTGTCAAAAATAATAGGGACATTGTGAATGATGGAGTGGTTGATAATGTGACCCCAACTCCTTCAAAACCAGTTTTCAATCTTACTTCTAGTATACAAGTGATCAAAACTGCTGAAAAGGCTGCAACAAACACTCAACTGCCTTCTAGATTCTCTAGCAACAAACCTTGGGCCCCTCAACCCAAGCATGAATTTACTTCCTTGGGAGAACTGCTTGATGTAGTTTATAAGACTTTGGTGCAAAACCAGATTCTCACTCCTTTGGACAAGCGTCTATATGATCCGCAACCATGACCCCATTGGTGGAATGGCAATGCATACTATGACTATCACCAGAACAAGGGTCATAAGAATTCTACTTGTCTTTAGTTGTGCCATAAGGTCCAAGATCTAATTGATAATGAGGTTATTATTGTGGAAAATCATAATAATAATTTAGGTCACTAGGCATTTAAAGATCCCTTTCCTCATCATGAGAAAGGTGAGTCTTCCAACACTAAGAACAACAATGCCAAGGTTAACTACGCGCATGCCACTTATGACAATGTCATCAACATGATTGAACCTATTGAAGTTGAGTATTGTGACATGATTACTATCAAGGGGAGTGGGGATGCTCCTAAACCTAAGACCCCATTTGTCTTGAGAGGCCCTGGGTCTCACTTTTCTAAACCTAAATCATCTTAGGATTGCACAAATGTCATTACCAGATCCTGCGCTAAGATCACTCTCAAGGGTTATGGCCCTCCTTCTACTACATCCGCACCAAAACAACCCATGGATAAAGCTATTGTTGGTCCTACCAACAAGACCACAAAAGTGGTCCCCACACCTCCTACTACTAGTTATAGCATTCTCGACCAGCTGCAAAGAACCAACGCTCAAATAACCATCTTTGAGCTATTGAAGATCTCGCCTGCTCACAGGCAGATTCTAGATAAAGCCCTCGCAAAGGCTAATGTCCCCAAAGACATTAATCTTGATCAGTTTCAATTTATGGTGGGTCACTTTACTTCACCTCACTATTTTTCCTTCTCAAAAGAAGATGACCACTCGATTACCCACCCGCATAATGCTCCTTTTCATATAGAGGTCATGATTGGCAAAAAACTCATCCGCCGCATCCTTATTGATAATGGTGCTGGCCTCAACATCTGCTCTACTCACTTACTCGCTCATCTAGGCTATGATGAAGATCGCATATATTCCCATAAGAAAATTACTATCAAAGCCTATGATGAAGAAGAAAGAAAGTCTAAAGGTTTAGTTGTGCTACCTATTCGGGTTGGACCTGTTGAAAGAGATGTCACTTGTCAAGTGTTGGAAATTCCTCTTTCTTATAAAATCTTGTTGGGAAGACTGTGGATCCATGAAATGCAAGAAGTTCCCTCTATGTATCATCAGTGCATTAATTTTCCTTTCCACAATGCAGAAGTGATAGTTCCTACTAATATGGGCTCTTCTTGTAATATGCTCACATAGTTAGCTGATATTTTTGTTCCTGCTAATAGAGAATACACAGAATTCTATGAGGCCAAGCTTCAAGACATGGAATAGACTTTGAAAATAAAACACATAGGCATGGGGGGTATTATATAGAACCTGTGCTATCATTAGCAGCTCTACCTTTGTCTCCTCGTTCTTACGGGAGACCTTTTGAGAACAATAAATCTTCTACTCCTCCTGAAATAGTTTATGATGGTGACTTTGTACAGGCTTCAACACCATTAGAAGATGAAGATGAGGAAAGATATATTAAAGCTTGACTTTACAAAGGAAAGGACATATCTGAATAGACTATCCTAGCTTGTGAACTGGATCCCAATAATGAAGGTCTTAAAATTATGAAATGCTTTGGATACAAAGGGAGTGGTCTGATAGGGATGAATGGTAATGGGTTAGTTGAACCTATTAAATCTATGGGTCAAAAGATGAAAGACACAACTGGTTTAGGCTTCAAGAAGATCCTGTTCCATCTAGGGATTAACAAATTTGTGCCAAAACTAGATCCTCCACCAGAACCTGAAGGCACAGCTACAGTTGACACTATAGAGGATAGCTCCAACAAGAATTTCTTTCCTTATCCTTTCCCTCCAGATCTGGCAGTATTATTTGCTGAGCCAGATGATGTCATAATACATGGCAGTATAGACAAGGCTAGCTGTGACTCCAATGTCGCTATTCCATTCACTTCTCTGACATACGAATAATGGAAGGTGTCACAAGACCCTGGTTTCCAAGGTGAAAGATACATACCATCATAGTTTCAAGAGAATTTTGCACAAGAACAGGCTGGTATCACAAGAACTCCCAAACCTTCATGGTGCAAACATCCCAGCCAAAGTTCAGACATAGATTCCCATGAATATGAGTTTGACAGTCTTTCAGAAGGATCCTATGAAAAGCTTCTTGACATAGGTCAAGGGTCTAGTGAAAGGTCTAATGAGTCCAATTCCATAAATGTTAACATGTCTTCTACTATGGTTGCTAGGAGTCAAATAGATTTGAATACATCTTTGGATGAGATTGCTCTAGGTCTCATCTTACTATTCCACATTTTTTATGATTATACCGTGAATGCACTTGAACCCATCACTTCTCTCTCACTCCAACATCCTAAGCTAATAGACTAGAACTCCCCTTCCTCATCTAATGAAGTCCTCACATTCCAGAAAGACTATGCTCTAGCTTGTTATCTTCACGATGTTGAACCTATAATGTCCTCCACTAGTGAAGAAAGTGTCAACATGACCGAGGCTGATATCAAGTATCTTAGTCATAAAATCAAAATAAGAAAAAATATGCGCTCTGATGGTGAAAACCACATTGTGGCAGTGTCAAAGCTGAAAAAGGTAAAAAGAATACACGTATCTGAAGGTGAAAACCTCTCCGAGGTGCCTGAGGATGAGATACTTGATGTGCTTCTGATTCATTTCTAGGAATGATCATCGGTACTAATTGAGCTAACTCAGCCAGTAAATTTGGGTACAGAAGAACATCCACACATTATTCATGTGGCTAAATCATTATCTGCAGAAGAACTCAAAGAATTCATAGATTTCTTCAAAGAGAAAAAGATAAACTTTGCATGGACATACTCTGACATGCCTGATGTAGATCTTGATCTTATCATGCATCACCTGTCAATAGCTCCTGGAGTAAAACCAGTCAAGCAAAAACTTAAAAAAATGCATCCACATGTGGCTCTACTTGTCAAGGCAGAATTAGAGAAACTCCTAAAATTTCAAGGGTTCATTAGAGAATTTGACTATACAGAATGGATCTCCAACATAGTTCCAGTGTCGAAGCATGACAAATCTATCAGAGTCTGCATAGACTTTAGGAACTTAAACAAGGCATGTCCAAAGGATGATTTCCCACTACCCAACATTCATATGATTGTGGATATGACAGCAGGGTATGAAATACTCCCTAATAGATGGTTTCTCTGGATACAACCAAGTAAAAATTGTGCCAAAGGGCAAATAAAAGACTACTTTCACTTGTGCATGGGGCACTTTCTGATGGAATGTTATGCCTTTTGGTCTTAAGAATGTTGGAGCCACGTATCAGAGAGTAGTCACCACTATATTTCATGATATGATGCAAAAAACAACGGAGGATTATGTTGATGACACCCTTGCTAAAAGCATGGACAGGAAGGTACATCTTAGTGATCTAGGCCCTATACTAGATCGTATGGAAAAGTTTAGACTACGTCTCAATCCTAAGAAATGTGCATTCGAAGTAACTTTGGGAAAATTGCTTGGTTATATCATCTCTGCAAAAGGAATCAAGGTGGATCCTGAAAAGGTGCAAGCTATCATGGAAATGCCTCCACCTCACAATATTAGACAAATTAGAGGTCTTCAAGGTCGGCTTTAGTCTATCTTGCACTTCATCTCACAGCTAGCTGACAAGTCACATCCATTTACTAAAACTCTACATAAAGGTGTGACCTATGAATGGAATAAAGAATGTGAACAAGGTCTTCAACAAATCAAACAATATTTGGCTAATTCACATATATTAATGCCTCCTATTCATGGGAAGCCATTAATCTTATACATCTTAGCTACAGAAACATCTTTGGGTGCTCTATTGGCTCAAGAAGATCAAAACAATAAAGAAAGAGCAATCTATTACATCAGCAGAACATTGGTCTCCTAGGAAATGAATTATTCTGTCATTGAGAAAGCTTTCTTAGCAATGGTGATCACTTCCCAAAAGTTATGACATTACATGCTTGCTCACACTACAAGGCTCATTTCAAAAATTGATCCATTAAAGTACTTACTCAACAAAGCTTCCCTCACGGGTAGATTAGCTAAGTGGGTCATGATACTCAGTGAATTTGACATTGAGTATGTGGAGAGAAAAGCTATCAAAGGGAAAGAAATGGAAAATCAATTGGCTCAGGAACCTATTATAGACTTTCAACCATTAAGGATTGAGTTCCCAGATGATTCCATCGTGATTCTCACACATCAAGCATGGACCATGTTCTTTGATGGATCATTCACCCAGCAGGGGTCAGGTGCCGAAATATTGTTCATTACACCTCAGCGGTATTCATTACCAAAGGATTACAAAATAATGTTTCCTTGCACAAATAACATTGTTGAGTATAAATCCTTGATTAATGGATTAAACATTGCTATTGAATAGCGTGTCGATGAGATAAAGGTCTTTGGAGATTCATAGTTGGTTATTAATCAGGTGAATGATATCTATCAAATAAAAGATGAAAAACTGGTGCCTTATAAAAACATGGTTGATGACCTCAAGAAATACTTTGCACACATTACTTTCCAAAAAATACCAAGGGTAGATAATAAAGCAGCTGATGCCATGGCTACTCTGGCTTCCATGTTACAAATGCCAGAAAATGACTTCAGACATGAATTCCTAGTGGAGATGTTATGCTACCCTGCCTATAATTCCCCTGAATCCCGAATGATCTATTCAGTCATTGGAAACGACTCATCCCGCTACCACCATATTTACTCCTACCTTTATGACCAGATCATTCTGGACACTTACACCCAAAATGAGAAATGACACTTAATCCATAGTGCTTCACAATTTGTCATCATAGGTAACGACTTATATATGGGAGGTCTAGATGGTACCCTCCTTAGGTGTTTAGAACCTGATGAGTCCAAGTGCGCGTTAGTAGAGATTCATGAAGGTGTCTGTGGGTCTCACTCAAATGGTCTGACACTAGCTCACAAACTTATTAAGCTGGTTACTATTGGCCAGATATGGAGAAAGAAGCTATACAATTTGCTAAATCTTTCAAACAGTGCCAGCTTCATGGCAATCTAATCCACGCTCCTGCCAAGGAGCTCATTCCTTTCGTCAGCTTTTGGCCTTTCAATAGTGGGCCTTTGACTTGGTGGGTCAGATACATTCATCTTCTTCAAGGGGACATAAATACATCATTACTGATATGGACTATTTTACCAAGTGGGTCGAGGCAGTGCCTCTCATTGTAGCTAATGGAAAGTCTGTGGTCATGTTTATACTGAACTACATCATCTGCAGATATGGTGTACCCTCATCAATAATCACTGACAATGGGGGGAAATTCAAGAACAAGGATCTGACAGATTTATGTGCTAAGTTTAGAATTATTATTCATTAGTCTTCTATCTATTATCCCAAGGGTAATGGACAGGCGAAAGCTTCAAACAAGACTATTCTCAAAATCTTACACCGCATAGTACACAAATCTAGCCGAGACTGGCATCTCCAAATTAATCCAACTTTATGGGCTTACCACACCAGTATATGAACACCAATAGGGGCCATGCCCTTGTCTCTAGTTTATGGTGCAGATGTAGTCCTTCCTATTGAGGTCAATATTCCTACCTTGTGAGTCTCTCTGAAGGGCCTCATTACTGATGATGATATCAGAATATCTCAGCTACAAGAGCTTGAACTACTAGATGAACATTGAAAAGTGGTGTTTGATCATCTCCGAGCATATCAGAAGAGAATATCTAAAAGCTACAACAAGAAGGTCAGACAAAGGGAATTCCAAATGGGTGATCTCGTCCTGAGAGAGAACCCCAAGAATCAACAGCAGTGGGTCCAGAAAGGAAAATTTGAACCAAACTATCTTGGTCTTTATGTTATCACTGTAGTATTTGGGTCTGGCACTTACCATCTCTCTACCACAGAGGGAGAAAATCTCAAAGAGCCTATCAACGCTCTTCATCTGAATAATTTCTATAGTTGAGATGTCTTTTGAATGCTCGTGTACATACTCTATTTTGAGAAAATCCTAAAAATTGTAAAATGTCCTGAAAAAATGATCATCTTAGTGAAAACCTGGCAAACAGACGTTTTGATGTATCTATTGTCCTAGTGAAAACCTAGAAAATAGGTGCCTTGATAATACCAAAAAAATCAAAAAAAGAAAAATACAAAAAAAATTTAAAAAATTAAAAAAATTAAAAAAAAAAGAAAATACAAAAAAAGAGAGAAAAAGAGAAAAAATGTGTCATTGATGAAAACCTGGTAAACAGGCGTCATGGTAGACAAAATAGAATTTCTACCAAGATGGTGAAAACCTAGTAAATAGCCACCTCTTGTTCTACAATGCTCTATCTATCACGGCATCCCTTGGCTTTCTTGCAATTTTCTCTCCTGCTTTCCTGCTTTAGTTTGCTCGCTCATACATTCACTCTTAGTTATTTTCAAGATTTTTCTTGACTTCACATGGATTGAAACTGGTCACACTCGGGGGAATCTTCCTAGTCTAAGGGGAATTGTCCTATATTTTGGAGTCTCTCTCCTCTTCACATCAGTCACCAGTGGTTCTCACTGACTCTACCTATTGATGCCTAGATCTCACACTGATCTTTATACTTGAGAATCTCTCTCGCGTCAGTCACCAGTGATTCTCACTGCATCTACCTACTATCTCTATACTACTAAGATTTCTCACATCAACTTGTTATCTACATATTTGACATCAATCCGTTACAGTACTTGGGGGCATGGCTCCCCACTTTGATCACATCTTCAGTTTACACTCGACTCAGTAATCTTGTCAGTTCTAAAGGACAACTATCTACTGGCACAAACTGGTGTTCCTCAACACCCCAATCAAATAGTATTTTTCAACACTATCTTTGGACACATCTATGTTTTTCAACACACATTGGACATTACAATGTAAGCATCTCTCGATAGAAATTAAACATAATGCACTCACAAGCACAACGGTGTTTTTCAACACCCTAAACACCTACACATTCGTAAACTTTCAAACATGTTGAACTATGATTGAATCTTTCTTTGTATGTTGTCTGTTCTCATAGTTTTCATTGATATTTTCTTTTGTCTACTGCTTGTTGGTGTGGTTTTGATGATCCAAAAGCATTAAATAAACAAGGTGTATGTGATAAGAGATTCTGGATTAAGGTGGTAAAAGCCTCACATCCCTCCATCTTGTTTATTTGTATGCTAAGGGGAGGTTGGAACTATCTCCTTGACTATTATTTCTCTATTTGTTTACTTGTGTACTCTTACTATATCAAACTGGAAACAATGTCCAGGTCATTTTGGCTTTTGTGCCCTAGTGCTTATGTTCATTTCCTACATTTTACCCGATGAAAGTCATATTCATATTCTTATGGTGGCACTAGCACCAGTAAGGATTGTATTGACTCCGATGTTCCAAAAATACTCGATGATGATAATTATGTGATGAGTCCAACAACCAAGTCCTAGGGTTGCATTTAGCTTAGGCTTGCATTCACATTTTAAGCTTGCATAGCGATGATTTTGGTGCTCTCTTCATTGTCTTCTCATTCTTTGAAGGTCCTCATCTTTTGTCCTGGATTCCTCTTGACTGCACAAGTGTTTGGTACTTGCTCTCGATCTTTATTCATATTCTTTTGGTTAGTACATGTCATATATTGCAATATCCTACATGAGATGATTAGTACCATTGCATCCATTTAATTTCATTCATTTCCATAAAATTGCATTTACATATCCATAAAAATGTGCATCCATTATAAGCATAAATCAAATCATACATAGCATTTATCCATCTACCATCTATCATTGCATTATATTCATTCATACATCAATAAAACATGTGCATAAACATTTGCATATTCATTATGGCATACATTTCTAAATCTATACATCTAATCATACAACAAACATCTCACAAGACATACAATTTTAAAGCAATATATAAACAAGTACAATGATGCCAAAATCAAGCTCATATATATCAATCGATCAAATGTACAAGGGTGCTACTCAAGCACAGTATATCAAAATGGTGGTACAATATATATCAATATTTCTCATCTAGCCACTCCCACCTGGAGGAGGTGGAGGAGGTGGCATGGCCTGCTGATGAGGAGGTGACTATGGCGGTGCCTGTGGAGCAGCCCGTGCCCTAGCATACTCTAAAAATGGCAGAACCTAGTCCGCTGCCTCAGGAACTGTGATTGTGTATGTGGCATAGTAATAGGCTAACTGAGCAGCCTCATATATCACCTCTATCTACACTCTGGCTAATGCCTCCTATAAACCTCAGATCTCTCGATCCCACTCAGTCACTCAGGTCTCCTAGATGACCACCTGTGTATGGTAGTCATCTCGCTCCCTCTGTATCTACCTCACTCTCTCCTAGCTCTTCCTGACAGCCTCTTGTAACTATGCTACATGTCCCCCTACCGGCGGATCAGCCATAACAGTATCAGCCATAATGGTATCCTCCCCCTGCTTGGTGGACCTCTCCTGAGTACCACTTCTCCCTACACCTGCATCTGATCCCATCCATCTAGGAAGAAGGGGACTCATCCCAATCCTCGGTTGTACTCTCTTTTGTGGTGGTACCTACTGTGGTGGTACATGCTGTGGTGGTGGCTATTGTGCTTGATGTGGTGGCAGCTATGGTACCTGTTGCTGCGGTGGCGGCTATACCACCTGCTATACATGTGGGCCCATGCCAACAGGGTCTATAAATCTCAGGAATGGGTGCGCTAAAATGTGATCCCTGTATGTAGGTGTCATCCCTACATTTGTCACACCTTCTAAATAATCCCACCTAGATGGTGGTACCCGTTCATATATCATGCTCCTCCCTAGGTCTAGTTGTCACTGCCAACCCTTCTTCATCTCATTGATGAATTGAGCATAGGTACAGTACTCCTGGGAGATGTCCTATGGTCTCCCAAACTATACTAGGACCCTTGTTAGTATAAAGCACACAATAACTCTGATAGTGCGCCCGATCAAAGGATGCAAATAGAACATATGTGGTAGCTTGTGTCGTGCATCATCCCAAACCTCTGTGGCTATCCATGGCCTCCATATAACTGTTTCCAGCCCCTGATTTGTCTTACCCAATGTTGGTTGAATCATAGGACCTACATACCTATAAATATATGGCTCTAAGGGCTATCGAGTATCATGAAAAATCAGCCAACATACAGGAAGGTGCTCCGAGGCCCAGATTTATAGAGCCACGACTCCTGCTGCCATGGTCTATGCACCTTGATACACAATCTTGTGCATCTCATGGTACATCTTTGCAAGCATGCACTCGCTCCATCCGAATCTCACTGCTAGACTGGCTAACATCCACTGTAGTATGCCTCCCCAACCACACTCCAATCTATGTTGACCCCGATCTAGCACTAGGTGAAAACTCAAGAATAGCGCCAAAACAACTGCCAATGTATGATCTACACTATAATTTCTTGCCAGATCCTCCCAAGAGATGGCTCGACACATCACCAGATCATATTGGAAGATCGCTCTTAGTGCAAGTGTACCCGCCCTTAGCTAGGTATCGTACTCCATGCAAGCCCCATGGAATGGTACTCTTAGGATCCTATAGATGTCCTAAGGAGTGACTGTTATCTCCCCTTGCGGCAAATGGAAAGTGTTCATCTCTGATGGAAATGCTCGACAAGTGTACCTAATAGACCGTGATTTACCTGAATATCGGTACATCACAAAGATATGATAATCCTAGCCCATCGAGATGGGTACCATCAACATCCGTCAATCTCTACAGCAGCTTACCCATGACAAGATGATGTGACCGGAATGCAATATCAAGGAATTCAACCTACAAAGCAAGCGATTGCATTCGATCAGTATCTCGACATGATAATTTTTCACAGCAATGACAACAAATGAAGCTATGGATCTATCCTAAACATAATTCTGGGGCATTCTAATTAGCTGATTCTGTGACATAATGGATGACAGCTTTCAAGATAGTAAGTAATTCCCATGTGAGGAAACTCTTTTCCCACATGAGATTTCTATTTTGCAAGAGATAGGATCTCTCTTCACGCGAGATTTCATCACTAGCAATGAAATCTCGCGCGGTATCGATGCGCACTTCGCGCGAGCTCGCAGAAGGACCCCGTGCGAGGAATCCCTAACCCATGTGAGGAAACTAATTTTTCACATGAGGGGAAACCTAGGCCGGTGTGAGGAAACTAATCCCTCATGCGAGACTTGACATGAGCAAACTTAAAAGCTTTAAAAACATGCTAAAAATATCTACAAATCGATAAAAATTTGAAATACAGGATGGTTTTTTGATTACTTACAGGTGCGTCATACTCCGGTAGCTGGTTGTGTCAATGGTAGTGCTCGAATCAATGTGTACACAAGGGAATGCTATCAATATCAACTGGGGCCCTCACCATCTTTAAAGTCAAAAGTGAATAATGATTTGAAAATGACCCCTATGGGCCTTATATAGCTTTTGACCTAATTTTCAAAAGTGCTCTATTTTCTGTGAAAATTGCATCCTTGGCTAAATCGACCGTTCTGAATTCATTTTCATGATCGAAATTGAAATCTGACACTCCTAAGTAGCACAAAATTGTGTTTTAAAATTTTGGGACCGACGTGCTTTGATGCTTGTGTAGTCAATTTTCTAATGCCACATTCTTGTCAGAATCATCTCTTGTCATCATTTTTTTAGCTTTTGCAATCTTTTCATCAAAGTCAATTCTGGTCAAACTTGGTCAACTATGGTCAAATATAGTCAATAGGACCTCCCAATCGCTTTAAATTGATTCTGCCTTCTCTAAATTCCTCTGGATCTTCGATCTTTTATCTGTAATCTTTCTGTTGTGTCATCTTTCAATTTCGCTCCCGAGGGGGCAAGATGATTACATCATTGAATCTTTTCACATCATTCTCAAATTAGTCTGATCTAAGTCAAAAGTCCCCATCGCTAGGGGCATCTCATCACTTGGGGCATATTCAGTTTCTGTACCTTATGGTCAAAATTAGATATTCCATGATCTTGAATCTCTAGGGGCATCTTGATGCCTCGCATCTTATCATCTTGTCATCTATCTTTCTAGGTATCTGAGCAATCTAACTCAGATCCTAAAGGATTATGCTTCATTCTGGAGATAGTCCTAAAAATCTCTATTGACTATCTTTTGGGACAGGTATTAGGGCAATCTAACCCTGACTCCTAAAGGTTGAGCCTCAATCTGGGGACAGTCTTGTGAAATATATCAATCTAACCAGTGTCTGGGAAATCTAACCTAGATATTGGGGGACTAAGCTTCATTCTGGAGATGATTCTTGAAATCTCATTGGGTATTGGAAAAATCTAACCCTAATTCCTGAAAGTCATGCTTCATTCTAAAGATGGATCTCAAAATCTCTTTTTGACAGTTATCTGGGCAATCTAGCCTAGATCTCAGGGGGCTAACCTTCGTATTGGGGCAATCTAACCCTGATTCTGGAGATAGTCCTAAATCTTCATCAACTATCAGTGGACATTGGGGCAGTCTAACCCCGATTCTGATCTTCTCTCAATTGGTATTTGGACCATTGTCTTTGCAATCTAACTTAGACTTTAGAAAATCATGCTTCATTCTAAAGATGGTTTTGCTTCTTGATTTGATCAGTGTCTAAGCAACCTAACCTAGACTCCTAAAATCTTCATCTATCACATCAGACTATTCTTTGAATCAACGCATTGCTCACACATCAATTCAAAGAGGGGAAAAATGTAACACCCCAAAATTGGCACCTTACAATTCTAATCAATTTTGGTGCATTTTCTCATCATCAAAGTCCTATTTTACTAGGCAAATTCTCCTTCCTAATTGACTTTAATTGACGTAGTCTCAAATGCAGAAAACCTGAATTTGCATAAATCTCACACTATATTTAATTCCTAAATTTTCAAGATTTATTAGCTAAAAATCCCTATGATTAATTAATTTAATTCTAAAGTCCTAAGTGCTTTTAAATTAAATTAATTCCACCCCCTTTAGCTAATACACATCAAAAGGAATTAAAAATTATTTGGTTATTTGAATGAATTATCCTCGAAAGAATTCCATAATTCCATGTGAAAAGCACTCATGTGGAAATAATTCATTTACTTAATTAAATAATTCCTTCAATTTTGTCTCACCTTCCTCCATGGAGATGAAGAGTCATTCATTTTTTCCAAGAAACTCTTCATCCTCTCTTCAGGTTTTTCTATATTATGGACCTTCTTTCCTTCATTTAGAGGAGCAATTTTAGAGTATCAAAACTATAGCAGATTCTTGTCTCAATTCTCTCATGTTTTCAATCTTTTATTGCATAATTAGTTTAATCTCATTTAGATTAATGGCATTTTTCATCTTAATTTAGTTTTCTTATGTATCAAATAGCTTAATGCTATTCTTTGTTTCAAGCTTCTTAGATTAAAATATGCATTTCCATTCTTAGATTGTAATGGCATCTCTCATATAGAATAGTTTCATTTCAGTTTTTAATGCTTTCAAATCCTCTATTTTAGCAATGGTCATGGTTGTTGGCTCTCATTCTAAGAGTAATTAAACACCCCATCTAAATAGTAGGCAACAGGTTGATTAAATTGATATTGTGGAATGGACAATTCATGTTCATCTTCACAATTCAATGATTGAGCAATGACTATGTTGTGTTTGTGCCTAATTTAAAGGTCGCATTCAGACACTTACAGTATGCACCCTAGAGCTTGGAAGGACAGTGAACCCACTAGAATTTAGATTACACAAAGGTATAGAAGATAAAATAGTACATGGTTTGATGGAGAAATATTTGCAATGATCAAAATTTTGCAGAGACAGATGAGAGAAAGAATAAGGATACCTGAGGCTTTGGTAGAGAAGTATAGGGATACAATTTGTTTCATGGTTGAAATTGATTGTGTTTTCTTTGAGGCAATAGAACCTAGAATGAAATGGTGTTATCCTCTAGTATATGAAGTAAATTTTGAGGCTTTGACTATGAAATTTGAACATGTATTATCCTCAGAGATTGATCCATCCAAAGAAAGATGGGGCACTTATGAAGAGAAGTCTATGAAGATAAGGGAAGAACAAACTTGAGCAGCAATGAAGAGGAAAGTAGATAATGTGGTAGAAAATCTAGCAACTAAGGCTGGTATTGCAAAGGAGGAGATGAAAGAGGTAAGGAAGAATATGACAGAAGGTGTTTCTGGGTTGGCAAGCAGTACTCTTGTAGCCCTTCCAACTCCAAAAATAGAGAAGGTTATCATTCCACCTCCTACTATAGTTGATGTACCTGAAACCAAACCTAAATAACCAAACAGGACATCGCAAGAAGATAAATCCAAGGAATTACCTAAGAGAAATACTAGATCCACTAAACAAGACTCTCCACCTAAGAAACAAAACATGAAATTTGTAAAGGATAAAGCAAAGGAGAAGAAAGTGGAAGAGAAGAGAACAGGGGTGAAAAAAACTCTAGAAATCTGATATGAAGATACTAGAGAAGAGGATCATTGAGAAAGGAAATATTATTTCATTGTCTAGATACTAAGAGAGGTATGATGCATCTGATCAAATCTTGATTAAGGACATTGTCATCAATCATTTACTTATTGTAAAGAAGAACTTATTAGAATTTGAAGGCAGTATACCTAAGGATCTATATGAGAAATTAGAGACAAGAAAATAGTTAGCACAAATTGAAGATGAAACAATCATAACACAAGCCATTGAAGATATGTTACCTGTTGTTTCTATTAAAGAGATGGAAAGGATATTGAATACTATAAAACCTCTATTGATAACTAAATCAAGACTAGTAAAGATAATAGGGAGAAAATATGATGAAGTGATTGAGGAAACACAAAAGGTTGTAGACAAGGCTCTGATGGGGACTGAGCCTAAAAAATTTTCACCTCTCAAGGATACTAAGCCTTAATATATTCTAAGAGGTGAGTCATTAAGGGTATCTAAAGTAAAAATTGATACATTAGAATTTGAAGATAATAGTCAATTTGTCATTTTTTTAAAGCACTCATATTTCTTTGTTACTTGTGTGCATGTGTATTTGGACACTTCGCAAGATGCTAGTGACCCTTTTGAAAGGAATACTGACAATGTTGCAGATACTGGAGGAAGCATTGATTTGAAAGTGGTAGAGAATGAAGGATAGAAAGAGAGTGAAGTTGAGGTAGCTTTGGAAAAAGTAAATAAAGTTGAGGTAAAACAAGAAACTCATTTATCTATTTCTTCATCTTTATTGTTGGAAAGTGGAGATAAAACTATGAGCACTAACATTGAGAGCATGGATGAGGATGAGTCGATGAAGCTATCTTAAATATCCTTTTCCAAAGCAAAAGATAGCTCTGACTAGAAATTTGAGAAAAAATCAAGGGTAATGGAAAGAGTAGTTGATATGGTCAACAAACTTATACCTATACCTCTTACTTTCCAAGGAAAGGATTGTTGGAGATTTTCTTCTATGCAAATATTTTATTGTATGTTTATCATTAATGACAACATTTAATATACAGCACTGTCCTATAATCAATTATTAGTATAGATATTCTGGAGCCTTGCGCATTTACATCTATGTTGTAGACATATTCTGGATGCCATGTTCATACATGTAGATTTAGATATGTTGTTTCAGTTGAGTTATGTTAATCAGTTTTGGCAATTACAATTTATGGAGATTATCTATTAAGAGCCGACGTATTTACATTATTTCTTGAGTTGTGCCTATCTTCGGGATATGCAGGTTTGTATTCATGTTTAGTTATGAGTTAATGATGACTATCCAAAGGCAGTAAATGTGTTTTAACAAAAGCGTGATGTTTGACTTAATTTGGTAGAGATAACTATGTGAAATGATGCGTCCACCCATTTTGAGTGTCACGGTCCTAATTTTGATTGCATGCTTAGTTAAGCTGACAAGGAATTTTCTAAAGTGTTTCCTCCATCCATTGTGACCTTATCCTTGGGGAAGATACATATAGCAGTTCAACTATGATTAAAAAGGAAGAAAATGAAGTGAAAAAGATAAGACAGAGCAGAGCAGAAAGTTAGACAGTAAAGCTACATCATTCATCAATTGAAGATCTATGTGAGGAATTAGAAGAAGATTACAATTCACTGGAACTGATCAAGATAGTAGGTCTACTTAGATAGTTCATTATCAGATATAGTGTATATCTGCCTTACAGAAGGTTGCAACCTTCACCATTTGAGTAGTGAGCTCTTGGACAGTGTGTCCTCATCCCTAACAGTGTTATTTGTAAAATACTCCTAGCAGGGTTTGACCTTTGACTAGGTCTTTGTACTTATTGCATTGTAAAGATCAACTCCTAACAGGGTTGCAAGATCTTCTACCAAGGATCATTATAAACTAGTACAGTTATTTTTGGGTGCTAATTCCCACTGGGACTTTTACCTAATTTGGTTTTCCCCGTTACCAAAATTGTGTTGTTCAATTTTGTGTTATCTTGTTGAGTTTATGTTTAAAGTTATTATGTACTTAATTGAAAAATAATTGAATCTTGTAGATAACTGATCCTCCCCCCCCCCCTCTCAGTTATCTCTTGGGACTATTCCTAACAATTGGTATCAGAGCTAAGTGCCTTGGAGAGAAATCTTAATAGCTTAAGGTAGAGCATATGGCATACTTCAGAAAAGAGAGTCCTAAGTTTGATGGAGAGAATTATCTTGACTGGAAGAACAAAATTATAACACATCTACAGTGCATTGGTTTTGATAGTTTTGAAATAGCCATACAAGAATTTTTTATTCCCTCTCTGAAAGACCTTGCAAAAGATGATGCTACTAGTAAACAAAAGGATGTATTCACTACTAATGCAATTTCCAAGGAAGCCCTTATAAGTGCATTATCTGACAGTGAATTCTCTGAGATTAAGAAAGTAGACAAAGCCTACACCATATGGAAGTATTTAGAAGATATGTTTGAAGGATATATTCAAGAAAAGAATGCACATAGAAAGACATGTAAAAATAATTATAACAACTTAGAGATGCTACCTGAAGAGAACATTAGAGCTTACAATTAGAGGATTAATAAAGCAGTTTCAGGAATCAGAAACAATGGTGGAGAAATTTCAGAGGAAGATATAATGGACAAACTGATGACTACATTGACAACAGACTATGAGAGCAAGATAAAAGTCTTGGATGAAACCATGCAATTTACAAAATACTTCAAGAGAGAGACTTTGATCAGCAAAATCTCTAAATTTGAGATATCAAGATTGAAGACAGAACCCAAAAGTGAAACAACTTTCAAAGCCTCGGTCCATGGTAAGAAATCCTTGAGCAGCTCTAGTAATAATGAAAAAGAAGAAGTGAATATAGAACTAGAAGAAATCATTGCTATGATTTCCAAGAAATAAAGGAAAGGTAAAGGAAAATATGAAGGACAGCTACCATTCAAATTTTTTTCATGCAAAAAAGTTGGCCATTTTGCATCTAAGTGTCCTACAAGAGTCAAGAAGTTTAGATCAGATTACAAGACCAAATATACCAAGGAATGCTATCATGTTGAAGATGGTGTAACTGGTGATGATTTAGGAGAAGATGAAATTGGATTCATTGCCATTAAATACATTGAGAAAATTATAGAAGAAATGGACAATGAATATGAAAAGAAAGCACAAGAGTTAGCATTAGTTTCCAAAGCAGACATCAGAATTGATTGGATCATTGACAGCGGATGCTCACATCAAATGACAGGAGACAAAGATAGATTTGTACATCTAGACAAGTACAAAGGTGGTATGGTTATATTTGGAGATAATACTCCCAAACCTATCATAGGCAGAGGTTATATTACCTTAGATGGAAAGAACAAGATAGATGATGTTCTTTATGTTGATGGTTTACATCATAACCTACTAAGTGTTGGACAATTGCTTGACAAAGGATATCAGTTGGAATTAAAAGACAACAAGTGCATCATAAAAAAAAATAAGGAGATATTATTTCATCGGGCTCTAAGACTAAAGGTAATGTCTTTCAGCTCAATTTAGAAGTAAGTTGTTTTGTTGCAAAAGTAGATGACAGTCGGCTATGGCACAAAAGACTTTGTCATATCAATTTTGACAACATAGTAAAGATAAGCAGTGTAAAGGTAGTAAGAAAGCTTCCTAGTATTGCAAGACCAGTTGATACTATGTGCAGGGAATGTGTTATGGGAAAGCATGTAAGGAGCTCATTCAGAAGCAAGCAGAACTTAGCAGAAAAAAAATTAGATCTAGTGCATATAGACTTATGCGGTCCTACTCAAACAAGATCATACTATGGAGAAAGGTATTTTATTTTGTTTGTTGATTATTTTTCAAGAGTGATGTGGGTTGCGTTCTTAAAGGATAAGTCTGAAGCTTTTGAGAAGTTCAAAATATTCAAAGCTAAAGTTGAAAATGATTTTGGATTAAAACTAAAGTGTCTGAGATTAGATAGAGGAGGAGAATTCACCTTTGACCAGTTTTATGAGTAATGTGAAGAACATGGGATCAAAAGGTAGTTGAGTGCTCCTAGAACCCTCAATAGAATAGAATTGTAGAAAGAAGAAATAGGATCATACTTGACACAGTGTGCACTATCATGATTGAAGGAAAAGTTGTGCACACCTATTGGAGAGATGCAATCAATACAGCAGTCTATACTATCAACAGAATACAACTAAGGCCAGGCGTAGACAAAACACCTTATGAAATTTGGTTTGGTAATATACCTACAGTAAAATACTTTAGAATCTTTGGAAGCAAGTGCTACATCAAGAGAGATGATGGAGTTGGTAAGTTTGATGCCAGAAGCGATGAAGGTATTTTCCTTGGTTACTCTACTAAAATAAAAGCATATAGATGTTTTAACTTGAGATTGAAGAAGATAATTGAAAGTACACATGTGAAGATTGTGGGGAATTTCATGATTCAAGAAATATATTATAATTATGCACCTATAATTGAAGATGAACCCAGGCCTAGCAGTAAGGAAACTGTTATTGAAGAAATGTTTGATTGTATTGATGTAACATGCAATGACCCTGAAACAAGCAAAGAAGAATCACAGATAACTGATGAGGATGTCACACCTAAAGTGCCAAAATTCACAACTAGATACCATTCAAAAGATGATATCATTGGAGATCATAGCAGTAGAGTTTTGACAAGATCTAAAGCAAAAGTTTTAATAGTTGATGAAGAGGTATGTTTACTTTCACAAATTGAACCCTTAAGGGTTGAAAATGCATGTAATGATTTAGATTGGCAGAAAGAAATGGAAGAAGAATTAGATCAGATAATCAAGAATGATACATGGGAATTGGTTCCTAGACCTTGTGACAAAAATGTGATTGGAACAAAGTGGATATTTAGAAATAAGATGAATGAAGAAGGTACAGTGGTAAGAAACAAAGAAAGACTAGTATGTAAAGGATATGCGCAGAGAGAAGGAATAGAATACACTGATACATTTTCCACTGTGAGAAGACTGGAAGATATCAAGTTTTTTTTGGCCTGTGCAACATTCAAGAACTTTAAAGTATATCAAATGGATGTTAAGTCAGCTTTTCTGAATGGTGACTTGAAGGAAGAAGTTTACATAGAATGGACTGAAGGATTTAGTTTATCAGACAAACTAGACATGGTATGCATACTAAAGAAAGCCCTTTATGGACTTAAATAGGCTTCAAGAGCTTGGTATGAGAGACTTGATAGTTACTTGACAAAGATTGGATTCAAAAAGGGAGCAACAGATTGCAATTTATTCATAAGAGAGACACATGATGGAATACTACTTGTTGCTATCATTGTTGATGACATTATCTTTGGAGGTAATGACAAGCTTAGTGCAGAATTCCCCAAAGAGATGCAAAGTGAGTTTTAAATGAGCATGATTAGACCTATCAAATAATTTTTGGGATTGAATGTAAAACAAACAGACAAAGGCATATTCATAAATCAGTCTAAGTATGTGAAGGAGATATTGAAGACTTTCAAAATGGAAGATTGCAAACCAATAAGCACCCCCATGATAACAGGAAGAAAAATTTATAAAGAGGATGATTCCATAGTAGTTGACAAGACACTATACAAGTCTATGATTGGAAAACTCATATATCTTACTCAATCTAGACCAGATATTTCTAATACAGTTGGCATTGTTGGAAGATTTACAGCTGAACCTAAACAAAATCACCTAATGGAAATAAAAAGAATATTCAGATACTTAAAGGGGACTATAGACTATGGTTTATGGTATCCTAACTCAGAGAATATACAACTTCATGTGTATATAGATGCAGATTGGGCAGGTTGTGTTGATGACAGGAAGAGTACCTTAGAAGGAGCAGTATTTCTTGGAGATGAGTTGGTTACTTGGACAAGCAAGAAGCAGAATTGTATCTCTCAGTCGACAGCAAAAGCACAAAAGCTGAGTATGTTGCAACAGCATTGAATTGTTCAACAATGGTTTGGAACAAACAGATGATTAAAGACTTTGGTATTCAGATTGATTATCCTATTGTTATTCACTGTGATAACACTAGCACTATCAATATGTCAAAGAACCATGTGATGCACACAAAGACAAAACACATTGAGATCAAATATCATTTTCTAAGAGAAAAATTTGTAGACAAAGAAGTAAAGTTGGATTATGTGAGCACTAAAGAACAATTAGAAGATATTTTTACAAAGCCTTTATCAAAAGATACTTTTGAGTATCTCGGGGAGAAGTTGGGAGTAGTTCCCTTTCCTGAGTCTGATTAGAATTTGCAGTAAGAGCATCAGTCCTTAGTGACTGATGAATGGTTGACTACTCTACTTTTGGAGTAGTACCTATGCTTAATTGTTTTTAGAACCCTTTTCCATTGATGTCAAAGGGGGAGTATATAGTTAGGGGAGTATACAGTAATGAAAAATACAATAAAAAGAGATGCAGCAGTTAAGAGGAGCTTTTGATGAGGATATTGAGAAGATTGTAAAAATCAGGAGGATACTTTGGGTTGATGGTGTTTTTCATATCATATGTTTCTATCAATCTCAAAGGGGGAGATTGTTGGAGATTTTCTTTTGTGAAAATAGTTGATTGTATGTTTGTCATTGATGACAACATATAATATACAATAGTGTCCTGTAATCAATTATCAGTAAAGATATTCTAGATCCTTGCATGTTTACATCTATGTTGTAGACATGTTCTAGATGCCATGTTCATACACACAGATTCAGATGTGCAATTTTAGTTGAGTTATGTTAATCTATTTTGGCAGTTATAGTTTCTGGAGATTATCTATTAAGAGTCAACGTATTTACATTGCTTCTTGAGTTGTGCCTATCTTCAGGATATGTGTGTTTGTATTCATGTTTACTTATGAGTTAATGATGATTATCTGAAGGCACTAAATGTGTTTTAATAGAAGCATGATGTTTGAGTTAATTTGGTAGAGCCGACTATGTGAAATGATGTGTCCACTCATTTTGAGTTGCACGGTCCTAATTTTGATTGCATTCTTAGCTAAGCTGACAAGGAAGTTTTTGAAGTGTTTCCTACAACCGGCGTGACCTTATCCTTGGGGAAGATACATATAGAAATTCAATTGTGATTGCAAAAGAAGAAAATGAAGTGAAAAAGATAAGACAGAGCAGAGCAGAAAGTTAGACAGTAAAGCTACATCATTCACCAGTTGAAGATCTATGTGAAGAAGCAGAAGAAGATTACAATTCACTGGACCTGATCTAGACAGCAAGTCTACTCAAATAGTTCATTATCAGATATAGTGTATATCTTCCTTACAGAAGGTTGCAGCCTTCACTATTTGAGTAGTGAGCTCTTGGACAGTGTGTCCTCACCCCTAATAGGGTTATTTGTAAAAGACTCCTAACAGGGTCTAACCTTTGACCAAGTCTCTGTACTTATTTCATTGTAAATATCAACTCCTAACAGGGTTGCAAGATCTTCTAACAAGGATCATTATAAAATAGTATAGTTATTTGTGGGTGCTAATTCCCACTGGGGTTTTACCTAATTTGGTTTTCCCCGTTACCAAAATTGTGTTGTTCAATTCTATGTTATCTTGTTGAGTTTATGTTTAAAGTTATTATGTACTTAATTGAATCTTGTAGATAACTGATTCACCCCCCCCCCCCCNTGTACTTAATTGAATCTTGTAGATAACTGATTCCCCCCCCCCCCCCCTCTCAGTTATCTCTTGGGACTATTCCTAAAAAGGACACTACAAAGAACTTGACCAAGGCATTAGATGACTTTGATAGTCACTATGAGTCCTTAGAGAAGATCACAGAAGAAAAAGCAGAACAAAAATACTTAGTAAAGAAGTTAGATGAAGTATGCAAGTCTATTGCATGGGACTTGGGCATACTAGTAAAAACAATGACTGAAGCAAATATTTGTGTAACACATGGAAGGAAGATATATAGTTACTATGTAAACCCTATCATACATCTTCATAACATTGAGGAAATTATAGAAAAGGATAGATGGACTCTAGACAAGTTGATGCACAGTTGTGAGACCTCCTCGCGCACTGTATTGGAGTTAGACAAATAAGTGTCCAGACTATTGGAAAAATTGAGTGTGTTGGAGACAGAGAAATGGAGATTTATGGAAATATTTGGTATGTTTAAGAGTTTTATTACTCCTAAGTTATCAATTCTTGAGATACACCTTTTAGACATGGAGAAGACAACAAAAAATTTCACTAGGAACATGTCTGTTGAGTTAAATGCAGCAGAGACATATTTTTTGCACTGAATGGATTGATTCATGTGAGTCAGATATTGGTAAAGACTTGGACTGAAGAAGTAAATATCTTGGAAATCCCTTTCCAAGATGTGCTTAAGATGGTCTAAATTTTTGGTAAGCAGTTGTACTAATTTTGTTATGTATTCTACATTTTTGTACACGTTTTCCATTTATGTCAAATGGGGAGAAGAGAAGATATGAAAGATGTACAGAAGATAATATTGAATAGTAAAAATAAATGGAGATAAAGAAGCATAATACTTTAATTTTTTGGGGGTATTGACACTTAGTCATTTTTCACTAAGTGTTTCCATCAATGCCAAAGGGAGAGATTATTGGCAACTGGCTCATTTAGGAGTGTTCATGAACACATTAGGGTTGTCATTTATGGGAACACATCAGTTATGAATGATTTCTTGGAGTGAAACATAGTTTTGGAGTTAAGGCTTGCAATAATGACTAAGTCTAGAAAGCACTTTGTAGGGTACAGGAGTATAGTTTTGGGTAGAAAACACTATATATAATAAATAAAGACATGTGAGCTTAGAGGAAGATATTTTGGGGTATGTTAAACCATTAGTTAAGGTCTCTTGAGTTTTGGAGTTCAGAAATGAAAGATACAAATGTTTGAAGACATTCAAAGACAGTAATACAATGAGTCAAAGCAATTGAATGATCATGATGATTAAGGGAGTGTAATGTGGAATCCAACATGCTATATTGGATTTGGATTGTGTATTACCTATATTTTGGTATATATATAAAGAGATTTTGAGAAGGGAAGTATGGTATGTATGTGAATGGATAAATGGATGCATTGTGATGTCAAAATCATACAGATGGTGTTGCAAGCTACAACTTGAACTACATAAGCATAGCAGATTCTTGTTTCTGTTCAGTGTATACCTTTAAAAGGGTTTTGTATTCCTTTAATAGGGAAATGTACTAATGTAATATTCAAATCCTAATAGGGATAGGTCTCCTAACAGGGACACTATACTTTTAGTGCATATTTTTGGGTACCATCCCCACTGGGGTTTTTCCTTGGCCATGGTTCCCTCGAGAAAAAATTCATGGTGTTATGAGTTGTGTGTTTTGTGTTTATGTTCTTTTCATTTCAGCAATGTGATTTATCATAATGTCCTCAATCCTAGGTTTGTCCATTGCCTCATATCTGTCATAGTACAGAGGAATTTTATTAATTTTTCCTTACTCTAATATTATTTTCTCTAACTAACTTAAGTCAGGTTTGCACAAGTATCTTTCAGGTGCTTTCTCAACCTCTTTGTGAGTTGGTTAGTAGCTTTCTCTATCTTCTCCTCAAATTTATATTTTTTTTTTTTTCATTAGTAGTAGACTCATCCTTGGGTGGATTAGCCAAGGGCATCTTTCTAGTTCCTGGTCCAAATGACATCATTTTTGGCCTAGAGGACCTAGTTGCTCTTGCTTGTGTTTCTTCCTTCTTCTTCTCTATCTTAACTGTTGCAGTCCTCTACGAAGTTCTCTTAGGAGGAGTAGAAGTTTCATCATGTACTACGACTACTGATAGAGGTGAATCAATTATTTCTACAAGTTTTGCAGTCTATAGGGGTGTAAGTTCTAAGTTTGCCTATCCAATAGGCTTCTTTGTGACCCTTTTCCTTATTTCTTTCATATGTTCCTTAGATATCCCTTCTCCTTCTACAAATTTATCATCAAATTTCTCTACTTTCCTCTGCCTTTCTCTCTTAGTGAGCTATGTTCTTTCTTTGACAATTTTTTCTCTATATGTACCCTATCTTTCCTCAGTAGTATCAATCTTATATTTTAACACATAATCAACATGGAGTGTAAGTACCTCATCACTTACCTCATATCCCATGGGAGACACCGTCTAGTCCTAGGCTCAACAACCTCAAAATAAGTGTAGTTAGTCTCGAACATGAAATACATAGTGTCCTTGTACTTATCCATAATTTGTATAAGGATTATCATTCTCTTTTTCATCTCTCTCTCAAATACCTTAAACATCCCAAATAATTTACCATCTACCCAATTCTTATCTTTCCTTTTATAGGAATTGTTGATCTAGGTAGTAGTTGGTTCATCCTGTCTCCAAGAATGGATTTCCATTCCAAGGAAATCATGCATGATATGAAACAATAAGTGTAAAATCATAGACCAAACTTGAAAGATTTAGACTTATCCCTTTTTATCTGCCTCAGTTTTTCTAATAATTATAGTCTAAGGATTTCACTGAGATCATACTGCTCATTCTCAATAACCATTGCATAAGCCATCATGATTATGCCTATTGCAACTGAGTTAATTCTACTACTATAATGAAATTTTTAACCAATAATCATGGCCACAAATCTTACATATTTCTAATTTATGTTTGTGATGGTCATGGCTTGCTTGTCCCATTTAGAATTTGTTAGGGCTTCTACCTCCTTATTTATATTCTTCTTCATGCTAAGTATTTTTCCTGTGTTTCCCAATCCATTCACCAAATGAATCATATCTCTAGTTATCTTAATAGGCTTGTCTCCAATCTAGAATAATTGATCATGTGTTTTTCTAAGAAAAATTTTGATCCATCCTAGCTCATCATACTCATAAAACTCTATCATCTATTTGATATTTAGGTTTTCTAGATTTTTGAAAGAAGGTTTGAATGTCCCATCATTATTCAAAATTTTATTCATTTCCTTATGTATATCGAGATCTCCAATTATCTCTAACTTGCATTGAATATATGCCCTTATGTCCTCAACATGCAAACCACCATGAAAGGTTTGTTAAAATGCACCCTCAGGGTTGTCGTCCATTGATTTAAATGGGTGTTTCTTAAATTTGTACCTAGTTCTTTCTTTGACATCAAATACTTGTGGGACGTCCATGGTTTCTATCTTTAAAGATCAAATTTCAAGCTCGCAAGAGATATAAATACCTTTAGTACTGAAGTAGGGCTTTCTTTTCACACTATCACCTGACTTTTTCTAAACTCCTTCCAACTCTACTCTCTATTGTTCACAAGTTATGGAATGGTGCTAAAAAACTAATAAGTAATCATACTTAAAGATCATCGTGTATCATTCAAACATAACTCTGAATTTACTTTTGGAAATGAGTTGAGTAACTGAGAGGGGAGGGGTGAATCAGTTACCACAAAAACAAATCCAAGTCCCTTAGATGTCTTAAACAAACTTATCACTGTTACTCGGTTAACAAAGATATTTTGTTGTCACCCGGTTAACAAAGAAATCTTAAGGTATTAAATGTAATAATCCTTTAGTGATTAAGTGTAGAAACATAAAGCATTAAGCTAATAACATGTACACAAATGACACCAAGATTTACTGTGGAAACCCAGTTTGGGAAAACCACCAATTGAAACTAGTTATTGTTTTTCACTTTTCTAAAGTGAGTCTTGTTAGGAGCCAACCCTATTAATTAAGGTTACAAAACACACTATAAGGTGTGACCCTATTAGAGGATTTAATCACCCTGTTAGGAGTGGCCTTTTTAAAGGTCTTCAAACACTTCAATGTAGAAATGCCACCTTGTGAGAGGATTTATGAAAAGACTATTAAGTCTACTCTGTAAAGAGATTTGGATGACTGCTACAATTGTTAGAGAGTAATAATGAGTTTGACCTATTTGAAGAAGCAACTATCTTTTCTGAATCAGATCTCTATTTTGGCTTTAACTTGATCCTCACTGATCAAATATTTTTTTGCAACTAGGTCTGGATATTTTGTCCTTAATCAGAATTCCCTCTTACTTCACCTTCATTCTTCATATCAAAGAACTCTACTTCTACTACACATTCAATCCAAAATTTACCTTGTATATATATTATAGGCCTTGTCAATTTGTCTTGAATACCCTTCCAAATAAACAATAAAGCTTAAGTTTGTTGGCTGCAATTAACCAATTAAACATAGTGTAAACTGCTATTAGTCGGCCGACACTAAATGTATAACTCGGTTGACACTGTAATCCTTCGATGCTCGACCATTACTTGGCTGAAACCAAACTTACTATAATGCCCGAGTGAACTCGGTTAGTATTGAACTCCCTTCATTAACCGACAGAGCTTCGTTAATACAACAAATCACTATATTTGTGTAAACATTTGTGTAAACATTTGTGTAACATCAATGACAATACATAATTGAATAATTGTCTTCAACAATCTCCCTCTTTAGCATTGATGTAAACACAATAGGTCATTATACAAATAATTCTAGACAACAAAAATAGGGATAAAATTTATAATGTCCTTAGCTTCATTCTGATTCTCATCCATAAAAAACTCCCTCTATCTTCACAATCACTGAAATACAGATTTCTCCCTCTGAAATCAATAATCTCTTCCTCAATAATTTCTTTGGAATGACATAAATAATCTCTCCCTCTTTGACAACAAATGCTAAAGACTCTATCCAATGAAGTTGTAATGTACCTGTTGTATGGATTCATATGCAATAAGCTCTGACAATCTAAATCAACTTGTTAGATATTCACTGTAGCTTGGTTGATGCATCACTAAACTATGCTATAGTAAGCCTCAATTAGGGGAATCACCCCTAGATTTCCTATGAGATACAAGAATGCATCCTTAGGTAAATTTTTTGTGAATATGTCTACAATTTGTTCTTTAGTATTCACATATTCCAACCTTACTTCCTTATCCTGAACCAATTATCTCAATAAATGATACTTTATTGCAATATGCTTAGTCTTAGTATGCATCATAGGGTTCTTTGAAGTGTTAATAGCACTAGTTTTGTCACGGTAGATGATAACTGGTTCTTTGATTTCTTCCTTCATACCTGACAATGGCTATTTGAACCATATGACATTTGAACAATTCACTGTTGCAGCAACATACTCTACCTCTGCTATAGACTAGGAGATGCAATTATGTTTCTTGTTGGTCCAAGAGACTAACCTCTTTCCAAGAAATAATACTCCACCACTGGTACTCTTTCTGTCATCAACACTTCCTTCCCAATCAACATCAATAAAAGTCTTCAAATCAAAGTTTCCTCTTTTCTTATACCATAATCCATAATATTTAGTGCCCTTAAGATATCTCAAAATCCTTTTGATAGCCATCAAATGATTCTCTCTAGGATTAGCTAAAAACCTTGTAACAATAGCAACTGCTAATGCAATATCGGGCCTAGTGTGAACAACATATTGAAGTTTAGAAATAATGGATTTGTAGGTAGTCTAATTTACTCCTTTGAGTCATCATCCTTAGGAAACTCATGTCCAGTAGACATAGGTGTCCCAACTGGTCTGGAATCTTCCATTCCAAATTTCTTCAACATCTTTGATGTATTTAGACTAAGTAATGTAGTTACCATCCTTCATCTGATGAACCTGTAAACCAACAAAGAATTTAATTTCTCCAAACATAGACATCTCAAATTCCTTACTCATAGCTTTAGAGAATGCTTTGCATAAATCCTCATGTCTAGTGAATAGTGTATCATCAACAAATATCTCTTCTAATAGTATCTTGTTCTGAGGTCCTTTCTTTGATGTATAAGCTACTATTATCATTAGTTCTATGAAATCCAATACTTATCAAGTAGCCATGCAGTCTTTTATACCAATCTCTAGGAGCTTTCTTCAGTCCATACAAAGCTTTGTGCAATTTTAAAACCATATTCCTTTTGTTAGGATCAACAAAACCTTCATGTTTCTCAATATAGACTTCCTCTTCCATAATTCCATTCAAGAATGCATATTTTACATCCATTTGATATACCTTGAATCCTTTATGTGCTGCATATGCCAGAAGAGTTTTGAGTCCTTCAAGTCTTGCAATAGGAGAAAAAGATTCTCCCTAATCAATACCCTCTTCTTGAGCATATCCTTTACACACTAATCTTTCCTTGTTTCTAGAAACATCACCTTTTTCATTCAACTTGTTTCTAAAAACCCACTTAGTACCAATCACATTTTTTTTCTTTTGGTCTAGGCACAAGAGTCTAGGTCTTGTTCTTTTCTATATGCTCAATCTCTTAATTCATGGCTTCTATCCAACTTTCATCATTCAAAGCATCTTTAATGGATCTAGGTTCAATTTCACTAAGAAAACATGTACCTTTAAGTTTTTTCCTTGTCATTATACCTTCTATCTGATCTCCAATTATTTTCTCATGTGCATGATGCATTCTGACATATTTGGCAAGTACACATTCCTTCTTCTTTGATTATGGACTTGCATTACTAGATTCCCCATCCTCAAACATTTTTTTTTTCTCTTCTGACTGAGACTCGGTTGTCTCTGTCTAAGACTCAGTTACTTATGTCTGCGACTCAATTTCCTCTATCTAAGACTTGGTTTCCTCTATCTGTGACTCGATTACCTCTGTTAGAATCTTGGGTTGCACATGTTGTAAAAAAGTTTGTGCTGATGAATTCAATGATTGACAAGGTTGATGTCCAATCACTATTGCTTGTGTCTTAGGCATAGTATCAAGTTCATAATACACAAATATTTTGTAGTCCTCAAGCTCTTTACTGCTCTTTTCTTCACTTATCTCTGCAAACTCATCAATGTTCACATGTACACTTTCTATGAATTTATGAGTAGCAAGATTCAAACATTTATATGCTTTGCTTTTATAGGAGTAGCCTAGGAATATACCTTCATCACCTTTTACATCAAATTTTCCATTTCTTTCTTCCTTCAAGATGTAACATTTACTTCCAAATACTTTGAAATAATGAACATTGGGTTTATAGCCATACCATAATTCAAAAGGTGTAAGATCAGTACCTTCCTTCAGTTGAACTTTGTTCAAGGTGTGAACTGTAGTGTTGATAGCTTCCTTCCAGTATTTGGTTGCAACATTCTTTTCAATCATCAAGGTTCTTGCACAATCCATAATGGATATGTTTCTTCTTTCTACTATACCATTTTGATGTTGTGTACCAGGGGCAGATACTTGTCTCTTGATTCCTCTTTCATTACAAAATTCATTGAGCTTATTAAAAATGAATTCACCTCCTCTATCAGATCTTAGGCACTTTATTTTCTTTCATGTTTCCTTCTCAACTCTAGCAAGGTACCACTTAAACTTCTAAAAAGCTTCTGATTTTTCTTTGAGAAATATAACAGTCATCATTCTAGAATTATCATCAACAAATAGAATGAAATAATTCTCTCTAGTGTAAATTGTTGTTCCAATTGTTCCACATAGATTAGTATGTGCAAACTCCAAGACTTCTTCAGTATTGTAATTCTTTCTCTTGAAACTATTTTTACCCATCTTCCCAATTTGACATTGTTTGCATATTGCCAATTCAGGTTTCTTCAAAATAGGAATACCTCTTACTCTTTTGTTCTTGCTTATGTTGACCAGGTTATCAAAATTCACATGACATAGTCTTTTATGTCATAACCATCTTTATTCTACTTGTGCAATAAAATATGAACTTTCATTGAGATCAAGATAGAATAGATTACCGTTTGTTTTCTTTTATGTTCCAACTAGGTTTCATTTACCATCTAGGAGCTTGGCCTTACCATTCATAAATTCTACCTTTAAACCAATGTTATTCAACTATGCCACACTTAGTATATTATGCCTTAGTCCTTCAACCCAATAAGCATTATCACATTTGATTCCTTTAGTTAGAGAAATACAACCTTTACCTTTCACATAGCAAGGTTCATTATTCCCAAATATGACACTCCCACCATCATAGTGCTCAAGATGTTCAAATTTTGTTTTATCACCAGTCATGTGGTGAGAATAACCACTATCAATTATCCAAGTATCATTCACATGTGATACAAGTGCAGTCTTTTCATTTTCTTCATTGTCTAACTCATCCTTAATAGCAATGTAAACCATTTCATCTTCATCTTCATCTTCATCACTATCAAAATCTTTTGCAATATAACAAAAATTCTTACCTTTTTCCTTGTAGATTTTGTAACTTTTGAAATCTTTCTTTCCTTTGTACTTGTTGAACTTTTTATCATCTCTCTCTTCTTTGTTTAGACACTTAGCAACAATGTGACCAACCTCATCACATGAAAAACAAATCAATGGAATTCTTCCTTTGTACTTTCCTTTTCCTTTGGAAGCTCTCTTTGTAAGTAGTGCTTCAATGATTTCTAGATCTTCATCATCAGATTCATCATCATTGTCATTGTCAATTTTGTTTCCTCTTGAATTTCTATCCATCTTACCAAGACTTAATTTGGATTTGAATGTAGACTCAAAATTGCTAGGATTAGGAGAATAATTATCAAAATTGTCCATCTCAAAAGCTATAAGCCTTCCAACCAATGCATCAGAGTAATCTTTAAGAAAACCCCCTCTTAAAAAAGATATAAAATCTTGGCGAATCTTTTATTTTCTTGAAAAGAAAATTAATTTCTAATGGCGAACCTCTCAAATTTTTTGAAAACAAAAGTATTCTTATTGGCGATTATTTTTGAATAACAATTTTTTTGTAGAAAATATTGGTGAATCTCAAACAATAAAAAGAAATTAATTAATCACCATGGTGAATACT
>MU223635.1:2453347-2470075 GCA_018584345.1 Thuja plicata | reverse complement strand
AATCAAAATTTTGTAAAAATGTTATGATTTAGGTTGCCTTAAATCTTGAATTATTAGCCAAATTTGGATTCTCAAATTTCCAAAATTAGCCAATTGGCGAATATTAGCCACTAAAAATTACTATGCAATGCATCTAGAGTTATATCATTACTACACCTCATCTCTTGAATAGCTAAAACTCTAATTGCATAGATAGGAAGTAAAGTTATAAATACCTTACTAACCATTGTTTTTTCTTCAATCATTCCACCAACAACTTTGATGGCACTGACACTTTTCTTGATTCTGTCACTGTATTTTGTAATGTCTTCTCCTTCTTTTATTTTCATTTGATCAGCCTGACCTCTGAGACTCTTTGCTTTGGATATCTTTACATTGTCATATCCTCCATGAATATCATGTAGTTTATTCAACATATCATAGGCAGTAGGATAGTCCTTGACTTCATCAAATTCTGAATAATTGAGTGAAGATATATCAATCATCATTATGTTATAATTCTTCATGTCCACCATCTGATCCACAAACATAGGTCTAGGTGGTTCCACATACTTGTGGTCCAAAAATTACAATCCAGTATCTCGAATAGTATATAGATGTAGCCTCATCAACTCTTGCCATGCAGCAAAGTTGTCTTTGTTAAGCTTGGGGATCTCCCTTCTGTAAGACATCTTTAATCTTTAGCTTAGGCCTTGAAACCTTTCCTGAAAGCACCAAAAGTTCTAATACCAATTGTTGGAAATGAGTTGAGTAACTGAGAGGGGAGGGGTGAATCAGTTACCACAAAAACAAATCCAAGTCCCTTAGATGTCTTAAACAAACTTATCACTATTACTCAGTTAACAAAGATATTATGTTGTCACTCAGTTAACAAAGCAATCTTAAGATATTAAATGTAATTATCCTTTAATGATTAAGTGCAGAAATATAAAGCATTAAGAAAATAACATGTACACAGATGACACCAAGATTAATCATAGAAACCCAATTTGGGAAAACCACCAAGTACAACTAGTTACTATTTTTCACTTTTCTGAAGTGAGCCCTATTAGGAGCCAACCCTGTTAAAGGTTACAAAACACACTGTAAGGTGTGACCCTGTTAGAGGATTTAATCACCCTGTTAGGAGTGGCCTTCTTAGAGGTCTTCAAACACTTCAATGTAGAAATGCCACCTTGTGAGAGGATTTATGAAAATACTGTTAAGTCTACTCTGTAAAGAGATTTAGATCATGGCTACAATTGTTAGAGAGTAACAATGAGTTTGAACTGTTTGAAGAAATAACCATCTTTGCTAATTCAAGTCTATGTTATGGTATTAACTGGATCCTCACTGATCAAATATTCTTTTGTAGCTCGGTCTGGATATTCTATCCTTAATCAAAATTCCCTCTTACTTTGCCTTTATTCTTCATATCAAAGAACTCTACTTCTACTACACATTCAATCGAAACTTGACCTTGTATATATATGATAGGCCTTGTCAAGTCATCTTGAATACCCTTCCAAATAAACAATAAAACTTAAGTTTATCGGCTTCAATTAACCAATTAAACATAAAGTGTAAATTGTTGTTAGTCCGCTGACACTAAATGCATAACTCGATTGAAACTGTAATCCTTTGATGCCCGACTGTTACTCGGCTGAAACCAAACTTACTATAATGCCCGAGTGAACTCAGTTAGTACTAAACTGCCTTCATTAACCAAAAAATCTCAGTTAATTTAGAAAATCACTATATTTGTGTAAACATTTGTGTAACATCAATGAAAATATACAATTGAATAATTGTCTTCAACATGTACTTCATAAAGTTTTTTCCTTTCCTGACAACCATAAAGTTCCAAGCGATCAGACTGTGTAACCTTTCAGACCTTGTGACCAAGGATGTAGCTTCTACACATATCCTTGTACCTGTAGGTAACCTCACATCATCTAATTATGTAAATCAAGGGCTAGATAATAGACTATTTGAGTTCTCCAAGGCTCCCCCTAAGGCCGTTTTTGGCCATTTATGTTGATGTGGCAATGGTAACATCAGGCGAAGATCCAGTAGCATCAACTAACTCTCCCTGATTATTTACTTTCCAAACCTTATCATTTTCCTTATTTCCTTCCTTCACAAAAATGTGGTTGAACTCATCCATGTATTATTTCATGGTCTTTCCAACATCACCAATATTTTTCTTTATGAGTGTAGGTTGTCTTCTATTTTTAACAAATCCATTATACCTACAAAACTTTTATGTGTGTCCTTCATTGTTGCACTTAAAATAATTAACATGTGGTCTCTTAGGTTTCATCCTATTCTGATTAACCTACAACTAATAGTTCCTTGCAATGTGTCCAAAATTGTTGCATTTGTAACATGTAATGTTATTTTTCACAAAATGTTCTCTAACATAATCATGTTTCTTCCATCTTTAATGTGGTTTCCTATAAATTCATTTCTTATATGTCCATATGCCCAAAAAATTAAGCAATAGCCAGAAAAAGGTTTAGGAACATTTTTACCTTTGTCATCCTTTTTCATGTGTCCAAATTTATTGCATCCAAAATATCTACCTTTGAAGGGTTTGATTTTCTCTTTAGGTTCTTCATCTTGATTTGTTGCTTGCTCTTTTTTGTCTTCTGATTTCTCTTCTAGACATTTGGAACATTCAACTTCATTGAAGCCAACTCTTGTCTTGTCACCTTTAGGTTTTTGTCTCTCTATCTGTTCATCAATTTTGTCACTGCTCGCGTGAATTTTTTTAACATGATTCTTTGCCTCAATAAGTTCTCCTTTAATGATGTAGTTGTACTTTTCTAACTTCTGATACTTGATTTTGACATCATCAAGTTCAAGCTGCATTTTCTCCATCTATACATTTTCACTCTTAAAGGTCTCTTCAAGTATTTTCATTTCATCTTTCTCTTTCTAAATTTCCTTGGACATCTGTAAAGTAGTAACTTCACATTCATGTTTTAATGTCTACTTTTCCTTATTAATTTGTTCAATCATATCTGATGAATCATTTTCAAGTTCCCTTATCTTCTCAACATTTTTCTACCTTTTGTTCCTTGAAATGTCAATCTGCATTTTTAGTTTCTTGATATAGTCCTCAGCCTTATTTCTCTTAAATTGTAATTCTTCATTTTCAGCATTAGCCTTATCAAGGTCTTCAAGTGTTTCTTCAAATTTTTCTTCCAAACTACTTGAATCCATCATGATCTCCCTTAAACTTTTAGGATTTATCTCCAAGGGCCACAAAATTTTATACCAATTGTTTGGATCAAGCAACACTAAGAGGGGGGTGAATCAGTGTTGGAGTACTTTTATCTAATCTCAACAATTTGAAACTTAACCATGCAATAGATGAAATAATAAGAATATATACATAAAGAAAATAATTCATAACACATTGATTTTTTATCGAGGAAACCCTGACCAAGGGAAAAACCTGGTAGGGATGGTACCCACAAATAATTCACTAAGTGTATAATGTTACTGTTAGGATACCTAGCCATGTTAGGAGATAAATATTACATTTAGTACAAATCCTTGTTAGAGGATAAACCCTATTAGCGGTAATACAATGGAGCTCACTTCTCTACAAGGACTCGCTGTTGAGATTACAAAGAGAAGTTTTAAAATAGAAAAAATGAATTGTAGTAGCATCTACCATGAAAAATAAATTATAGTTTAAGCTCACAAAAATAATCATAGAATCTCCACTTATTCTTCCATTATCCATCCATCCTTCATGTCCATACTCTTCGCAACCCAAAATATTCACATATATATACCCGATCAACTTTATTTCTCAATCAACTCACTAATTATTCACAAAATGTGTATCCATACTTGACCCATAATAAGATAAACAACATGTGACCATTCATCCACCAACATAGGTGAGGACCTATCATAAAACAAAATTCAGATCAACAAAATAACTAAATTTGTATTCCCAAATGTTGCGTCCACTAGCATGCCCTATTAACATTGTATAATGTACGCGCATGAATTTGCCAACCTGAAACTTTCACCAAACATATCCAAAACTCCAGAGACCCTAAAAAAAGATGTAGTACATCCCATATATCATGTACCTAAGCTTTCATGTCATCCTAGTGTGTATACTTTTCTCACAAACAAAAATTGTTCAACTGTAGATTGTGAAATATCTTTATACTTAGGCATTTTTCACTTAGTTGATCATCCAAAATACATCTTCATACCAAGTGACCTTCCCAAAGGAGTGTGTTTCCATTAATGACAACTTAATCATAGTCATATACTACACACTTTCCAACAAGATATGTATTAGAAGTGGATTCACTCTAATGGCCAAAAAAATGACTTGACTCCTTTACAACTGACTTATATCAAATCATGTGCATGTGATTATCTAATCAACAATGAACAATATTTTGAATAATTTTAAACTAAAAATTTAACAATAAAATCAGTGATCATGGAACGAAGTGAAGTACACAAAGCATATGAACTCATGTATCAGAGCATCAAATAAAAGTAAATAAACACATAAACAAAGTCAGAGAAAGACAAATGGAAACTCACAACACAAAGATTTTTCCTAAGTGGAAAACCCTCTTAAGGGAGAAAAACCACTCAAGAATTGTATCTTTCTTATTAATCCAAAGAGCACCAACTTTTTACATAAAGTTTTAGAAGCACCAACTTCAAGGAACACCAACCCCTCTATCTTAACAAATCAATATTGTCAAAACAATAACTAATAATCTTATGATTGTGTTGAAT
The DNA here is from genome assembly GCA_018584345.1 of Thuja plicata. NCBI lineage: Eukaryota > Viridiplantae > Streptophyta > Pinopsida > Cupressales > Cupressaceae > Thuja > Thuja plicata. The sequence continues at coordinate 2,465,308 of MU223635.1, read as the reverse complement.
GTCTACAACCACAAGATTACTATAAACTATGTATGATATCCAATAGTTCCTTCAATACTATTTTTATAGTACATATATATGTTCCTCTTTCTCAAAAATGATAAAAAAATGAATGCAAATACAAAGTATTTCTCATATAGATCCAAATCTCTCTCAAAAATTAAAGTTTTTTTCCTAAAATAGAGTTCAAATCTTACTCAAATAGTCCTTCATATTCATTAACTCCCCACATATATACATTCACACACATTATAGGTCATATGTATCAATTCATCTATATAGTAGTGGTTTAAAGATAAATGTTAATGTCTTCAAGGTTACCCTCGAAATAGTGTACCTAACCCCCGATAGGGTTTTCACCATGGAACCAAAAAAACTAAATACAAGATAATTTCCATTTTACCAAATCACTTTTTCAAAATCCAACGAACTAATCAAACACAAATCAGAACTGAAACCCTCTTTACAAAAGAGTAATATCAAACTTTGAGTTGAAGAACCAAACCCTCGAATAAGGGTTTTAAACAAAAAATATTTGCAGATGTAAACTATACTTTAACTTCAAGGTAAAATATAATTTACAAAAAACAATTTATTTTCAATTTTCAATTTTTCCATTTCAAAATACTGAACTTCAAAATGATTATAGATTCACTTTATTTTTCTACAAAATAACCTTTTGAATCTAAATTGAAAAAGTGAATCAAGCTTAGCTGTAAATATTCTTGAAAAACAACTACATGTAACTTCCACAAACTAAACCAAAAATACCTCCAAACAAATCCTTGTTTCATACTGATAAACATAGTAAAAGACTACAAGAAAAATCCTCTCCAAAACTCACCTGTAACTACTCCAAGACCTCTCATGGTGGCAGACCTAAGAGAGAATAGGGTTTCAATAATGAAACCAACTTTCTTTCCTTTGAATACTCTTTTAACAAAAATCCCAAACCATATCATAATATCTTTTGAAGTCCGCATTGAATATAAAAGCCAAACCACATGTAGAACCACATGATTGTTCAGATTAAGAATATACTTTTAACCTGAAACAATGAGTGTCAACTCATTTTATTTTTTTCTACAAGTGCCATGTTGTTCTTAGCATAATGATTGTGCATTCAAACTGAAGCAATATTCCCCAAGATAGTTTTCGGTTGACACTGTATAGTCAAAAAATGGAAGCACTTCCATTGTAGACTAGTTTAGCCCTTTAAGTAAGTGGTTTGGGGTCATTTCAAGTGCCTTGAATGGGTCTCTAAATTGGATCTATCTTTTCCCCCTGTTCTGCCCCTTTTCCACTTCTTTTCGGCCTGTTTCTGGCACCCTAATCTACAGATTTGAGTTTCTTGACCTCAAGGTCAAGATTGACCTCGATCCTAACCTAGGTTAAGGTTGACCTCGACCCTAACCTAGGTCAAGGTCAACCTCAACCTTGACCCAGGGTCCATATTTCAAGTTTCTGGGGTTTCTGGATGTCGGGCTTCAGAAATATTTAATTCCCACTTTCGAGTCGGTTGTTTCGGTCTTCGGGGCCATGATTATTAAATTATATTTAATATAGTTCCTCTTCTAGGGATATAGGTCTAATTTTAATTTAATTATCCTATGTAGGCCTCTCTAGAAGATTGTGCCCTAGATTCGTATATAAGGAAGCTTTCTCCTCTCATTTTCTCTAAGACAAAAAAGGACTAAAAATATAACGGTGAAGAAGCAAGATTTGAAGCAAGCTAAATATCTATTGAAGCATCCATCTACTCTCAATCATCCAAGCATTCAAGAACATTCAAGCATTCAATTCATCAAGGAGATCTATGGGTAGCCATTGAAGGATTTAAGCTCTATGGATCCCTCTTGTTGAATATTTCTCCATCCCACATCCATGCAAGCTTCTTCCTATTCCAAGATCCATTCAAGATTGGTGTTGAAGATCCAAAGGAAATTGATTTGAGACATCCTAAATTATACATTCATTTGGTGCATACATACTTGTGGATCCATGGATTTGAATCCACCACAAGGGTTTCTATACAAGCAAGGTGAATTCATTTATTTACTTTGTTACTTATGCATTTTCAATTATACTTTGTGGTTAATTCCTAATCAAGGTTTGACCAAGGCAAACCCCTCCCCCCCCCCCCAACAAAAAAACCATTTTTCTTGTAGGGACAGGTTTGAAACAGCGAGTTGGAGTGCAGATTTGGATACCCTTTCGGCAAACTATCAGGATCTGGAAACATATTTTCTATCAGAGATTTTAGGTCAGAATCGGAGGTCAATTCTGCCATAGGTCAAAATTGGAAATTTTGGGTCAATGGTGACATTGACTTGAGGGTCAAAATCAGAATTGTGCCAGATCAGAAAATGATTTCTGGGTTTTGTAGATCTCGCAGTTTTGGTTTGATATCTCAAAAAATAACAGTTTTTGAGACTATCTGACAGGGTTTTCACCAGATTCTTTTTTGGAGGCATGTATTTTATTCCATTTTCCTTTACAAACATTTCTAGATTTACACCCCTTATCATAAAATTAAATGTAAGTGGTTAAATGGGGCATAGGGTCTCTTTTTTGAGCAAATCTTCGTTGTTCTAAACCCTATCCATATTTTATCTATTACATTTTGGTGACCTTGTGATAGACAACTCTTTATTTTTTGGTATTAGATTTGCATCTTATGTTAGATATTACATGCATTTAAATGTAGATTTCTTTTATTCTCTTGCATTTATATGTCAAAAATAAAAATCACAAATTTCCTTAAAAAATACAAAAAAATTTACATTTTTCATTCTTGTAATGTTACTTTGTGCTCAACATGTATGATTTTTGTTTTGAATACTTTGATGAGTCTTTTGTTGAAAAAGAGGATAGATCCCCTAATGAGGTACATGGAAGTGAGGATGAAATTTTTTTGAATAAGATCTCCATGGATCCTATTCCTATTTCATCCTCCTCTACAACCTCTTCAATTGACATTTACCATAGATTGTGTGCATGGTTACCTTTATGTTCCAACATTGATACACCTAGAAAGATTTCATTTAGTGAATGTGATGTTGCTTTGTATTCTCTTGTATTACCTTGTAAGGATATATTAGAACAACCAGATGACTTTAATCTTTCTCTTTATGGAGATGAGTTGAGGATGGATGTTAATTCTTCTCCTAATATATGTCCTTTCTATGAGCCTACATTAGAAAATAATTTACCTTATTTCCCCTTTAGGGATCAAGCTTTAGTTATTTATGGCACTCCTACAAGGTTCTTTATTGATAGGGATGATAATCCTCCTATTTGGGATGAACCTTTGGATTTTTATGTTGATTACTCTCTTTCTCATGAATCCATTGTGGATGATTCTACTTTTTGGGATGAACCCTTGGATAAAGACATTGATTTATCCCCTCCTTGTGAAGATGCCTTGATACAAGAGGGTGATTTATTGATTGATGGCATATTTATACATGATGGTGACTCTTTTTCTAAAACACACTCCCCTTATGCATAATTTTAGAGAAAGAAGAAGACATTATAGATACTTTACCTCCATTTGGGATTCCTTCTAGTGATGAGGCATTAGCGGAGAATGATATGAATTTCCTTAATGCTCTCCCCCTTAGTGATTATCTTATGGAGAATCAAGATCCTACCACATCTCCTCCTAGGATGTCTTCTCTACTTTCTTCTTGTGAACATGTTTGTAGTGTTGAGACAACTAACATGGTTTATCCAAAACCCTTGTTGACTATTAAAGGTTGTCCTCGCATTACTATCAAGGGTAAACCTAGAGATCCTTTAAATTTCTTTGATAACATGGATTCCATTTCACATGCTTATCATACAAGGAATAACCCTTAACCTAATCTGATGGTTCCTACTTCTTTACCACCTTCTCAACCCATTCTTCCTCCTCCACCCTGTCTTCCTAGCCAGGAGTATGATTTGATAAACCAATTGCACAATACACCTACCAAGATTTCTTTTGTTGGGTTTAATGGGAAGTAGTACTGAGAGGGGAGGGGTGAATCAGTGCCTCTAAAACTTTTTCATGTTCTTTAATCACTTAAACTTTGTAATCAATTGCATATCCATTCAATATGAACTATACTATCTTTGTGTAAGTTACATCAATTCATAACATTAATAAACATATGAATCATTCATAGAAACATTCATGAACGTAATTGACACATAAAACAAGATATGATATCACAGAAAACTCATGTTAGGAAGTAAAAACTGTGGTGGGGATGACACCCACAAAACTTCACTATCTGCAGAATGGAAGGGGCCGGTTAAGGCTTACAATTTTGATCACTTCTAATGATCTACCCTGTTAGGAGTATCGGTGGAGACCTGTTAAATTCTACTATGTTAAGAGTTTTTAGCAACACTATTAAGTGTGCACTTGGTTAAGAGATTTGATATTGGACTGTTAAATCCACCTTTCTTGAAAGGATTTCTTACACTTTGCTTCACTTGTTAGAATGATAGAAAATTACAAATTGACATGGTAAGTGCAATCTCTTATTGTTGATATAGATCTTATGTAGTTCACATACAAAATAATATCACCTTAACTATGATTGAATAATACCTCTGATTATCAGTTTCCTCTGTTCTTGGTTCTGCTAACCAAATTCTTCTTTTTCTTCTCTGGTTCTTCAAAATCTCAATTCAATCCATAGATGTGCCCATTATATTCTCCTCTCTCTTACACATACATTCTAATGAATGATTACATCATCTATTTATAGATCGATTGATTTCATCGAGTTGTGATAAAAACAATGTTAACTCTAAGATCAGGTTTGCAACTTGCACCTAGATCTCCTAGTCTATGTGCTTTAAATCAGTTAGAATTATTAAAACACTTAAATTAATGTTTCTTATCCCTAAAGAAATGTATTTAAAATAATTAAATATCCTATAAATAGAATACCCTTTCTTTATCTGATGTGGAAGTCAGATCCACTTTTTGCGGGCTGCAACTGACTTTCGGTTCTGTCTTTCGGTCATGCTTGACTGTCCTTCAGTTTTTACTATCGGTTGCATTGAATCTATTTTGTCAGTCTACACTGTAACTTTCATTTTGGGTTCCTCTTTAACTCTATGTATTGTGATTATTAGTTTACACACTTCCTTGTTTCATCGGTTCATTCTGTACTTAGTCATTTTTGGTGATCTATCAATCTGATCTTCGATTTTCCCTTTACTGTCTTTTGGTGTAAGCTTACCAAAAGTGTTGTTTGAATACTAATGACAAATTAATGTCATCAATCTCCCCCTTTGACACTAGTATCAAAAACTTATATGTGCAAAATACTAACAAAATGTTAAGTATATTCAACATATATAATCCTTAGTCATTTAATGACTCCCCCTATGTATATGCCGGTATATTTGTACATAAGGTATATTTTCCTTCTTCATATCACTATCCCTTTATAAATATACATATACATATCTACCTTTTTCCCATTCTAACTAAATGTACATAACATTTTCAATGATATTTTGTACAAGTATCATTTCCCCCTTTATTTGATATTAAGGGCAAAGGTCAATTACCTTAGAGCTTATCAAAAATGTGTGAGTGAGAAGAATTCATGTCTTCCATCATTTTCTCACATTGCTCCTTTAGGTTTTATAGATCCATTTTCTCAAGTGTTATCTTGGCATGCATATCATAGATGTTGTCTGCTACAGACATCTCAGGAGTTTCTATCAATTGCCTTGCTGAACTGATATGTTATTGTAGCAGTGTGAGATTTGGCAGAAGTTGAGCCTGTAGCTCGGTTACTTCTTCTCTAAATCATTTATTTTATTCCCATAGCTCTTTCCTTAACCATTTTACTTCTATTATCTTTTCATAATGTATTTTGACTGCACTGTCTCCATCGGTTGTTAGGCTACTACCACTATTTTCTAGATCTGTATGTAGCTTTTCTATATTTTTCACTATTTTCTTGAGTGAACTTTTCAATTATGCTTAGCTTTTGAATTAAGTTTATAGCTTTAGATATAATGGGATCTAATTCATATATAAATTCGCATATCTTTACCTTATTCTCGGCCACTTCTTGGTTGATGTTCTCTAGAAGCTTTTGTTGATACTTCATTTCTGCTCTCTCCTTAATTGCCTTCTTAGCATCAACGTTCTGAGTTTTGATGGCATCGGTGAGGATAGCTAGTTGATCAATTATGGGCTTGCTTTGATCAATATCAACATCGGGTACAATTTGGTGTAGAATGTCCCATGTTGTCTCTAGTATCATTGATTCCTTATGTTGTTTCTTCATCTTTTCTTGTAATGCCTTCCTTTGGCATATCTCTCCATATTCTTGTAGTGCATCTATGTCAAGTGTAGTGGGGTCACACTTTGGTATTTCAATGATTTCATCTTGTGTAACCTCCAACTTGTTCTTCTTTGTCTTCTTCTTCTTATTTTGTGACTCAGTGGAATGTAGCACCATTGCCAATTTTTCAGCCTTTTATGTTGTGCTTGATGATGTGACTTGTTGTGCATCTTTCTGCTACTTTGAATTGATTTTAGCTTGTTGGGTGTCTACAGATGTCTCTACATTCACCTTAGCATTGTTGGTAGCACCTTTGTCTATCTTCTCAGGAGTTCCATCTTTTGGTTTGTCTCCTTCATTTGATTCCTTTGCATCATATGCCTTGGTTTTCTCATTCTTGTCTTGAGTTTCCACATCTTTGTCCTTATCTCCTTCTATAACCTTGTTAGTGTTGTTTACATCTTGAGTGTCTCCAATGTTTTGCTGACCATTGGTGTTATCTTTATTTTCTTCTTCTCCTGCATCCTTTGGAGTTTCCTTGTCAGGTGATTTATTTGATTCTTGGATTATATTGATGGCCTGTATCAATATTGGCAGCTTTCTTGGAATGTTCACCTATGCTCCATCAATTGTTGTGTCATGTTCATCAGTTGTATCTTTTACAATAGTGACATCTTCATCCTTATTGATTTAATTTGTTGGGTCATCGGTAATGTCAATGATATTGGTGTCCACAACGTTGTCATTTGTGGTATCATCCCATGTTTCATCTACCATATCTGCATTTTTATTCCCTGTTGTATCATTTTCCTCTTTATCCAGCTCAATGGATGTATCATCTTTATTTTCCTTATCAGCATCTTGTTGTTGAAGGTCTTTGTCAGGGTTGTCTTTCTCAACTGGCCTATTCATGATCTTGCACCATTTATTGTGACTGTCCTTTTCAAGTTCAATCAACTTGCCTTCAATAAATTTGTATGCCCTTAGCTTCGGTGAGAATTATTTCTTGTGTTTCTCCATCATTTCATTTATCTCTACCTTTACAGATTTAGGCGGCATTAGAGTCACAATTACTCTCTCTCTGATTTCTTTCTCATTTTCCAAAGCAAATGTCCAACTGGCGGATAATCTATCCAATAGTTCCCGTGGTACATAACTTCCTTCAAATTGAATGGGTACATATTTGAAGTTATACATCTTAGCTATCATGGCTTCTTCAATTTTTTTTTGATCTTCTTGATTTCTTTTCCCCCATTTTCTAATGTGTGGATCAGTAATAGATCTAGAATTAGCAATATAAACACAAATTTCATCAATAGTGTCAGGTTCTTTTACCTTGATATTTTCTGCCTCTAAGGCTTCATCTCAATCGGTGTCCTCTATATCCTCTCGAGTTCTAATGAATTTTCTACCCTTCTTGTTTTGTCCTCTCTTCAGTGCAGGGGCTTTTCTCTTATAAGTCCTGACTTTTCCTTTCTTAAGAGGTGAAGGAGTAGACTCTTTTGACATTTGGCTTCTGGTCCTTGAAGAAGTTGTAGTTCTTGGTCTCTTTGATGGTGGAGGAGGTGGTGATTCTGATTCTTTTTCCTCTGATTCAATCTTTTCTTCATCTTTACCGACAGACACTTGTTCTTCAATTTCCTCCTCTTGTTCTATCTCTTCATCTTTCTCAGCTTCTTCCTCATCTACAGATAGAATCTTCTTGAGATTCTTTACCATTTTGTCCTTCTTTTTCACTATCTTTTTGACTACTAGGCCTGATTTAATTCTTGTCTTGGCCTCCTCATATGTGCCAAACCTTGGTTTCTTTTTTTCTAGTGGCTCATTGATTAAGGCATCAATTGCCTTTGTTGCAAGATCATTGTTGATCTCATATTCTAGTGGTTGCAACCATGTTGTTCTTGCTACTACAGGTTTGATGTAAGTATGATCTGTGTCGACCATGAAACATATCTCATCTTTATATTGCTCAATGAGTTTCTCGGGGATTCTTACCCTCTTTTTCATTCAGTATTTGAATACATTAAAGTATTCATCCATGACAATTTCAAAATTATCTCCTAGAGCATCTATGTGCTCATTAATTTTCATGGTTACCTGCTTGGTATTGTCCCATTTTACATCTCCAATAGATCAAAACTTTTATTGAAGATAAAAGAAAATACACATGATTAATGAGCCAAACTTACAGGTGTTTGACTTTGCATTCTTGAATATTTTTAGGTTTTCCTTTAGCTGATTCAGGAGTAGCTCAGATAAGTCCAACTATGTAACTTTCTTCACAATTTTGTAAGCTGTGTCCACAGCACCTGATGAAATATTGTTTAATCTGTTGGCCTGGAAAAATGTGTAGCCCAATACAGATGCATCAAACTCAATCTCATCATCAGTGATTGTTGTCACCTTCAAGCCATAGCCATCCAATTTGGCTCCAGTCATCTTTTCAATCTTTGCCTTTGGTGGATACTTTAGCACCTTTACTTTATTAGTTACAGGGTAACCGGTGACCGCATGGATGACATCTTGGGTGATTTCCTTCAGTCCATCCAACCATAAATTTTTATTGTGCATAACTAACCTCGAATCAATCTCATGACTGTCAATAGGCTTTATGCAAAATCTTACTACCATCCTTGAATCAGCCTCCTTAGACTGTCAATAGGCTTTAGGTAAGACCGGTGCTACAATCATGAGTCAACCTTCTAGTAATCTGTTAGGATATACCTCAATTACAAAAGATTGTTAAGTCCTGCTCTGTTAAGACACTTAATGCTTCAATGGTTAAACTGAAACAAAATGACATGTTTCTAATGCAACTGAATTGCAGATTTTCAGATCTATTTACTTACAATATCTTTCTGATCAATATATCAATACAATTCATTTGTACTTAACTCTTTCTACTCTATGATGCTATGCTTTTCTGTTCGTCGGTGTCTGTAGAATTCTTTAGCTCTCCCTCAGCTTGATTAATCAGGACTGCATGAATTTAATCCTTCATCAGTTTCTCTTTAGCATCTTCTTTCAGTTCACCCCCCCGTGTATCTGATTGCATGCCTATGGAGTGAATTATTCTTGTCTCTTATATAAACATGATATTCCTTAATTCTAGGTTCTTGATTCTTGATTCTTGGCGTGAAAAACAATCCAGCCAAATTGATTTAAGGTTTTAACTCCTGATTTATCTCGTAGTTATCTTCTTGCCAACTGTACAAATCACTTACTTAACTGTGGTCGAATAAAACAAATAAAACAACTAGTTAAGTCTATCCTTTAGCTCTGCCAACTAGATATTTTGTCATTTTCTGATCTCTCTGTTCTGTCGATCAATTCTGCAGTTTATCGCCAGTGACAACTGCCAGTTCTGTCGGTGTAACTTCAGTTAGCTTCGAGATCTCTGTTCTTTGGGCATCATTGGATCTTGCTCATCAGGAAACACTATTTTTATCTCATCGGGCATCCTGTGGTTCTACTTCATCAGGCAACACTATCTTTTGTTTATCAGGCATTTACTGTGACTTTTATCTCTATCTTTACCGATGGTGTGCACTCTGCCGGTGTAGTCTGTCACTTAGTGAATACTTAACATTTATGCATTACTGAAGGCATAACCTTTATTCCATTTATTCTCTAAAGTCTTTGGCATTATGTATATGACCATACATATGATATCAAGTTGACATCAATGACAATACAAACCATTAACTGATTTAATGTCTTGCATCATCTTCAACTTAATATAGTGAACCATTTAATCAGTTACATGTCATCAATATCTCCCTTTGGTATTGATGTCAACATACTATATTATCATACTATACTATTTCTAATACAATATGAAATACATTTGTTGAGATTCATCAAACTACCAAACAGTTTGTTTTGATAACCGATAAAATGTTTGACCGCCGGTAAGCTTTGTGTAAGCGTAGATTTGATTCTTGCAACTTTTCTTTTTCTTCTTCTGATGTGTTGTGACCTCTGTTGGTGTCAATTTTCTCTTTGAATTTTCTACTTGTTTGATGTCTTTGTCTTTTGTTTGCAACTTTTATATCAATTCTCTCCCTTTGGATATGATCTCTCCCTGTTTGGAGTAATCTGATAATGAATAATTTTTTATGATAATATGGAAACATTCTCTCCCTTTGACAACAATTCCAAACAAATATCTGACATTCTGTCAACCAATTTCTTCTTTCCATAATATATTCCTTGAATTTCCCTTATCCATTATCAATATAGCAATCTGCTCTATTGCTTGGTTCTAATATATACCTTTTTGTATATAGATGTAGCATTGAAGTTTGGCTATTGCTTGCATCAATCATGATTGATATGCTGATAATATGTGGTTGATGTAGGATTCAGTCCTTTTATTGACTGTTAGACATGGGTTTTACCCCTAGTCTTTTCCTCAGGTACTCAAATGTATCCTTTGGCAATGGCTTGGTGAAGATATCTGCCAATTGTTCTTTTGATTGCACATATTCAAGTATTACTTCTTTCTCTTGAACTTGTTCTCTTAAGTAATGATACTTGATGGCAATGTGTTTAGTCTTTGCATGCATTACTAGATTCTTGGAAATATTTATTGCATTGGTGTTGTCACAATAAATAACTACTGGTTCTTTGATCTTCATATGCATACCTTCTAGCAACTATTTGATCCATGCAATATTCTAGTAGTTTGCAGCAGTAGCAACATATTTTTCTTCTGCAGTAGACTGAGAGATGAATCCTTCCTTCTTGCTAATCCATGTGACAAGTCTGTCACCCATAAAGAATGCTCCTCCAGTTGTGCTCTTCCAGTCGTCAAGATTTCCATCCCAATCAGCGTTAGTAAACACTTTTAGTTCAAATTTTCCTTCTCTTCTATACCATAAGCCAAATTCCTCAGTATTCTTCAGATATCTTAGAACTCTTTTCACAGCAGTTATATGTGATTCCCTAGGGTTAGCATAAAATCTAGCAACAATTCCTACTGCATGTGCGATATCTGGTCTAGTGTGTACAACATACATGAGTTTCCCTATCATGGATCTGTATAGAGTCTAATTTACCTCTGTTGTCTTGTCTTCCTTTATTAATTTGCATCCAGTAGCCATCGGTGTTCCAATAGGTTTGGAATCTTCCATTTTGAATATTTTCATAACTTCTTTGATGTATTTGGACTGTGTAATCAAAATACCTTCACTTTGTTGAATGATCTGCAGACCAAGAAAGAACTTGATCTCTCCAAACATAGACATCTCAAATTCCTTGCTCATCTCATTAGAAAATGATTTGCATAGCATATCATTGCCTCCAAATATGATGTCATCAACAAATATTTCAGCAATCAAAGTGTTAGCATTAGTATCTTCCTTCAAATAAAGATTATTGTTCTCACTAGTCCTTATGAATCCAATACTAATTAGATAGGAATGAAGTCATTCATACCAGGCTCTGGGAGCTTGTTTTAATCCATACAAGGCTTTGTGAAGTCTACATACCATGTTCTCTTTGTCTGGATCCACAAACCCTTCTGGTTTCTCAATGTATACCTCTTCTTCAAGTATTCCATTTAGGAATGTTGACTTGATGTCCATTTGATATACTTTGAATCCTTTGTATGTAGCATAAGAAAGTAGAATTCTTACTCCTTCTAGCCTAGCAATGG
>MU223635.1:2439626-2449881 GCA_018584345.1 Thuja plicata | reverse complement strand
AAAAGACTATTAAGTCCTGCTCTGTTAAGAGACTTAATGCTTCAATGGTTAAACTGAAACAAAATGACCTGTTTCTAATGCAACTAAATTGTAGATTTTTAGATCTATTTACTTACAATATCTTTCTAATTAATATAACAATACAATTCCTTTGTACTTAACTCTTTCTGCTCTGTGATGCTATTTTTTTTTGTTCATCGATGTCTGCATAATTCTTTAGCTCTCCCTCAGCTTAATTGATCAGGACTACATGAAGTTAATCCTTCATCAGTTTCTCTTCAGCATCTTCTTTCAGTTCACTCCCCTGTGTATCTGATTACATGCCTGTGGAGTGAATTATTCTTGTCTCTTATATATACATGATATTCCTTAATTCTAGGTTCTTGATTCTTGATTCTTGGCGTGAAAAACAATCCAACCAAATTGATTTGAGGTTTTAACTCCTGATTTATCTCATAGTTATCTTCTTGCCAACTGTACAAATCACTTACTTAAATGTGGTTGAATAAAACAAATAAAACAACCAGTTAAGTCTATCCTTTAGCTCTACTAGCTAGATATTTTGTCATTTTTTGATCTCTCTGTTCTGTCGATCAATTCTACAGTTCGTCGCCGGTGACAACTGCCAGTTCTGTCAGTGTAACTTCAGTTACCTTCGAGATCTCCGTCCGTCGGGCATCATTGGATCTTGCTCATTTGGAAACACTATTTTTAGCTCATCAGGCATCCTATGATTCTACTTTGTCAGGAAACATTATCTTTTGCTCGTCAGGCATTTACTGTGACTTTTATCTCTATCTTTACCGATGGTGTGCACTCTGCCAGTGTAGTCTGTCACTTAGTGAATACTTGACTTTTATGCATTGCTGAAGGCATAACCTTTATTCCATTGATTCTCTGAAGTCTTTTGCATTATGTATATGACCATACATATGATATCAAGTTGACATAAATGACAATACAAACCATTAACTGATTTAATGTCTTGCATCATCTTCAACTTAATATAGTGAACCATTTAATCAATTACATGTCATCATTCTTATAGTGCATGCATGCTACCTCAGGTCCTCCTGACATTGTATTTACTCAAAAGGATTTACCTTCTAAAGAAGTCCAGAATCAATATGATGCTCTTATGGTTGTTGTTACTATTAATAAGAGTATCATTCGTAGGACCTTGATTGATAATGGATATGGGCTTAATATTTGTAGCATGGATGCGCTCAAAGAAATTAAAGCTAATCTTTCAACTATTCAACCTGACAATGCTCCTATATGTGCCTTTGATAATATTGATAAGAAAACTTTGGGCATCATTACCTTACCTATCAAAATAGGTCTAGTCATCCTGAATACTCCTTTTCATGTTATGCCTGGACCTCTTAATTATAACCTCCTTTTGGGTAGACCTTGGTTTCATGCGATGCATTTTGTTCCTTCCACCCTTCATCGTAAATTCAAGTTTATTCACAACAACATGGTGTATACAATTCATGTGGATGATGCACCAAATCCTTTTTTGAATATTCAAACCCACAATATTCCTATTCCTAATAATAATTCTTCTTCTTCTAATGCCATTCTTGGAGATGATTGGGGAACCTTGGATTTTAATCCTACCTTTATTGGAGAATATAAGGTTTCTAATATTTATTTTATGAAGCAACAAAGAGTGTTTGAACAATGAGCTTTTGCTTCTACTTCTCATTCTCTTCGTAATAACTTTTTTGTTGCTTCTACCCACAATGAATCTGTCAAACTTACTAATGATGACATACTTACTAATAAAGTTCCATTGACTCCTTCTGATGTGGTTTCTCGTTATGGTCATGGTTATCATTTACTAGTTAAAAAAGGATTCCATGGTCAAGGATGTGGTAAGCATAAACAGGGAATTCCAATGCCCTTATAGAATGAGAGGCATGAGAATTCTTATGGATTAGGATTTTATCCTCAACAACACATCAATGTTACCAACATCTCAAATAACACTTCAAAACATGATGAACCTATGAAGGATTTTTACCAAGAAGTTCTTTTGCCTAAACTCCTTCATGCTAAGATGATTACTAGACCTAAACACAAAAAGAAACGTAGTCCAAACTTGAAGACTCTTTCTTTTTGTTTGTATCATAGATTTCATGATCACTCTACTAATGAATTTCAAGCTTTACATTATAATATTAGGCAGCTCATTGATTGTAAAGTTATTTATATCTCATGTGGCAATGAGTTGTATTTCAATCCTGTTTTCTCTAAATAACATTTATGTTCCTATTATGGAGCTCCACATTATGTAAACAATGTTAGCCTAATCCTTGGGGGCTCATTGTCTTGTATAGGATTGTGAGCAATATAATAGGTCCCCTTTCATCCTTGTTCCTATGCTTGGGGAGCAAGGATGTCATCTCCTTCTTTTCTATCTTTTCAGGATCCACTTTTCCCTTGGTTAAGCAGTATCTATCTATTATGTGATATCCAATCATACATGAAAAATTTGGTTTTCATTAAGGATCTATGTCCTTGATTATAACCTATTTCTTTTTTTAACATTGGGTTTCCATGGTTGATAAATCTCTCACCTTGGAAACTGAATAGTGCGCTATCCCTCACAAGGGTTACTTTTTCACTTCTTGCATGATATCTCTTTGCATTCGTCCCTTCCATGGCCTCAAAGGAGTTGTGACCTTCTTGGCTTGGATTGGGTGTTGTCTATGGATATTTTTTTATTGTTGAAGAAGGCTTTATCCTTGTTCTTTTCTTTCCTTAACATGTCAAAATAGTACGTACTTTGCCATCTTAAGGAGGGGGCATATATACAGCCTCCCTCATTTTATATTATAGATTTTTGTACTAACCTTTTGTTTTGCAGCATGCTAAATCCTCTAAAGGTAACACACATAAGTTGCTAAATATTGAAGAGATATGCATTCCATTACAATTCAATATGCTAAATCCTCAGAAGGTAATGCACATAAGTTGCTAAATCCTAAAGAGATACACATTTTACAAATATGGTCCATGGTGTTATAAGGATATGGATCCATGGGTACTTCATAAAATCTATCAGAAGATGCACTACATACATGCAAAAAGCTACTAGAAGGTGCACAACTTTATGGGGTGACTATCAAGCTCTTGCTTGGTGGGTCATCCTATCCTTTTGTGGTTCACAGTGAGATACACACATCTTACTAGGTGAGCTAACCACTCCTCACTCTCTTTCTCTTTGACTGGTGATGTCTCTCTTATTATGATATTAGGGTTGATAAATACTTAAGTCCCTGGGGGCTTGAGGATTCCTTTATCCCTTTTGATTTCAATAAGATTATCTTTTCTTCATGATCTCCTTTACCAAGAGTTTGCATCGAGTCCATACACTTGCTAAAGTGGGGGCTAAATGTATAGTCAGAAAATGGAAGCACTTCCATTATAGACTATTTTATCCCTCTAAGTAAGTGGTTTTGGGTCATTTCAAGTTCCTTGAATGGGTCTCTAACTTGGATCTAGATTTTCCCCCTATTATGCCCCTTTTCCACTTCTTTTCGGCATGTTTCTGGCACCCTGATCTGCAGATTTGAGTTTCTTAACCTCAGGGTCAAGTTTGACCTTCTGGTTAAAGGTCAACCTTGACCCTGACCTAGGTCAAGATTGACCTTGACCCTAACCTAGGTCAAGGTCAACCTCGACCTTGACCCAGGGTCCAGATTTCAAGTTTTTGTGGTTTTCAGATGTCGGGCTTTGGAAATATTTAATTCCCGCTTCCGGGTCGATTATTTCGGTCTTCGGGGGCACAATTCTTAAATTATATTTAATATAGGTCCTCTTCTAGGGATATAGGTCTAATTGGAATTTAATTCTCCTATGTAGGCCTCTCTAGAATATTGTGCCCTAGATTCATATATAAGGAAGCCTTCTCCTCTCATTTTCTCTAAGACAAAAAGGACTAAAAATATAAGGGTGAAGAAGCAAGATTTGAAGCAAGACAAATATCCATTGAAGAATTCATCTACTCTCAAGAATCCAAGCATTAAATCACATCCAAGAATTCAATTCATGAAGGATATCCATGGGTATCCATTGAAGTACTCAAGCTCTATGGAGCCCTCTTGTTGAAGATTTCTCCATCCACATACATGCAAGATTCTTCCTATTCCAAGATCCATTCAAGATTGGTGTTGAAGATCCAAAGGCAATTGATTTGAGACATCCTACATCCTACATTCTATATTATATATTCTACATTCATTTTTTGCATACATACTTGTGGATCCACGGATTTAAATCTGCCACAAGGGTTTCTATACAAGTAAGGTGAATTTATTTATTTACTTTGTTACTTATGCAATTTCAATTATACTTTGAGGTTCATTCCAAAATTAGGATTTGACCAAGGAAAACCCCTCCTCCCAACAAACAAACTATTTTTCTTGCAAGGACAGATTCGGAACAGCGAGTTGGAGTGCAGATTTGGATACCCTTTTCGGCAAACTATCAGGATCTAGAAATAGATTTTCTATCAGAGATTTTAGGTCAGAATCGGAGGTTGATTCTGCCCTAGGTCGGAATTGGAAATTCTGGGTCAATGGTGACATATACTTGAGGGTCAAAATTGGAACTGTGCCAGATCAGAAAATAATTTCTGGGTTTTGTAGATCTCGTAGTTTTGGTTCCGGATCGTGAAAATCAACAGTTTTTGAGACCGTCTGACAGGGTTTTCAGCAGATCTTTTTTGGAGGTATGTATTTTATTCCATTTTCCTTTACAAAAATTTCAATATTTACACCCCTTATCATAAAAAAATAAATTTAAGTGGTTAAATGTGGCATAGGGTCTATTTTTTGAGCAAATATCCATTGTTCTAAACCCTATCCATATTTTATCCTTTACAGACACTATAATTGTTTTGACTCGATTCTCCAAAGCTAGTGTCAAGAAACACTTTAATGGTTCACCTTTATATAATGCATGTACAAAATGTATAATATATGCTTTTTGAAAAACAAATTGAAGTCGATGGTCTTTTCACATATGGATCAAATATAAAGAATGTAAATATATTATGTTATTTATACATAAGCCATTATAACTAAATGCTTGGTTAGCACTTTAAACATCAATTTGAATAAATATAAATGCTCATGTATATTTAAATATAGCACTTCAATATTATCAATATATGTACCAATATGATAAAAAAAACTTTATACCAATTTGTGGAGATGAAATATAACAAGATATCTAATTATAACTAAGACACACACATATACCTGAACAAGAAGATCAAGTGCTCGGAAATAGAGATCATCTTGTGAACTTGGGAAAGATAGAAATCTACACATATACTAAGAACATCAGTAACATAATCAAAACCAACAATGAATGATCCCAAATCTACAGCCATGACCATATCATTGATCATAGAAACTGAATATTCCATCAAGATGATTAAAACTGTGAAAGATACCACTGAACATTATTTTTTCATTAAGGAAAAACACAAAGGCTCAACAAACTCCCCCTTTTTCCTTGATGGAAAAAACAATCCATCATTGCATTGAAAATGACAACAAATGATCCTGCAACCAAAAGATCATGTACCAACAAATGATGTATACCATGAATACCACTGTATAAAACTAAAACTACCAAAATGATCCTGTACCAAAAAATGATGTATTCCAACCAATAATCATGCTAAACAATAGATAAATCAATAATGAATCTCTCTCTTTTTTTGTATCAGGGACAAAGGGTAACAAAAATAATATATTGATAACCAGAAGAACCAATGCTGCAAGATATGGAAATGAGAAGAAAACAACCAAGTGAATTAGCGAAACATTTCTGATGGAGATCCAAGCTCCCCCATAACCTGTGAGCAAGTTTAAGCAAGTAAATATTGAGAGATAACTCCCAATCATTCTCTGAACCTTTCAAAAGGTTCTTTAGGAAAATAGTTTGTAAAGATATCAACACTTGAGCTTGTGTAGGCACATAGACTATATGTACCTCGTTGGCTAAGACATTTTCTTGCAAAAAATAAAACTTAATAGCAATATGTTTTGTGTGAGAATGTATCACTCGATTTTTAGAGAGATTAATGGCACTGGTATTATCATAGTACATTGAAAGTGGTTTAGGAAGATGAATCCTTATATGTGCCAACTGATATGACATCCAAATAAATTGTGTACAACATGTAGTAGTTGTTATATCTTCATATTCAACAGTAGATAAAGTGACACATTCTTTCTTTTTGTTGTGCCAAGAAAAAAGACAGTCACCCAAGAAGAACACAACGCCACTAGTGCTTCTTTTTTCATCTATACAACCAGCCCAATTAGCATCAGCAAAACCAACAAGAGTAA
The DNA here is from genome assembly GCA_018584345.1 of Thuja plicata. NCBI lineage: Eukaryota > Viridiplantae > Streptophyta > Pinopsida > Cupressales > Cupressaceae > Thuja > Thuja plicata. Next base: position 2,443,507 of record MU223635.1, on the reverse strand, counting down.
AATCACCATTGCGAGGATACCATAAACCATAATCTATTGTACCCTGAATATGCATGAAAATCTTTTTTACAACATTCAAATGTGATTATTTAGGTGCAGATTGAAACCTTGTGTAGACACCCTAAATTGGACAGACTTGTGACTTTACATTAAAAGCACTAATTTTCATCTATTAATTAATGGTTTTTTAATCATTAATTAATCCTCTATTTTCTTCTAATTTCATTCCCCAAATCATCTAATCAAATCCCCCAAATTAATTAAATAATTAATTTTATTTAATTAATTAACCTTAATTGATTAATCTCCATTAATTAATTAAATTCAATTTCCTAAAGTTTAAATTTAAATATTTAAACTTACTAATTAATTCTTCTAATTAAATTAATTTCATTAAATAAATTTAATTTCATTCAATAATTCAATTCTCAACCAAAAAGAATTCAATTATCTCACATGTTAAATACTTTAATTATAAAAATGAATTAAATATTCAATTAAATCCTTTCTTTAGTTCAAAAAGGAGTACTCTTGATCAAATCTTTGATTGCATGAATTACTCCACCTACCTCTTTAGTTCAAAAAGGTAACTCCAAATTACCTCTTCAGTTTTAAAGGTAACTCATAATTAGTTGTTTAGTTAACCAAACTTTATCTCATCTTTCCCAGTTGAGGAGGTGGAGTTTACTAATGGCTTCTCCATTTCCCTTTGATCTCAATCGTTTATCCTCCTATCTTTGGGTTTGATCTCAATCGTTCATATCATATTCATATTCTATATAATGAACCCGTCATAACCATTTGAAGGATCTAGGATTTCAAGCTTATGTGTGCCATTACTCTGTCAGATTGGTTCAAGCATCAAGCCTTCTTGCGATCAAAGAATTCAATATCATATTCTCAACGCTCCCAAGTCATAGACGTTGCTCACACCAATACTAAGCACCACACAAACAACATTTTAGAAGGAGTAGAGAGAAACAATAGAAGAGTCAAGCTTTGTTGGTTTGCATTCATTTGTATTCCTCCTTTATTGTTTGTCATTTTATTGTTTGTAGTTTCATTCTTAGTAGTTATTTATTGATTTCCCCCCATTGCAAATCGGTGCTACTAACCCCCTCGTTAACTCAAGATTGTGGAAATAGGACACAATCATGACATTTTGGTAAACCCGACGTGAATCAAATAGCCCAAATATCACTTGTAGATGACAGACATGACTGTTTGGCCTCAGTCGTACGGGTGCATAATTTCATTTTTATGTTTTTCTTGATATCCTTATAATTTTGCAATCACTGGTATTTTATCATAATTGATGAAAATTTATCGCAATCAGTTAGTTTAATGCCGCAATCGATTAGAGGGTTTCAAAATTCTTTTCTATCATTATTCAAAACTTTGTTTTCTTTCTTTGTGCTGCAATTGACCGATCTGTGCCACAATTGATACCAGTTTATCACAATCAAGGAGAGTTTACCGCAATTGACCGATTTGTGCCGCAATCGACAGCATCTTTCCACAACTGAAAGTGCTTTACCGCAATCGACAGCATCTTGCTGCATCTGATAGAACTTTGTCGCAATTGATAGACAATTACCGCAATCGACAAAATTATTGCTTATCTGATTCAAATTTACTATTTTCTATTAAAATCTTATTGTTTTCTCAGTTTCTATGTAGGATTGACCAATGACTAATGGCCAAGAGGGTAATCAGATGCATCCTGGGTGCTAGATCACTAAGAGCTGCCATAAGAAGGACCAGAAACTATACCAAACAAAATGCATTAGTTGGTTTCATATGTGGAGGAACTCTATTTAGTAATTTTGAACCTCTTATTAAACTCTGCTAAAGAATCATTATACCCCTTCTTTACACTTGTAAGTTCATGTAATGCAAATGAAGGGTCATTTTGGTCTCCATACTCGTCAAGAAAAATCCTTCTGAAATCCACCCATCTATTGATAGAAGCATCAGGAAATCCTTTGAACCATTCCCTAGCATCATCAGTCAAAGATTGCACAAATATTTTCATCTAAATATATTCATGTGGCACATCATAATTCTTCATTAGATTTTCAAAAGATCTTATATGGATCTCCCATGTTTCAACAGTGCCTCCACCAAATTTAGGGATGGAATTCCATCATTCATTTTGTATATCATGAGAAGTTCCAAGTATTTATGTAAAGTCCAATGGTTTGTATTTTTTTTCATTCATAGGGTCTCTCACAAATGCTAGGGGATCTAGCTAGTATTGGTATGCATTATTATGGGAGCATATATTGATATTGACCTTGATAATTGTTAAAATTTTGGTAATTATGAGGGAGTGGAGGTGGATTGTATGGTTGAAAATTTTGATGATGGGGTGGATAACCAAATTGGTCATAATATCATGTTTGATTGTTACCTCCTTGTTGGAAGTGATTAGTATTGTGGGGAAGAGGTTGATATCCGGATCTATCCACATGATTATTTATTTCATATAGGAGGTTATTATGGACTCTATCATGATTTTGACTGATTTCCCCTCTGCCACCTTGATCATTCCTTCTCGGTACATCTTTAGCGGTTCTTTCACCTTGATTGGACTTTTGGGAATTGTTCTCTGACATTGCAGCTTTGATCAGTCGACCAAGCATATCATTTACTTCTTGAGATAATTCAATATTATGAGATATGGTTTGTAACTCTTCCATGGTATCTATAAGGCCATTTAACTTCTCCTTTAACCATTGTTTAGTTTGTTCCTTCTAAGATTCAAGGTCATCAACTTGGGTATCTTCTGATCTTTTTCTTGATGTTCTAGAAGAACCAAAACTAGGAGGTAAAGGAGGCCTATATGTCTTCACTTATTGCCTTTGCAATCTTTCATTGAACACGTTATTAATATTCTTTTCTTCCTCAAATGGTCTATCAGGCATGGGGAAACCATTCTTATTTGTATAAAATTTAGGTATCCCAAGTTCCTTTTCTGGGAATTTTTTCCACCCTCAAACCCCATTGGATTGTTCCTATTTGATTTCTTACTCTATCTTGTTCTACTTTTAGTCTAGTTAAACTCTATATGATTTATGGGGTGTCCTTGCGCTAGTGACCTTCTACCAAACATACAAGACTGAGTTTTAGAGAATTTAAGACTAAAATGTCTCAAATTAGCTCTTTTGGACTCATTGATTACTTTTTCATTCATATAATTTCAAGGTATTTTTATTAGAGTTTCCACCTCAATATGAGGAATGAGTTATTCTATTCTTCTAGTTTCAAATCTCCAATAGAGTATCTTATATTATATCACCAAATATTCTTTATGTTCTCCGTAGTGGAGTCGTCAATCTGTTGGTTCCCAAATCAACAGGTTGGAAAGTTCTTAAAGTATGCCAATCTTTGTTCTCAAACTCTCCAAGTCACTTGGACAACCAATGATATTAAACAATTTATGGTTGAAGTCCCCTACACTTAAGGCTCTATAGAAGGTAGATGATTTAACCTCTTCACCAACTGGCTCTTCAATTTAATGCTTTTTATAGCTGATTGTATCTTTCTTCTACTTTCAATCTCTACTTTAAGATGACCTATATTTGAGATAGACTTGACTTGTTTGTTGATTACTTGATTACTTCCTATTTATCTATCTATTCTATCTTCATTTTATTACTTTCTTCTCTATTGATGCTCAACTCATACAATTATCTAATTTCATCCTATCTATACTTCTATTTCTCTTACTTTTATCTTGTTCTATATGCTTCTGTAACCACCTGAATTTGGTCTGTTCCAACTATGGACCCTATTTTCCCTAAGTGTGATCATACCCTTGATTATGTCCAAACGACCCTGTTACTGCTTGGCATAATTCTTCAAATCAATTTAATGTC
>MU223635.1:2389785-2402271 GCA_018584345.1 Thuja plicata | reverse complement strand
ATTAATGCCTTGGGCATTAATGGTTCTTACACCTCCATTAATGAGTCCCTTAACTCATTAATTCACCTTGTCCCCCCTCTCTCTCTCTCTCATTCTTCTATAAATAGAAGCCATTTTTTAGAGCAAAGGAGCCTTCACCTTAGATTGTAAATGCATTGTTATGTTGTTAGATTAATCTTAGAATCACATTTCACTTCATATTTCTAGCTTTTGCATTGTTCTCATTTCCATTGTTAAAGCTAGGATGCATGCTTTCTCATCTTTTTAGCTTGTTTTTAAACTAAAATCCTTCATGCTAGGTTGTATATGTCACTGATTGTAGCATAATATGAGGGCTATTATGTTACTAATCATACTCTTCCTAATTAGAAGGCAATAGGTCGATATTAGTGGGTTTTGTATGTTTATCTAACCTTTTTACACTAATGCAATGACTTATTGATGTGTTGTGTCCCTCTCGTCAAGTACATAACATACACACACAACTTCTACTAAAAGTAATGATTGATTTTATTTAGAATTTATATCTTTATGTATAAGACCAGTCCCTTATCCTTATTGAGAACTGATTCACCCCACTTCAAATCTTCATGTATAACTTTGCGAAACAATTTCAAAACTTACTCCTTGGATAAATCTCAACCATTTAATTATATCAATGCAACGTGATCAAGTACACAATACACCAATCAGTCTAATTGAGTTTAACTTCTCCTTAAGAAGACCAATTAGACAAGAAACATAAGGACAACACTTCTCAAATGCTTCTTGATATTTAGATTAATTTGAGGAAAAATAACCCCTTTGCACAATAATTTAAAATGTAAATTAATTCCTTGAATCAATAATCACAAAGAACTAACTTGAAAAGAAAATAATCAACACCACAATTGCAGAAAATGAATTGAGTCTTTATATTAAATTTGAAATGATGAGTACATCATATTTAGAGTATTGATATTGCTTCTCCTATTCTATCTTCTTTTATCTTTTTCATTACATTTGAAATATATATATATATATATATATAGAGAGAGAGAGAGAGGACGTGTCTCTTCATTAAGTCTTTTGGGAACATAATTGAAACTAACAACTAATATCAAAGAAGTCTAATCATCATCTTCATTTAAACAAGCCTGCACTTGTGAGATATGTGCTTTATACTTTTTCTCCTCATGAGTATCATCATCGTGAATGGTATTCCACACTTCATATTCAATTTTGATCAGCTTCTCCATGTGCATGCAGCTTCCTTCTAGGGAAAATTCATCTCCTCTCACAGTTTCAAGTGCCTCACATAGAAAATTATTGCATTCCACTAACCGAACACTTTGTTCCTTTAGTTCTCCGTCCTTAAGAAATAGGTTAGGCAATCCCTTCTTTTTTATATCTCCAAACCCTTCATATTTTTCATTCAAAGCACCTGAAAATTTATTATGTTTCTCCACCAATGCTTTACCCAATGGAATATCACTAGAGTCAGGATCCTTGAGACTCTCTTCATGCAATTTGGTATTTAATACATCCTTTAACTATTGATTTAACATGTATGCCATATAGGATGATTGGTGTGACACCTAGAATTTATCAAGCTATGAAAACAAATTGAAAACGCTATGGTGCAACAATGTTGAAACAATTTTGTACTTTGAATTCTACAGTTGATATACCAACTTTCTATGTTCCTCATGTAGCTCTTCAAACTTACCCTACATACTAGAGCCTTCACTAGATGTTATTCTCAGTATTTTATCCTTAAAAGATGTGTTTTCCAACTACAATTGTGCCTTTTTTGTTCTCAATATGTTTCTTTCCTTGATCAACAACTTGATTTGAGCTTTTTTAACTTGGCAATATATATGTCCATGTCTGTTGTGGAAATTGGACCAGTCTCGCCAACTTTTAGTGTCATCATGTGGTTGAAGGATTTTTTAATATCAATAATCTTTGGCCTTTTGTGTGGTGGATATAATCCCTATATCAACATTGAATCATTATCTTGATTGAACCTTGAGCCAATATAGATTTCCTTCACACCTTATATGTTCAACTTATATTCTCCTTCCTTATCATGAACAAATTTATCAAAAATCAAAGAAGCACTGAGGTCCCAACCTGTAAATACCATTACACCTGCTTCAATCAATAATTTCCTACCCCTTTTAGGATTCATAATCTAAACATCTTTCTCGATATCATCCTTTAATCTCCTCAATAACTATTGTTCATTATCAGGGGTGATATGAGGAATGGTTTCCCTCAATTTCTTTCCTTTGTAGTTGTACAAAAATGATTGGCATTCTTTATATTTGACAAACTTATCATCAGAAACAAAAGATTCATATGCTGCAATTCTAGTATCTTCATCAATATGTAGGCTCTTTGCTACTTGATGTTCTCTATCGGGAAACTCCACATAATCATCAATTATCAAACAAGGAGCCAGTCTTGGTTGTGATTGAGCCTCACTAACTACACCGAACTCCTCTCTAGAGGATAAAAATTCTACCTCATGCAACTCTTGTCTCCTATGTTCTATCTCTCTGACATAATTATCAATGGCCTCTTCATCTTCCTTAATTTTAAAAACATCCTCCCTAGGGAGGGTAACATCAGTATACTCACTAAGATTTTGACCTTTTCTGCAATAATTTAGGTATCCCTCTAGATCATAGTTTTTCCTCAGGGTGTACTCTTTGATATTGAACTATGTTAACAATCTTGTCCTTATTAAATAAAAGTCCTTGATAAGAAAGTATGTTTATGGTGAGCTCCTAGGTTCATGACACTATAATAATCAAGTTGTCTCACAAATTCCAGATAAGCTATTCTAGCTCGGTCAAAACAAAAGGCTATAAACATGGTGAAGTCATTATACACATACCAATCACCCTAGTTGTGATTAATAGTATGTTTCTTATCGAGTTCTTTAAGCCTAAGGAACTTCTTAATCTCCATAAAAATTGAACGATCACATGGATAATTATACATCTTGTAAATTTACTTAACAAAGAGATCTTCAAAATGAACATAATGAGAGCCATCATCCTCAAATCCCATAGAGAATACCACAATTGGGCAAGCAATTTGTCTCCTTGCTTGCCGATCTGAGTGAGTTTCAACCCTTCTGGTCATAATCCATGTGTTATACCATAGAAAAAAATCATATGCATCAAGAGATAATAATTCCTAAAACAAGGTTGTTTTATGTCATCTTTGATATAGGTTAGTCCTTGATCAATTATCTTTCCCAAATAATTATCATAATTAAAGGGTTGAGGGTTATACATTTGAATGTCTATAATGATCATCATTGGAGAAGTTACCATGAAATCTTGTGCTTCTATCCCCACAACCTACCATACTGAATAATATGTGACCCTCAATTAATTCATGAAAATTTTGACAAAAAATGGAGGGCCATCATCTGTGGTCAAAGCTACCAATTAATTTTCTTTCCTAGGTTTGTGCAAGGGTAGCCTCCATTCATTATAAGTGGTATCCATCTTTGCATATTCTTCCTCTTGGTCCTTCAATACCATAGGATAATCTCTTGAATAACCCAAATTAAAACTTCCCAAATAGCATTCTTTTAAACATAGATGAAAGGGTTTCCATTTGAATCAACAATAACTTGCTTCTAAGAGTCATATTGGTTCACCAAAAGTCTGAGCAATTCAATGTTTAAAAAAAGATTCAGCATCGCCAACTTGCCCAAATTTATCTTCTATGTATTGCAATTGGGTTCATGATGATATCTCCTCATGTAGTGGAATATAAATAATTTATAATCCCGTACATCTGCCCACACATCCCCAACATTCTTGAATGTGTCCTCTATGTGTTCAGACTATGGCTTGCCTTGTGTGAATCTTGTCAGCTTTGGTCCAGACCCCTGCATTTGATCCAACATATCTTGGTGAAATTTTATAGTGGGATCAACATTCATTTTCTATTTTTTTCTACCCTTTCTACTACTTCTTACTTTCATTTTTCCCTTTGAACCACTTGGACCCTCCATTCTATTCAATTCAAGTCAAATTTTGAATAGAAAACTCCCCAATGTTTGTAATCAGATTACTCTTATCTCCTTCTATTCATGATGTCTTCTGGTTTTGCATTCTGCAACTTGTAGCTATTAAAAAATGAATTTTAATGTCATCAAACCGATCAAAAAATGTCATAATAGTTTGTTCGTATGAGCCATAAGAACTATGCATTCAGCTATTAATGTTCTCCATTTTTGAAATGTTGAATCTATGATGTTCACATCAAGATTGGTGAAAGTTTGTTTGAGGTATGTCGATATGTCCTTTTCTGTTGGAGCCACATTTTATAGGTTAATCCAACTGATCAATATATCATCTGGGATGTCCTTTCAATCAATAATGTTCATTAGAATTCCATAATTCTATGTGAAAATCCACCCATGTGGCAATAATTCATTTCTTTAATTAAATAATTCCTCATTTTGTCTCACCTTCCTCCATGGAGATGAAGAGTCAACCGTTTCTTTCCAAGAAACTCTTCATCCTCTTTCCAGGTTCTATATTATGGACTTCCTTTTCTTCATTTGAGAGTATCTAAACTATAGCAAAATCTTATCTCAATTCTTTCATGTTTTCAATCATTTGTTGCATAATTAAGCTTAATTTCATTTAGATTAATAGCAATTTGCATCTTAAATTAGTTTGCTTATACATCAAATAGCTTAATTCTATCATCTTTCCAAGTTCTTAGCTTAAAATATGCACTTTCATTCTTAGATTGTAATGGCATTTCTCATATAGAATTGTTTCAATTTCATTTTTTATAATGCTTTAAAATCCTCCATTTTAGCAATGGTCATGGTTGTTGGCTCTCATTCTGAAAGTAATTGAAAAACCCCAACTGAATAGGAGGCAATAGGTTGATTCAATCAAATTTGTGGAATGGACAATTCATGTTCATTTTTGCAATTCGATGATTGAGCAATGACCATGTTGTGTTTGTGCCTGATTTAGAGGTCACATTCAGACACACACATTTTGGCGCCCACCGTGGGGCAAAAAATTGATTTCTGACCTCACTCTCGAAATTTTTAAAATAAAATTATGTGCTTTGTCGTACGACCGTACTTGTCTGTGTATGGATTCTTGCATGAGAATTCTGAGCAGGCCGTGTGAAGTTTTTCACTTCCTCGTGCAAAGCCTTGAAATTCCTCGTGGGAAGCCCTGTACTTCCTCACGCGAGACTTAGGGCCAGTTTTTTTAAAATTTTACTATTTTGCAAGTATAGTTTCTATTTTTTTATCATTCTAACATGCTGTTGTTTCTTATCTTTCTAATTTTTCTGACAGCATAACAGTGGGTTGCAGGTCGCTTGACAAATATATAAACTTGCTAATGGTTTTCTTGTAGGACGGTTGTTGAAGATTATAAAAAAAATGTTGTGTTTGTTTATCGCTTTCTTCACATAGTATAAATAGGGTCTTGTTAAAATTTCTTAGGAATCTTGATAGCAAAATAGGGGAATAGGCTCTTCACTACATGGAAGTGATGCCCATGGATGAATCTGAGACCCAGACATTGCTAGCATGATGGAGACCTAGGGAAGAAAGGAAAGATCAACGAACGTTTAGCACATTCACTTGTTAGGGGATTATGATCTTCTCTCTTTGAGAGAATCAGAAACCCAAAGGCTTTTGAATTGGTTGGAGGAGAGTTATCTCAGTGATGAATATGTCTTGCATGTTTGGGTAAGGTGAAGAGGTAGAGAAGTATGCTCTTCTCTCTTTGAGAGAATCAAAAAATTCGACCCTCGAATCCAAGGCAAGTTTTGTGTCACCTTTAGAGGGCCTGCTGGAAGTTGAACCTCCGGGAATGACCCAAGTGAGTACACACCTATCGCCGGTGATTCCACTTCACTATAATAAATTATGCTTTGTTGAGTCCAAAGACTCCAAAGCCATGGTAACTTCTTTCTCAAGATTCTGACTATCATCTTGAGAAAGTCTTGTTTGTTGTACTAAGCGGCGCCACTCCTAGCCCTGCTTGTAGGGGTGTATGACTTTCAAGTGTTGGTGTGGATGTGAGGTCCCAGCCCTATATCAGGGGCACCAAAGGTTATTGTGAATGGAAGCCTACTAAAAAAATTTATTAGTTAGATGCCTACCCGGATCACCTCCGAAAGAAGACATAATCTATGCGCAGGGAGGGGGAAGAATCTCTCCCCTAGATTCTCAACATAGGTATGCACCTGGATGCTTGAGGTGGTATATAATGTTGGCCCCTGCTTTAAGGGTAACCTTCAAACATATATTTTTGAGTCCTTGGAAACACCAAAAATATGGGCGCGCTCTCGGGGGTGACACTACTGTGTGAGGTGCACACATACACATAAGACAATGAGGCACGAATTTTGTCTTCTCTACCATTTTTTTTTGTAGGGATAACTAAGAGTTTGTTTCGAGTCTTAAATTGTCCAATCATGATTAAACAAAGACTCCCATGATTCTGCCAAGTTGCCTTGTCCTTGGTAGAACTATTTGTGACTACTTCTTGCCTCACTATTGCTTGATCAAAATGTTGTGCTTGTTAATGATTGCTTGCCACATTCAAACTAAGATTGTTGATCTGAACTGTCATAAAACTATCCCAAATCTAAAAATTCTGTCAGAGAACAGTCCTAACTGTGTCTCAAAATCTGATTTTTGTCTTGAAAATTGAGTTGATCTATCAAAACTTGGAGTTTTCTCACACGATATTTCAGAAACTGAGCACTTCCTCACGCAATCTTTCATTTTATCACGTGCAGTTATGAGTTACCTCATGCGAAATAGCACTTTCTCACACGAATTTGTCCTTTGGTGTCCTAAAACAGTGAGTTATTTCCCGTTGACTAATGAGTTTTTCATCTGATATGACTTTTTCCTAAGATCTGATTTCCTATTTCCCTGTTGTCTGTAGTCTAAAACTGATTGTCTCGAGTTTTTAACCAACCGATTCTTTCTCAAACTTGTGTTGTCTCTTTGTTCTTTGTCATACCTTTCTGTGCTTTTGTACCTTGTGACACGATAGTCACATCTTGGCTGCTTTAGCCATACTCTTGATGATTCGTGTCAGGTGCATTTCACATCTTGGTTGTTCTAGCCAATTATCTCCCTTTTTCTATTTCTAGAGATAGAGTTCTGAGTTGGATCCTAAGTTCTCTCTTGTTTCATCTTCATCTATGCCTCTTACAACTAGAAGCGGCAACATATTTCCCATTCGTGGTTCTGGAATAGGTAGAAGTAAACATCGTAATCAAGGAAAAGGTCATTCTAAACCCATTGTTCAATCTAATAGTCAAGAGGGATCCTCATGTTCCTCCTCCCCATTCAGTATAGATCCCAGTCCGAATCAGAAACTAGTGTTCCAGCTGTGCTATAATCCCTTGTTTCAAGATCAACAAAATTCATTTCTTTTAGATCAACAAAACCTCATAAAGTAATCTGTTTGGGTTGACCCTATTGATGATCCTCACTGCCTTAGTGATCCATTTGAACATATCAATCCTTTTGATCCTATCAACCCCTTTGACTTGCCAAAATTTACATTGACCATGAATTCTCAACTCAATACTCACACTCATACTGAAGTTGTGCACACGGCAGAATCCCACATCAACGACATGGCAACTCCTTTTGATTACCTATAGGGTCAATATAGCGGGGTCCATGACCAATCTCAAAATGATTAGGGTCAACAAGAGGAGCAGCATCACCATCACCCTCCTCCACATGACCAGGGTTAAGATCAGAGTCAAAGTATTTATGAGATCCTCGGTAATGATGATGAGCCGATAACTAAAAATAACATAGATGTTGCAAAATCTAATAAGGGTCTCATCAATATGATGGAAATTCTCCTTGTAGAAGATAAAGAGAAATATTTTCTAGATTTGGAAAAACAAGGAGTTAAACTACCCCCAAACTTCCAAGTGGAAACACTTGTGGCTAAAAAAGAAGAGACTGAGACTACCAAATTGCACAAGATGATTCAAGATATGCGAAACCAAACTAGCCAACTTATGAAGGATAAGGACAAACCCGCACAACAATTCATGATGGAGAGCATCTGTCCTTTTCCTTTCAATAGGAGTCTTCATATGCCACCTTTTCCCAAAGGTGTGGAACTCCCTAAGTATGATAAATTTCTGGGTACCACTGATCCTTAGGATCATCTTAGAGAATTTGGGGCCCTATCTATGGAGTTCATTCATGATCAAACCTATTTGATGCGTCTCTTTCCTTGAAGTTTGGGTGGACCTGCCATGGAGTGGTTTTCTTGACTACCCATCGGCAATAAGACTTTTGATGAGATTGCAAATCTCTTTATATAGCATTATTCTCACAACATACAACATCCCGTCAACATCAGGGATCTTTGCAATCTCAAGCAAAGACAAGCGAGTCATTCTTGACATTTCTCTAGAGATGGAGATAGCTTTTCACCAAGTATCCTCATAAAATACCCAAATCTGAGAAACTCAATATCTTCTTGGACAATATCACTACTGATTTTGGGTATCAGGTACAACTTCAAGGTCCCCTTAATTTTGACAGCATGATTAAGCAATTTGTGAGGATAGAGGCGTTCATGGTTAAGAAAGGGGAGTTGAATTTATACAAAGACAACAAACAAGGTTCCTCCTCTTCCAACAAAGATAAAGGGAATTTTTTCAACAAGAATAGGAACATTGTGAATGATGTAGTGGTTGACAAAGTGACCCTGGCTCCTTCAAAACTAGTTTTCAATCTTACTTCTAGTATACAAGCGATCAAAACTGCTGAAAAGGCTGCAACAAATACTCAACCGCCTTCTAGATTCTCTAGCAATAAACCTTGGGCCCCTCGACCCAAGCGTGAATTTACTTCCTTGGGAGAACCGCTTGATATATTTTTCAAGACTTTGGTGCAAAACCAGATTCTTGCTCCTTTGGACACGTGTCCATACGATATACAACCACGAACCCATTGGTGGAACGAAAATGCATACTGTGACTATCACCAAAACAAGGGTCATAAGACTGCTACTTGTCTTCAGTTGCACCATAAGGTCCAAGATCTGATTGATAATGAGGTTATTGTTGTAGAGAATCATAATAAGAATTCAGATCACCAGGCATTTAAATATCCATTTCCTCATCATGAGAAAGGTGAGTCTTCCAACGCTAAGAACAACAATGCCAAGTTTAACTATGTGCATACCACTTATGACAATGTCATCAACATGATCGAACTTGGTTGAGTTGAGTATTGTGATGTGATTACTATCAAGGGGAGTGGGGATTCTCCTAATCCTAAGACCCTATTTGTCTTAAGAAGCCCTACGTCTTTCTTGTCTGAATCATCTCAGAATTGCGTAAACGTTGTAACTAGATCCCACGCTAAGATCACCCTCAAGGGTCCTGACCCTCCTACTACTACATCTGCACCGAAATAACCCACAGATAAAGCTGTTGTTGGTCCTGCCAAAAAGACCATGAAAGTGGTCCCCACACCTCCTACTGTTGGTTATAGCATTCTTGACCAGCTACAAAGAACCAACGCTCAAATAACCATCTTTGAGTTGTTCAAGATCTCGCCTACTCACAGGAAGATTCTGGACAAAGCCCTCGCAGAGGCTCATGTCCCCAAACACATCAATCTTGATCAGTTTCAATCTATGGTGGGTCACTTGACTTCACCGCACTATTTTTCCTTCTCAGAAGAAGATGATCATTTGATCAGTCACCCGCATAACACTCCTTTGCATATAGAGGTCATGATCGGAAAACAACTTGTCCGCCATGTCCTTATTGATAATGGTGTTGGCCTCAACATTTGCTCTGCTCACTTTCTCACTCAGCTAGGTTATGATAAATATCACATAGATTCCCACAAGAGAATTACTATCAAGGCTTATGAGGAAGAAGAAAGAAAATCTAAATGTTTAGTTGTGCTACCCATTCAGGTTGGACCGGTTGAAAGAGATGTCACATGTCAAGTGCTGGACCTTCCTCTTGCTTATAACATCCTACTGGGAAGATCGTGGATCCATGAAATGCAAGTGGTTCCCTCTATGTATCATCAGTGCATTAAGTTTCCTTTCCACAGCGCAGAAGTGATAGTTCCTACTAGTATGGGCTCTTCTTGTAATATGCTCAGATAGTCAGCTGATATTTTTGTTCCTACTAATAGAGAATACATAGAATTCTGTGATGCCAAGCTTAAAGACATGGAAAAGACTTTGAAAATCAAAGACATAGGCATGGGAGGGTATCAAATAGAACCTGTGCTATCATTAGCAGCTCTACCTTCGTCTCCTCATTCTTATGGGAGACCTTCTGAGAACAATAAATCTTCTACTCCTCCTAAAATAGTTTATGATGGTGCCTTTGTATGGGATTCAACACCATTAGAAGATGAAGATGAGGAAAGAGCTAATTAAGCTTGGCTTTACAAACGAAAGGACATATCTGAATAGACTGTCCTAGCTCGTGAACTAGATCCCAATAGTTAAGGTCTTAAAATTATGAAACACTTTGGATACAAAGGGAGTGGTCCAATAGGAGCAAATGGTAATCGGTTAGTTGAACCTATTAAAGCTACGGGTCAAAAGATGAAAGACACAACTGGTTTAGGCTTCAAGAAGATCCCATTCCATCTAGGGATTACCAAATTTCTGCCAAAAGTGGATCCTCCACCAGAACCTGAAGGCACAACTACAATTGACACTACAGAGGATAGCTCCGACAAGGATTGCTTTCCATATCCCATTCCTCCAAACCTGGCAGCATTCTTTGCTGAGCCAGATAATTTTGTACCACGTATCAGTATAGCTGAGACTGACAGTGATTCTAACAAAACCACTCCATTTGATGCATTAACCTATGAACAATAGAAAGTGTTACAAGACCCTGATTTCCAAGGTGAATGGTACATACCACTAGAGTTTCAAGAGAGGTTGACTCAAGAATAGGCTGGTGTCACAAGAACTCCCAAAACTTCATGGTGCAAACATCCCAGTCAAAGTTTGGACACAAATTCTCATGAATATGAGTTTGATAGTTTGTCAGGTTGATCCTATGAAAAGCTTCTCGACATAGGTGAAGGGTCTAGTGAAAGGTCTAATGAATCTGAGTCCATAAATGTTAACGTGTCTTCTACTACAGTCACTAGGATTCAAAAGGATTCGAACACACCTTTGGATGAGATTGCTCTAGGTCTCAGCTTACTAGTCAGCGCTTTTGATGACTATACCATGAATGCACTTGAACCCATCACTTCTCTCTCACTCCAACATCTCGAACTAATAGACTAGAATTCCCCTTCCTCATCCAATGAAGTCCTCACATTCTAAAATGACTATCCTTTATCCTGCTATCTTTACGCTGTTGAACCTATAATGTCCTCCACTAGTGAAGAAAGTGTCAACATGACCGAGGCTGATATCAAGTATCTTAGTCATAAAATCAAAAGAAGAAAACATAGGCGCTCTGATGGTGAAAACCACATTGTGGCAGTGTCAGATCCAAAAAAAAAGAGTAAAAAGAATAGACATATCCAAAGGTGAAAACCTCTCCAAGGTGCCTGAGGATGAGATACTTGATGTGCTTCTGAGTCATTTCCAGGAACGATCATCGGTGCTAATTGAGCCAACCTAGCCAGTAAATCTGGGTACAGAAGAACATCCACACATTATTCATGTGGCTAAATCATTATCTGTGGAAGAACTCAAAGAATTCATAGATTTCTTCAAGGAGAAAAAGATAAAATTTGCATGGACATACTTTGACATGCCTGGTGTAGATCCTAATCTTATCATGCATCACTTGTCAATAGCTCCGGGTGTAAAATCAGTCGAGAAAAAACTTAGAAAAATGCATCCACATGTGGATCTACTTGTCAAGGCAGAGTTGGAAAAACTTCTAAAAGCTGGGTTCATTAGAGAAATTTATAGGATTTGAGAAATACAAATCCACAGAATGCCAAGCATACCTGCATGCAAATGACCTGTTACAAGAGAGAAGCAAAAGGAGGAAAAAGCAGAACTCAGAAGTTGCTCAGAAAGTGAGAGTGAAAAAATAATCTGAATTAATGAACAACAATAACAAAGTTCAACCTTAAAAAGGTGAATGAAACCCTAAAAGGTAAAAGCTAGGTTGCACATTAATAATTAATAAAATAATTAATTATTAATGCACCTAAGAGAAAGCTTAAGCACTAAAGAGTAATAACTTAATTAATTAAATCAACATGATTTAATTAATAAGCAAACTAAAGATTAATCTAACACCCCCCCTTAAGCTAAGCGTAGGGGGTAAGCTAACCTAGCACAGCTATGAAAGTAGGAAATGGGTCCTGGCAACAAGGCCTGATCAGGTACCCAATACAAGAAAATCTCTGTAAACCGGAGACAAAGAAGAAAACCCAGTGGGAAAAACCCCTCTCCAAAAAGAGATAGAAGAATGCAGAAAAGAAAT
>MU223635.1:2322435-2358371 GCA_018584345.1 Thuja plicata | reverse complement strand
GTGTGATTAGACTAATTTTAGCCAAAAGCAAGGAGAAGCAAGATTTAAATTTAATTTAATTTAATTTAAATGAGGTTTAGAAGAATTTTAGAGAAAATGGAGGGATTAAATAAATAAAATTTATTTAAAAGAAATATGGAGAAAACATATATTAAAATAAATTTTAATATATTAGGGATAGTATTTAAATTAAATTTAAATACAATGTGATGAATTTATTTAATAAAATTAAATAAATAGTCGAATATAACAAATATAGTTAATCTATAAGAATTAACTATATTGTTATAGGCAATATTAATTAAATTAATATAGAAATGAAAAAGGACAATTTAGGGTGTCTATAGTATAAAATACAAAATCTTGATGGTAACCTGTGAAAGGTGACACTAAAATTTTAAATTTGGAAGGCTCCCACATACATAAACCCTAATAAATCCCACTTTCCTATTGAATATCAGATTAGATAGAGAAAATAAATGAGAATATGAATCATAATACTCACAAATCATACCAAGTAGATGCAATCATCAAAGGAATTTAGCGGATTAATGATACCTCAAAATTCATCAAATTACAAATCCATACCATGGATGCACACATGTAAGACAAATTTATCCTCAAGCACATACAAGTATATCTTCTCCAATCATTCACCACCATGAGTAAAATAAATCATAGCTAACACCAATTAATTGATTCGCTGGAAAAAGCATGCAAGAACATATACTTGGATCTTAAACTTTGAAAATAAATTCTCAAAATTCACATAGATAGCACATAAAAATGTCATGAATGAAACATGAGATGTATATTGTATTCTCTTAAAAAAATTCCAACCCTTATTACAATAGCAAGTGGTGTTTATATAGTTTTACAACTCCAAAATGTCAAACTCGTAGCTAGGGTTTTTGGTCATTTTCCTTGGGAGAAATAAAAATAAAATTAAAGTTTAAAAACTAAAAACTACTCCTAACTTAAGCTACTACATGATAAATTTGATTTCAAGGGATTACAACTCAAAAAGGGGACAATTTTGAGCCCAAAAAGTGCCCTAAAATTTAGAAACAAACTGGAGTTTAACTGCTGAAAACTTTGGATGGCCCAATCAATTCCTTTTTTGCAAAATGAACGCATGTAACGATATTAAAAAATTCCCCTTCCATTGGTCGACCATGGCCAACCTTGGAAACACCAAAAAATGTCACATGCAAAAGATTCAACCTCTAAAATTTCAACATTCTAAAGAAAAATGAGATTTCTCATTTTTTCTTCATTTTTCCTTTTCTCTAATCAAGTTGTCATTGAATGAAAGAATGGGAGAATTTTAATGAATATGAATGATCAAACCATGTTAATTTTGTGGCAACTCATCTCAAAAATATTGACAAAAATTATTAATGGTAGCATTCACTTTGTTAAAATTGGGCAACTTCAAAAACTCAGGGCAAGTTTGATTCTTCTAGAATAACTTTAGTTGTTGAGACCCTACCCTTTATATTTGTTCAATATCCTCTCATTTAGATCATAATGTTCAAAACTTCCATGATGAGGTCTAGGGAAAGGGTAGACACTGGGTGACCCGTTTCATTTACTAACCCAGAGAGGACCATGGATGAGGCATAAGGTATTCTATCGTTAGAGCTTGGAATATTTTTTAGGAACTCATTGAAACCCATATGGTTGATGTCCATGTCATTAATCTCACTAAGGAGATTACCCAGCTCGGAAGATTGACCGTGACCAAGGAAATTGTACTTCATTGGGAGAACAATAGACATTCCTGACAATTCAGTAATCAAACAAAACCTTTATCAACATGTTTCATTAAAAATTTAAAATGAC
The DNA here is from genome assembly GCA_018584345.1 of Thuja plicata. NCBI lineage: Eukaryota > Viridiplantae > Streptophyta > Pinopsida > Cupressales > Cupressaceae > Thuja > Thuja plicata. Next base: position 2,356,526 of record MU223635.1, on the reverse strand, counting down.
TAACTACGAATGCAAAACTGACAACTTGTAGAAACCCAAAACTAAACTAAGCACTAAGAGATAAAGACCAAAAAAAATATAGAACAAAAACCCTAAAAAAACAAAGCAAACTGACTCAAAAGAATCAAAAACCTTGCAGAGGAGAAAAATCTCAAGCAAACTATCTTCAGGGTTTTGGGAGCACAAATATTTGTGAAACCCTGACCCCTTTGAAATTTCCATGCTAGTGAAGATCAGGGTTTTGGGGTTGTGAGACCCCAACTCTCTTTTTGAGGATTGGGGTTGCAAGAACCCTGAAACCCTAACAAGGTTGTCTTTCAAATGGTGAAGACGTATAAAAAGGGGATCAGGTTTTGGGGGGTTTGATACCCTAGCTCCCTTTTTTGGGGGTCGAGGATACAAATAACCCCAAAGCCTTGAAACCTAAAAACCCTGAAACCTTGAAACCTCAAATCCTAAAACCTGGAAACCTTGAAACCCCAAAACTTTGAAACCTTGAAACCTCAAAACTGGCTATTTGGACCTGACCTAAATACTGAGACATTAAACAAATAAAGAAAACAAATAAATAACACAAAGGAGAGAAATAAAGAGGGGAAACAAAAAGATCATGACCCCTATCACTTGACTGTCAAACTATCAAGAGTGTAAAGAGCCCACAATCTGACTTACCCGAAACCATATTGACTAGGATCACATAAACAAAACAAAAGTCAAAAATAAAACTGGGGTTCCCCATTAAGACAAGTGGATAAAATGGGGTGTGAGTTATGGAGTCACGACACCTAGTAGTGGGGAAAGTGTGATTTCTTTTTCCTCTTCCCTTCTTTTGGTCAATAATGTTATCCTTGTTCAATATCTCCTCTTAGAGGTAGATATATTTGGAAAAATATCTCTTCCTCTCCTTGTGATCTCTAAAAAGGATCAATTTCCAATTTATTGCAAGATATCCTTTTTACATTGATCTCTTCCTTACCTCGAAGGCGCTATGTCTTTGGCCTCGATTGTATGTGCATTATTTCTTAAGGGATACATCCTTGGTATTGAAGGTGTTTATTCTTATTCTTATTTTCCTTAAGATGCCACCATAACTTTATATTGTCATATTAAGGAGGGGGTAAGATATATGTCATCATTATTTCAAAAGTTGTAGGATTTCCTTACAAATAACATGCTTTTTTTGGTTATCCCTATTCAATTGTTGCAAGATTTCCTTATGAAAAATATGCTTTGTTTGGTTATCATTTTTTAAAACTTATTTTTAGAGTGAGTCAACTGGCATAACACAACTTTCTAGACAATCTTGACTCTCATGTGCACCATTTATAGTAGAAATATTTGCATACAATATTTTTCTTTGTTATCCTTGGTACCATTTTTAGTGGACTTCCTTCCATACAATGATTATCTTGGTTATCTCTAGCACCATTTTTAGTGAAATTCCTTGTATAAATACTTTGATTGGTTATCCTTAGCACCAATGTTTAGCAGATTGGTTATCCTTGGGATTGGTTTGTTGTCAAAATAGTCTAGAAAGTTATGTTATACTAATCAACTCATCTTGAAAATGAGTGAGGAAAGTTAAAAATAGTCTAGGAAGTTGTGTTATGCTAGTAGACCAATCTCAAGGACAACACAACTTCACACAAATCATTGATTATCCTTGGGATTGGTTGACTAGAATAACATAACTTCCAAGACTATTTTGACCTTTCCTCGCCCATTTTTTAGATGAGTTGACTATCATAACATAGCTTGCTAGATTATCAACTCTCTTTTCACCAAACTCTCTCATGGGATGAGCAAATCTAGTGTAATAAAACTTGCTAGATTATTTTTTAGTCTTCCTTGTCTTTATCACACATATCACACAATATAACACACTTTTTGTCTAATAGAATCTATGATCTTTCATGGATCACCTAGCATAACATAACTTGCTAGCTTGTGGAATCCATGGTTTCATTTCTCCCACCTCCATGATCACATAGAATAAAACACCTTGCTACTTGGTTGTATCATGTTTTCTTATCTTATATTTGAGGTATTCTCTTGCTCTTTCCATGTGACCACTTGTGCTCTAGCAATAACATTCTAAGAATGATATTAGCGGTTGATACATTTTTATTATTGAGATCTCTTGAAATAGTTGACTTTTTTTTAGTACCAACCCCTTTTGTGTGTCTTTTTATTTTTGTCTTTGTTTTGTTTTGGTTTATTTTGTGTGCCCTTGTACATGGTTAAATGAGTTAATATCCTAGGGTATGGGGGCTTGTTCGCTTGAACTTAATGATGTCTTATCTCTTTGTATTATTTCCCATGTATCTCTCTCTCTCTCTTCCTTCTAATTTATTGAGTATGTGTGTAGACTCATAATCTTACTAAAGTGGGTGATAAATGTATCATTGTAAATTGCATCCCCTTACAATTTGTTTCTCACTTAGGTGTCATTTAAGCATGTATGGCCTCTCATTTTTTATCTTGTTCAATCCAACTTGAATTAGCTAAAATTTAGCAATCACCAGTGCATTTTGGACCTCCAATCATTGAATCCACCACTATCGAGAGGAAAGTTTTACCCGAGGTGACCTTGTCCAGATAATCAGGGCCCAAATCTAAACCATCTAAAAACTCATTTACAGGAGCAGGAAAACTTCTTCCATGTCGTCTCTCTTTGAAATTTAAAAAATCAAAATTCTAGGGAGAGGTATAAAAGAAATTTTACCCCCTCATTTGTACACACATCATCCATCTCAATTACACATCAAGCTTAATTATTCAATGCATTTTGTTCCACCATTTTTTTGAGATCTAACATTGTGGCAAGTTGCAACAACCTTTGTGCAAGCATGGGTTTATAATTGATTTCCTTTTAGGTCTTGTGGAGTCATTTTATTTCATCAACACTTGTCATCACATTTAAAGATCATTACATCAACAAGGTAAATTTTAATTTTTAGATCTAACCTTTGGTACAAAAAAACACACTTTCATTTCCACTTCAATTAGTTCAATTCCAAGGTTAATTCCTAAATTGTGGTTTGACCTAGGCAAAACCTCATCAACCCAACAATTTATTTCTTTCTCTGTGTAGGTGACATGTTACAAAGATCCAACTCTAGATTTATATTGAGCATCACAAGACCTTTAGATCCTCTTTTCATAGATTTGAAAAAGTTGGGACAAGGTTCCCCACTCACTATCATACCTTATTTTTCAGCCCAAATTTGGCAATAGGTTCCTCTCTATATTTTATCTCCATATCTACTGCTAAAGTTTGTATATCTGATTTCTATATTATGTATAAGTTGAAAAATCTCATTTTTATATCCATAGCCCTACCTTTTATATTTCTCTTTCATGATTGCAATTACATTTTCAAATCATCATAAAGGATTTTTTATTATACTTTGTAACCAATAACTTGAGAAATTTGGATCACTCACCACTCAAAGTACAATTAAAATAGAAATAGATCTAGTTTCCTAATTTTCCTATGCAAGCTAGTGAAAATTATTCCCTAAATTATTTCAAAACATGATTACATTAGGGACAAACAATTAGAACCAACTTTAAACCCTTGGTAAAGTTGATTACTTGATGGTTGATGATCGATTGTGCCTCTTTTGATTGAATTGATTTAGACATGCTTAGAACATGACAATGCAAGAACTAGGCTAAATGGTGCAAAAAATAGAAATAATAAATATAAACAAATAATTGTAGATTTAAGAATCAACGAAGAAGTATAAAAATGGAAAGGGGTTGTAGAGAACTTATTTATGTTTGTATGTATCTAACACACACATATAGACACACACACACACGTGTGTGTGTGTGTGTGTGTGTGTGTACACACACATCCACACTTTGTATGTGTGTGTGTATACATATATATACCTAGATACACACACACACATATATTATGTATGTGTGTGTGTATAAATACATATACATATACATACACACACATACAATTCAAATTTGTTGTTGCAACTAAAACAAAAATCAAATTCTATCCTATAGACAATAGGGTCTATCTCTGTTTATGCTACCAATGTTATTAAGACTATAACTGCTAAAACTATAACTAGTATTTCTAGTGTAATTGCAAAAACTATTAGAAATACTAGAGTTGGGAAAATGGTGTGTTGTACACCTTGTATAATAATGTATATTATTGTAATATTTTATTTTATTATGTAAACGTTGCACCTAGGAGCACCTAGATGGACGTCCAACATGTAGAGATTCTCATGGAATATTCTTGGGACCACTTGATGAGTTGTATTGTAACATTATGATATTATTTGATATAATTATTTAATATTTAAGAACTAATTAAATAAAGTACCTGATATTGAATGTGGGGTCAAGGAGTTTGGTAGCACATGGTTTATGTAATACCACTCAGTGGTTTTGTGGGAGCTTTTTTTCTATAAAAGCAACCATAAGGGTATTTTTTGAGGTTAGCTAGGTTAGCATTTGTGGAGGTTGGAAGAATGGTATGAGATGTATGGATTCATGCTTGTTCACATTGAATTCTTGTTTATGGTTGGGGCTTTGAAGGCTTTCACAGTGTATTGTAATGGATACATTGTTGAGTAGTACATGGATGATGGATGCTTTAGGAGGCTAGGTTTATCCTTCAAGAGGGTTTTCCCAGGATATATCTTGTGTCACATTTTTGTGGGTGTATTGTTTATTCTATTGCATGTAGATTTTGAGTATTTATTTATTTATTCTACGATATGGTTATGTGGAACTGTCATAAAGTTGGTTGCAAGTTTCCTTACAAGTGGTATTAGAGCTATGGTTTTCTTGTAATAACCCTAGGTTGAATCCATGAGAATGCATGAAAGAATGATAATATGATGCAAGACATGAAGGTTTGTTGCAGATTTCAAGGTTGTAGATATGTGGGGTTTTGCAGATCTGATTTTATAAAAAAAAATCTTGAAATGGGTTTTCATGAATATGCATTTTATGAGGGTTTTGGGGATGAAATTTCATATTTGACCCCATGGGACAAAAAGATCCTCGTGATTGTGTTTAGGGAGGCTAGGAAATGAATTTTGATATAGAATATTCCCTAGTTTGGTGACATTGGTTTCAATTTGAATTTTTTTTAGTACCTTGTGGGTGCTTGATTTTTTTTTTTAAACAATTTTAAATTTTAAATTTTTCGCCCAATATTATTATATTTATTAATATTTGTGTAAACATTTTTAAATATGTTGTTGTTTCTATTAATTTGTATGCATGTGATTTATATGTAATAAAAAATGTAGTTTTCTCCGACATTGAAGAAAAATGAAAAATTATTTATATGGCATATCGAAGAAAATATTTGGAAATTTGATTTTCATGGGAATTGTTATTTTCCTAGGAGGCTATTTTTCTTCCATGGAGCATAACTTGGGCATATGATGTCATATTTTTGACTTCTTATGGTCGTCTGAAAGGTGATTCAGTGTACTACGTGATTTTATCATTAGTTTTTCTAGATTTTTCTATTTGAGCAGTGAGATATGATCTGGAGGACATGGTTACCTTGATGACCTTAAGAGGTCATAACTTGAGCATACATAGTCATATTTTGGACTTTGAATAGTTGATAAAAGATCTACGCTTATGTTTAGATTTGGTGCATTGACATGCTTTATTTGCTAATATATTGATATGGGTTGTTTACAGGTTCTTTTGGCTATGGTAGCATTATGAGTTTATGAAATGTTGGATATTGGAAATTTGGCATTTTTGTCATTGTATACTCCATTTTTATCTTATATTTCTCTCATTTTGACATGGTTATCAGTATTTAGTTTGGATATGTATGTTGCATTGCTGAGTCTACAAGTTTTGCAATGTTACAGGTGGTATATACTTACAGGCTGCATATATGGCTTGGATATGGATTCTCCATACCCATAGAACTTTCATTGTTGATGCATATTCAGATTAGTGGCATGGTTTTGTCACATAGTTTTCTGATTTGTTTTCATGTTGAGGAGGAGGATATATTGTTACTAGGTACAATCATGGTGGAGGACCTATGTTGTTGACTATGCAATGCCGAAAGGTTGGACACATTAAGAGTTAGATGCTTGTTTCATGGATGTGATCATGATGCCATAGATATTTCTTGTGTTTAGGGATTTTGGCATGACATGATTGGTTTCATAGGTGCTTTGATTGATGATCATTTGATTGGAATTTTGATTTGGTTATGGTGACATATCTTCTTGTTTGAGGATCATGGTTACTTTGGTTTCTTTTGGGAAGCTCATGATTGTTCACTTTGAGTTCTTTGATGGTGTGAGGCCTTTGGTTGTTTCTCATGTTAGAGTATGGTTTTATCATGATGACATGGATAGACAGTATATACTTTTAGTGGGAGATTTTGATAGTGATGATGTGGCGATGTAGGATTGGTTGTTGATTATTTATTGGTAGTTTTAAATATTTTCTTGGTTTGGAGATCTTGGTTTCACTTGATGTTACTAACATATCAATTGTGTATTTAGACCTGAAGGATCTTCATGTGGGATATAACTATCATGATGCCATGTGTAACTTGTTATCATATTTCAATGGGAGTTGTTGGTAGTAGTGTGTATTTAGTGTTTGCGGATGTGGAGGATGTCTTAGATCTTGTTGTTGCAAAATGGTATTTCACATTTGATGATACACTTATAGGTGGTGGTTATCTTCATGGTAATTAGAGACATTGATATATTTAGGAGTCAAGGGGTCCTTGGTAAAGGTGTGTTTTATGTTTTCATTTGACATGTTATCCTTGTTGACAGTATAATTTTATTATTATGTCATGATGCACTCTTGATTCTAGATTTGAGTTTTGGCATGATATGGTTTTTTGATATGTTCATATGGATCATGTTATCTCTTTGAAGGAGATGGTTTAGATCATTTTGTCATGTTCATGTTCCTGATTTGGCTGATTGGAGCTTTGACATTGATCTTGGTTTAGTTTCTTGGTATTGAGTATATTGATCATTTGCTTGATACTTCATGGTAGTGTTGTGTTGCATTTGGAGTTTAACATGGATTGATAAATTATAGGTTCTCATGGATACTTAGATACTTTGGTGATATTGATATTATTTTGTGATTAGTGATATTGTGTTGGGATGATTATTGGTTTCAACAAGAAGATCAAGGAGAATTCACCTCATATGGACTTGAGAGGAGAGTGTTATTGGATTAGTCTTGAAGACTTGAATATCTTGATCAGCATTATGATTCCCCAATCTTGGTCTCCTTAGCAGTTTTCTACTTGAGAGGTATTTCCCATTGTTCCTTTCAGGTGCATTATGTTTATGCTTATCTTTCATAGATATGAATCTCGAGCTATGGTGTGAGCTATTTTGGAGGGTTCATTTGAGAGATGATTTGGCATTGATTATATCCTTGTGCATTTATGTTATTATGATTTAATTATTATTTTGTTTGGGAGATGGTTTTACTAGGCATTATTTCTTGTTTCAGGAATGGTATGAGTTTTATCTTCTTGTGAGAGGCTTAAATCATTGATTGGTTGTATGGTATATATATTTATTTGGCCTAAATAGGCTGAATGTGGCTTAGTTGTTTTTGTGGCTTCTTATTTTGGGTTCTATGGATGATATCATACTTGACATAGTTAGCATTTAGAGGTGTGTGTAAAAGGACATGATATAGGTTTGATTTGCAATGTTTCTCTCTTTGGTCTTGGTTATCTTCCTAGATTTTAAGTTTCACTTACATTGGATTTGGGATTAGGTGGAGCTTTATGATCACTTGTTTGTGTTTGTGTATGTCATGTGGGAGATGACATGGTGGTTCCTTTATCTCTTTCCTTTGTTGGTTGTGGAGAACTTGGGAGAATGTTGCAAACTTGTTGTGATAATTGTACTTGCAGGTTATTGATTTACATGTTACATATTATTGTGGATGCTCTTGATACTACATGGTTACACTTCTATGTGATGTTGTTAGTGGATTCATTTAAAAATTTACATTACCTATGCAATGGGAGATTTTTGGTGTGTATGTGGAAAATATTGCACTTGAGGCTTGTGGTTGCATGTTATAGGTTGTATATGTTGATGATTTTAGATTCACTTGTTATACCTTGGAGGTATGGATATTTGATGTGTTAGCACTTGTTGTAGGAGTTATTTTAGCAACAGTTTGACAACTACTGATACAAGTGATTACCTTTGGACCGTGTGTTTGTGTTTTGGGATATTACTTGGTACATGTTTTATTATTTGTATGCAACATGTTGTGTGGCTTTCTCTTTGGATGGATTCTATGTATGTCCAGTGGCAGTGAGATGATAGGTGGGAATATTCATGTATGAGATGGTGGTCACTTTGTTTTTTTTGTAGGTATCCTGATGGAGCATATGAAGCACTTTGATTCATGATGGTATATGTGCTAGGAGGGATTATTCCCTTGTTCATTTATGTGGCTACTTATTAAATCCTATGAAATGTATACAACAAGTGGGAGAATATTGGGGAAATGGTGTGTTGTACACCTTGTATAATTATGTATATTATTGTAATATTTTATTTTATTATGTAAATATTACTCCTAGGAGTACCTAGATGGACGTGAAACATGTAGAGATTCACATAGAATATTCTTGGGACCACTTGATGATTTATATTGTAACATTGTAATATTATTTGATGTAGTTATTTAATATTGGGGAAATAATTAAATAAAGTACCCAATATTGAATGTGGGGTCAAGGGGTTTGGTAACACATAGTTTTAGTACATGGTTTATGTAATACCACTTAGTGGTTTTGTGGGAGAATTTTTTCTTTAAAAGAAACCAAAAGGGTAGTTGTTGAGGTTAGCCAGGTTACCATTTGTGGAGGTTGGAAGCATGGCATGTAATGTGTGGATTCATGCTTGTTCCCACAGAATGCTTGTTTATGGTTGGGGCTTCGAAGGCTTTCATGGTGTATTATAATGGACAAAATGCTAAATAATGCATGGATGATGGATGCTTTTGGAGGCTGGGTTTTTTCCTCATGAAGGTTTTCCCGTGATAAATCTCCTGTCACATTTTTGTGGGTATGTTGGCTATTCTCTTGCATGTGGATTTTGAGTACTTATTTATTTATTCCGCAATATGGATTATATGGAAATTGTCATAAAGTTGGCTGGAAGTTTCCTTACATCTAGAAACTAATGATAAAAATAGGGAGGGAGGTGGAGACTTCAAGCAAGAAAGATTAAAGATATTTTGGATCTCCTAGTGATATAAGCAATAAATTGAGCTCATAGGAGCTGCTGCTACTCGAGGTTGTACAGTGTAGACACCCTAAATTGGTCAACCAAAGTTAAGTGGTCAAATCAAGTCAACATATGGATTAATTAACAAATTGATTAATTAATTAAATTCAATCCAAAAGGTATTAAATAAACTATGTAATTGATTAAATCAATTAGTTATATAGTTCAATTAAATAAATCAAATCCAACCCATCTAATTCCCCTACATAGCTAATTTAATTAATTGTTTGAATTAATTAATTCTTATTTTCTTTCAAAGGGAGAAAAATCAATTAGCTAATGAGAAGATACGATTGAGAGCACATGGATCACTCCAAGCATTTTCTATCCTCGCCACTCATTTTTTCATCTTGTCCCCCTATTTAAAACACAACTCAACCTCTCTCATCTAATTATGGTTAACTCACTCTACCCTTAGAAAAATATTATAAATAGAATGCATTTCTCAATGCAAACTGCCACTTTACATCCATTATCATTTTCATCATCACTATAGAGTGGTCCCACAATAGTGTTTCCCACATTTTGGCCAACTTTGACACTAAGATCAACATTCTGAGAAAAAACTTCACTTTCGAACACATGTTGCCGCAAAACTATAAGAAATTTGAAGATGATGTAAAATAGAGTCTTTTAGAATTTTATTTCTAGTTTATAAATACATTATGTTTAAAAAAATTAAAATTCATTTAAATTTATTTTTCCTTCTCCTTCGAAAAGTGGTTTGTGTGAAAAAACTATGTTAAGGAGTGACTATCTCTTGGATTAGAATAAATTTTTTTTTAATATGATAACGATGTAATTATTTTGATATTAGATTTTTAACTTAAATATCTAAATGATGCAATTGGTTTCATTCATTTTGGGTCAATATCTCATAGTTTGTTAAGTTCTAAAGTGACAGTAACTGTAATTTAAACATAAGGTCACTTGGATCACTCTAACTTGATTTGTATATATCGAAATTCATTTTTCATTTTTTTTATAGAAAGGTAACAAAAATTCTCTTTTCCTACATATTTTTCATAAAAAAAATTTTGTAATTTACTTTTTTTCTCGAAGCCTTGAAGAGACAGGTTGTTGAATGACCAAACAACCTATGTTTAGTTAAAGTAATATTTGAAAGTGGCAATGAACTCAATATGTATTAAAATTATATTCATTAGAAATCTTGCTTCGAATAGCATATTTTGACATCATGTGTTTCATAAAATCATCTTGTTTGGTCCTTGTACCTGGCCTTGAAAGGCCATTTTTGGAGTTTTCTTTTTTTTTCTCAGGGCAAAATTTCAATTTTGGGGTCTTCGAGTGAAGACCCCCTTCGCTCGAAGATATTTGAGGGGCTTCATGCAAAGGCTCTTTGCTCAAAGACACTCATGTGAAAATTCTGGGGAGAAACACCACACGGGAATTTTACCCAACGTAGTTCGCGCGAACTAGGTCAGCTAGTTATGAACTTTTTTTAAAATAATAATTAGAATGATATAAAAGTAAAGCTTTTTCTTTCCATTTTTCACCGAATTGCAATAAGTTAATTCACTTTTTCTATTATTGATTATTTTTTGGAGGAGGATTGTTATTTCTATTTTTTTCAAAGGCATATTTTTGGAGAGGAGAAATACTAGATCAAAGTATTTTTTGAAGAAGAGAATTTTTATTGTCAATCTTTTGGAAGACATTTTTTGGAGAGAGGAAATGGGGAACAAGAATGAAAGACAAAGTAAATCTGCTAGAAAAAGATCGTCTGGTGTCGAACAAAGAAATTGTGAAGTTGCATTGGCATATTATCATAAAACTAAAGAAGGTGAAGGACAAGCTGAAGTAGGAGGGTCAAGTCAAGTTGAAGAATTGCACATTGAAGAAGGTTTGGGATCACTCCCTATGGAAGCTCAAGCAATTGATGTTGGAGAAGGGTCAGGATCACGTGCTCCTACTAGTATGGATGAACTTATAAAATTAGATCAAACTGTAAAGAGAAATATTAATTATAGAAACTTAGGTCATTTACTTACAAGGGATGTGGATAATTTGAGATCATTTTCTAATGTTCAACACTTAAGTCTTGCTAAGAAGAGGTCAATGAATATGATAGCAAGAGAAATATTGGCTAAATTTGATAATTTTGAAGCACTTGAACAAGCCCAATTGCTTTCATTTGTACTTATAAACAAAAAGTTGGAAGGGGCATTAAAATTATTGGGTATAGACACAACATCAAAGAAGAGAAAAGTTGTTGACGTGCAAACTGATATGATTGAAAATCTTAGGAAAGGTTTGAACTAGGTAGGGAAGCGACCTCAAACTAAAGATAAGACCATTACAAGAAAAGTTATGTTGACATCCATTGTAGGTAACACTATACTCTGAAAAAGACAAATATCTTTGGTTTCATCTCATATTGGTTTTAGTAGGAAAACAATATCACGATATGTTAATAGGAGAATGTTTTTGGATGATAGCACCTTGGAAGGCAATTGTGAAATCATGTGTAGAGCTCCTTGTTCTGATAGGATTGATGGAGGAATCAATAATTTGGTCACATTATTTTGGAATGATAATACACTTCCTTCATCAAATAGTAGAGATGTTATCAGACATAGAATTGCAGCTAATCAATATGAATATCATACGAAACATTGGATGGACACAACACAACATGAAATTTATGTGTCATTTTGTAGTTCAAATCCTAATATAAAGATTGGGCAAAAATTGTTTGAAAGATTGAAGCCATATTATGTCAGGTGAAACAAAGTGCTTGAGACTTGTTGTTGTCGTTATTATATTGAATTTGACCTCCACTATCAGGTTTTTTGAAATTTTGTAGAAGACACTTATGGTTTTTAAAATGCTCCTCCTACTAGATGAAGTGAGTTCATCTCATCCATTTTATGTGACAAAAGAGATGATGCAGGTGGACAAATAAATTGCATAAAAGGAATATGTGAAACATCTGCTGATTTGACTCTTTTTCCTTTGAAAAATGAAAACATTGATGTAACAAAGATGGTAAATTGTAAGAGTTACAAATATGTAAATAATGAAACAAAATATGGAAAAGAATCCAAAAGGTTATAATATGTTGAAGAGGAGATAAATGTTGGAGTATTTATGGAAATTTTTAAAAAATTGATTCAACCCTACATTCATCATTTTTTTTTTTGCAAAGTGACAAGCACAACAATTCCAAACACTGAGAGACAATTTCCCACTTTGAACTATTGTATCAGTTGTTGATTTTGCGAAAAACTATTCCTTTGTTCATCAAAAGGAAATTCAATTGGAATACTATTTTTTAGAGAAAATTACTATTAAGGTACATGTGTGTTATCAACACACAATTAGATTTGGATAGTATTCAGAGCACATTTAAATCACGGTTCATCAAGAAGGAATGTCATTTTTATATAAGTGATGATAAAGAGCATGACATTCATTATGGAGAACACTGCTTCAAGATGTTTTTTGCAAATTTGAAAGAAAGAGGCATAAAAATTGATAAACATTATGTTTGGTCAAATGGATGTGATGCACAATTCATATCATCCAGACCATTTTATGCACTATGTAGATATCATTGTAATGAAAACATACCACATGTCTAGAGTTTCTTTGAGAGTGGACATGGAAAATGTGAACATGATGGTGTTGGAGCTTGCATCAAATGGGGGTATATCATGCATGCAATCTAAGGAATCTCACATCATATAACCTGATATGCCCTCACCTTGGGCTTTCCCTCATAAAATGGGAAAACCTCTCGTTTGATGATTTCCTTGGGGACATGACTCTGGACCGTCTCCAAGGAAACATCACCTGAGACCTCGGCTCTCAACTCTCAAAAAATACTATCAACAACCTGTGGTGTGAAGGAAGAGTGGGATCTCAATCTAGCAGTCATATCCTCCAAACTCCTCAATAGATTGATACAAATATCTCTGTATATGCCACCTATCTCAGATGTACAGATGGACTCTCTAAGTTGATCCATCTCTGTCTAAGCAATCTAAAAAATAGCAAGATTAGGAATGTGAGGTGCATCTTGAGCTGGTACATCCTAAGTGGCCATCTAGATGTAACATGAGAAAGCTAAGTGTTAACAATTAAGTACTTGATTACATGTTATAATTATGTGTAAAATGGAAACAAATACTTGAATGTATAAAATTATACTTAAATTTACAATACTAGGTCTCAATTGGTATTAATAAGTCCTATTACTCTAATTAGGTCTTAATGGGTCCTATTAAAGGTCTTAAGTGGTCCTATTCTAGGTATTAAGGGTCCTAAGGGTTCTTAAAGATTTGTATGTCACAATAGGGATCCTAAAGGGACCTAGGGTGTACTAATAGTCCTAAAGGGTACTTGGATGTACTAATTGGTATTAATAGGTCCTATTAGGTCAAGTAAGTGGTCTTATTAGGTATTAAGGGTCCTAGGATGTACTAATTGGTCTTAATAGGTCATATTAGTCCTATTAGGTATTAAGTCCAGTCTTATTAGGTTTTAAGGGTCCTATGTATTCTTAAAGAGATCTAATAGGTCATCCTAGGTCTTTTAAAGAGTCCTACTTGGGTTCTTAAAGATTTTTATGTCACAATAGGGGTCCTAAAGGGACCTAGGGTGTACTAATAGTCCTAAAGGGTCCTTAGATGTACTAATTGGTATTAATAGGTTCTATTAGGTCAAGTAAGTGATCTTAGTAGGTCTTAAGGGTCGTAGGATGTACTAATTGGTCTTAATAGGTCATATTAGTCATGTTAGGTCTTAAGTTTAGTATTATTAGGTCTTAAGGGTCCTAGGGATTATTAAAGAGTTCTAATAGGTAATCCTAGGTGTTTTAAAAGGTCCTAATTGGGTTCTTAAAGAGTTTTATGTCACAATAGGGGTCCTAAGGTGTACTAAGGGTCCTAAAGGGTCCTAGGATGTACTAATTGTCCTAAAGTGTTCTTGGACATGTACTAATTGATATTAATAGGTCTTATTACTCTAATTAGGTCTTAAGGGGTCCTATTAAAGGTCTTAATTGGTCCTATTCTAGGTCTTAAGGGTCCTAGGGGTTCTCAAATATTTTTATGTCACAATAGGTATCCTAAAGGGACCTAGGGTGTACTAATAGTCCTAAAGGGTACTTGGATGTACTAATTGGTATTAATAGGTCCTATTAGGTCAAGTAAGTGGTCTTATTAGGTCTTAAGGGTCATATGATATACTAATTGGTATTAATAGGTAATATTAGTCCTATTAGGTCTTAAGACTAGTCTTATTAGGTCTTAAGAGTCGTAGGGATTCTTAAAGAGTTATAATAGGTCATTCTAGGTATTTTAAAGGGTCCTAATTGGGTTATTAAAGATTTTTATGTCACAATAGGGGTCCTAAAGTGACCTAGGGTGTACTAATAGTCCTAAAGGGTCCTTTGATGTACTAATTGGTATTAATAGGTTCTATTAGGTCAAGTAAGTGGTCTTATTAGGTCTTAGAGTCCTAGGATATACTAATTGGTCTTAATAGGTCATATTAGTCCTATTAGGTCTTAATTCCAATATTATTAGGTCTTAAGGGTCCTAGGTATTCTTAAAGAGTTCTAATAGTTCATCCTAGGTGTTTCAAAATGTCCTAATTGGGTTCTTAAAGAGTTTTATGTCACAATAGGGGTCCTAAAGGGTCCTAAGGTGTACTAAGGGTCCTAAAGAGTCCTAGGATGTCCTAATTGTCCTAAAGGGTTCTTGTACATGTACTAATTGGTATTAATAGGTCCTATTACTCTAATTAGGTCTTAAGGGGTCCTATTAGGTCTTAAGTGGTCCTATTCTAGGTCTTAAGGGTCCTAAGGGTTCTTAAAGATTTTTATGTCACAATAAGGGTCCTAAAGGGACCTAGGGTGTACTAATAGTCATAAAGGGTCCTTGGATGTACTAATTGGCATTAATAGGTCATATTAGGTCAACTAAGTGGTCTTATTAGGTCTTAAGGGTCCTAGGATGTATTAATTGGTTTTAATAGGTCATATTAGTCCTATTAGGTCTTAAGTCCAGTCTTATTAGGTCTTAAGGGATCCTATTAGGTCTTAAATGGTCTTATTCTAGGTCTTAAGGATCCTAAGGGTTCTTAAAGAGTTTTATGTCACAATAGGGGTCCTAAAGGGACCCAGGGTGTACTAATAGTCCTAAAGGGCCCTTGGATGTACTAACTGGTATTAATAGGTCCTATTTGGTCAAGTAAGTGGTCTTATTAGGTCTTAAGGGTCCTAAGGGTTCTTAAAGAGTTCTAATAGGTCATCCTAGGTGTCTTAAAGGGTTCTACTTGGGTTCTTAAAGAGATTTATGTCAAAATAGGGGTCCTAAAGGGTACTAGGGTGTACTAATAGTCCTAAAGGGTCCTAGGATGTACTAATTGGTCTTAATAGGTCATATTAGTCCTATTAGGTCTTAAGTGGTCTTAATAGGTCTTAAGGGTTCTAAGTATTCTTAAAGAGTTCTAATAGGTCATCCTAAGTGTTTTAAAGGGTCCTACTTGGGTTCTTAAAGAGTTTTATGTCATAGTAGGGGTCCTAAAGGGTCCTAAGGTGTACTAAGGGTTCCTCTAAGTGTCTTAAAGGGTCCTAGGATGTACTAAGGAGGTTCTCCTAGGATAATATTTTAACA
The DNA here is from genome assembly GCA_018584345.1 of Thuja plicata. Lineage (NCBI taxonomy): Eukaryota > Viridiplantae > Streptophyta > Pinopsida > Cupressales > Cupressaceae > Thuja > Thuja plicata. Next base: position 2,340,568 of record MU223635.1, on the reverse strand, counting down.
TCTAACTATATATGAATAACATTTATACATGTAACTCTAGAACATATGTACATGAGAGAGAGAGAGAGAGAGAGAGAGAGAGAGAGAGAGAGAGAGAGAGAGAGAGAACTAGCTAAAAGCAATTTAAAAACACATATTTTTAATAATTTCTACAAGATCTTATTGTTTTCTAACAATTATACTATGGTTTCTAATGTTTTGTAAATATTTTCTAACATTTGCTAACATTCTACTACGGTTTTCTATCATTTTCTAACATACTAAGTTACAATTTTATAATTTGCTAACATTCTACTATGATTTTCTAATATTTTCTAATGTATACTAAGTTATAATTTTCTAATAGTTTCTAATGTATACTAAGTTACAATTTTCTAATATTTTCTAATGTATACTAAGTTACAATTTTCTAATATTTTCTAATGTATACTAAGTTACAATTTTCTAACATTTGCTAACATATTCTAACATTTATACTACGGTTTTTTTAATGTTTTCTAACATTTTCTAACATTCTACTATAATTTTCTAATAATACTACTATGATTTTCTAACATATTCTAACATTCTACTATGATTTTCTAACATGCTACTATAATTTTCTAAAATATTCTAAAATTCAACTATAATTTTCTAACATTTCTACAAGCTAAAAAATTATTTAAAACAAATAACTAACTAAAATAAATATAAAACATATAATTTACTATAAAAATGAGAAAAATGTGTGTACCTGATACTACTAACAATCAAAAGAAGTTGAAAAATCTCGGGATGTGTTGATGTCGTATTGGACATCACTGGTTCTCTCTTAGCCCCGGGTCCACAAAATCTCCAACAGTAAATGGTGAAAATGAAATGGGTAGTCATAAATTTATAAAAAAATCCAGCCAACAATGGCTTTGCGCAAAGTACCCTACGCAGGGTACTTTGCGAGAAGCCAATTACCCCCTTCGAGCGAAGAGGGTACTTCTAACGAAGGCATCAAGAACAAATTTTTTTGGTGAAGACCGATTTCCTTCGTCCTAAAAAGTGGGACACGCTATTGTGATTTCACCCTATAGTCAAATATGTATTCATGTTTAGAGTAATTCAAATTCAATTTAGCATTGTAATAGCATAATTAGTATTCAATTAATCATCTAGCATAATTGCACATCAGTTTCACTCTCATTCTTAGAATTGTTACTTTGGGATTGCTCATTTGCAACTGAGAGCACTCTTATAGTCTTCTTAGATAGGCAAACATGACATTTTCTTGAGTATTTTGGTTTTAAATAGCTTAATTAGTCAATTTGAGTTAAAATAGTTGAATTAAAGTCTCGTGAGGGTATTTTACAAACTAAAAATGACGCCCACCATGAGGCTCGAATCCACGATGACAAGGTAAAACCCGCATATGACCATCTTGATTCCCAACTCATTTTCCTACTTGTTGGTCATGATTCTACTTGGTATGGTCCTATTTAAACCTATCTCAAAGATAACGCATTGCCTTGTACCAATTGTGAAATGAGAAAAAAAACCTTATACATCAAGCCTATCATTTCACCCTTATTGCCAACATGTTGTATCGCGAAAGTCTTGGCAGAATGTTACTTAAATGTCTAGAGAGTGAGGAATCTAAAACTGCCTTACAAGATGTTCATGAGGGTATTTGTGGGTCACACTTCAGTGGGTTTACCTTAGCTAAGAAAAATATTAGGATGGGGTATTATTGGTTGACAATGGAAAATTGTGCATGCCAATTTGTTAAGATTTGTCAAAAGTGCCAATACCATGGGAACCTGATACATGTGACAGTATAGGAACTACATCAATTAACTACACCTTGGCCCTTTTATCAATGTGGTTTTGATTTGATAGGAATGATAAATCCTCCTTCATCCAATGTTCATAATTATATCATAACTGCTACTGAGTACTTTACAAAATGGATGGAAGTTATGCCCTTATCAACTGCAAATGGAAAGAAAATTTCTAAGTTTATCCTAAACCAAATCATTTATAGATATGGTATTCCACATGCACTCATCACAGATAATGGGAGGCAATTCAAAAATAAGGATGTTAAAGAGTTATGTGAAAATTTGTGTATTATTCAACATTTCTCCTCAATATATTACCCTCAAGGAAATGGATAAGCTGAAGCTTCCAACAAAAAACATCCTTAAATTTTCAATAAAATAGAGGATGATTTAGGTAGGGATTGCCACATATAGTTAAATCCAACACTTTGGGCTTATAGAACAAACATTAGAACACCTACCAAAGCCACACCCTTTTCTTTAGTTTGTGGGGCCGAAGGAGTTTTGCCTTTAGAAGTGGAAATTCTATCCTTAAGAGTCTCATTACATGGCATATAGACAGATAAAGAGTATAGAGTTTCCAGATTGGAAGAGCTAGAGATACTTGAGTAATATCAACATTAAGCTAATGATCATCTCAAAGTCTACCAAAATAGGATGTCTAGGAACTATAATAAAAAAATCAAACCTGCAGAGTTTCAAGTTGGTGACCTCGTCTTAAGGAAGAACCCAAGAAATCAACCAAAAAGAGAAAAGAAAGGGAAATTTGAGGCAAACTGGATAGGACCATTTGGTGTGACATCATCCTATGTAACATGAACATAGAAACTAGTCGATTGTGATGGAGAAGACTATGAAGAACCCATAAATAACATTCATCTTAAGATGTTCTATATCTAATCAGTTTAAAGAGTATCACATCAAATAATATCATATAAGAGAATACCAGTTTGTATAGCAAAAGAGAAACTGAAAAAGACATGAAAAACAGTAAAAATGGATCCCGAAGAAAAGAAAAAACATTGAAAAAGAAAAATAAATACAAAAAAAAAAAGATAAAAGGGTCTTGGTGAAAACCTAGCAATAGGCGCCTTGGTAGCAAAAAAATGCAAAACAAAGAAGAAGAAAATTGCAATAAATCCAAGTGGTGAAAACTTGGTAAACTTGCACCATTTGACCTGAGTTCAGTCAAGCCTAGTTGCATTGCATTTGCATTTCCTCATCCTTGCACATATCGTGTTGCATTCTGTCATTTGTACATAGTCATAATAAAGTCTCAGAACTGCATTTGTACATAAAGCTTTCATCTTGGTTTTGAAAGTTTCCTTTTTCCATTATCATTGTTAAATCCAATTGGGGGCACAATTTAGATTCAAGGAGCTCATCAGAGAAATAGACACAAGTACGACTTAAACACATTTCATCAAAAATTAAGAATCACAATCTTTGACACTTATCAATTGATTCAAACATCCAATTTGAAAAATTCAAACATTGGACCCATATCAAATTCACAAGTTAAGCACAATCCAAAATCTAAGCGACAACATAAAAATCAAACAATGTGAACAAGGATAAAAATGGATGAAACTTTTCTGAGAAAATAGATCAAAAAACAAATAGAAAAGATAGTTCAAAGATGTTTCTTGATTTTTGTATCATGTCTTTTTAGAAAATCAATGATGTATTGGACTAGATAAGCAATGATGGAGATATGGTATTTTCTTGATTTCTACTTGTAAGGTTGATTCCTAAAAGTATGCAAGTTTGTTTGATGACATGGTCATAAATGAATCATCAAGGACATTTGTATATCAATTGGGATCATATCTTTGTCTTTTTACACCAACAGATACCTTGGACATTTAGATTGCTAATATCTTAATGCCAAAATACACTTGCAACATTGAATTCGATGAGAGCGGTATTCATACTCCCATGGTTTGAAAATCTAATCAATGAGGGTTGTATAATTTTCATTATTGAAATATGAGGAAAGAGGTATTCATACAACCATGGTTGAATGTCTAAACCAGTGAGGGTTGTACCTTTTTCATGTTCCAAAAAGTTCGATGATGAAAATAGCAAAAATAAATGCATCCAATGATAAGTGACAATATTAGTTGCATTTTGTATTCATTTTAGATTAAATCTTGCATTATATGGATTTCTCAAAGGGGGTGAGATTAAAATCAACAAGAGGGTTAATCAAGATCATATCACCAAATTTTTTTCTTAAGATTGAGCATATTGGAATTTAACAAACAAAAACAAGGCATTTCCAGTTAGCTCTTTGAATATAATATAGTCTCTAAGGTTCATTGCATGCATTAATAATTATTCATTCCATTCATATAGATTCATTCATTTTGTTTCAATTAGGCTCATTTGGTATATCATGTAATCACATATCATTAATATAATATTTTTAATTTACATATATGTATCATCCTAAAAATAAGCACTTGATTTGTGCTTAATTTAGGATCATTTTGGGCCCGCTTTAGCGTGGTTCCTTTCATTGGGCTTCATATTGAACTTAAATGTACACTTTATTAACATATGGGTCCTTGTTTATTCCCTAATCCTCCCTAATTTGTGCAAAAGCGAGGTGGGATATTATTTCTAAGCATCCTCCCCTATTTTCATGCAATTACAAAATTCCTTCTTCCTTTTATGATCTTGGAATTCTCTCCTAAGATCGAAATCAACTGACCTTCCAGATCCTGCAAACATTATAAGACATGCCACCCAATCAAAAGCAATCAAATTTCTAGAGGGGTGTAGTCAAAGTTTGACTGCACCCCCAGGGGTGTAGTCAAAGTTCAACTTTACCCCTAGGTTTTTTATCCAAGATTGGGCCTGTTAGGACTGTAAATCTATACAAAATTTAAAGCCTCGTATAATGTAAAAACCCTAAAATGAGCTTTTGAATCACATGCCCAACATATGATTTTCCCTTTAAATCATGTTTTTCACCTATAAATAAGTATGTGTATATATTTTTAGCCCCTTAGAATGAAATTTGATGCCTCTATTAAAATGTGAGTTCCTAAGGTGTGCAACTTGCATATTACAGTTCCTTACAACTAGCCATTTTGGAGATTAAACATCTTGATGCCTTTGCTCATTATTTCCAATCTAATTGTCTCATGCAATTTCATACATCTCGATGTAGCCCTATACTAAATTAAAAATCTCTAGGAGTCTGTTTGATATTTGTGCCAGGCTAAAATTGAATGGAGTTTGTGCAGATTTGTTGTTTGCAAGATGACAACATCAATCAAGAGCCTTCTTTGGGAATTAATATTTCTCAATCTAATAAATATCTTATCAAATGGATTGTTCCTTGCAATTATCAATATGAAAATTAACTTGTGTTCCAAACTACAAATCTTCATCAACTCATTTGGCATGTTTTTGAAGGCAAAAGGTAAATACAATTTTAAACAGTTTAACAATGCAATTTTCAAAAATGGAAAGTTGTCAAATTTGACAATTAAAATCTTGGTGCTCATAAATTATCTTGGAAGACCGTTTGGTGAGAAGTTTCTTGGTATATGAGAATATGTTCCTATATGATTTCATGAAAATCAGAAAAGTTTTGGCGTGCTTTTTAATTATTTTCTAACTGATCACGAGCGTAAAAATGCACCTGGAAAAAGTTTGAAATTTGTGCAATCAGAGGACAACCCACCTGATATTTTGACTTCAAATGTTTCCATTTTAATTTTTGTAGAGATTAAAGCTTGTTTGGATATTATTTTAAAGTTTACATTGCTCACGACTAGCTCAGGCAGGCCAGTTTACAAAGGAGGTGTCGTAGTTTGGCGAGTTGCTTAAAATTTGAGGTAAAACTCATATTTTATTTTAATTATCATAAAATTTTGCAAAGTTTCATGGCTCTAGGTTGCCCAGTTTGTTCGCAAGAGAATTACTCTGAATGGCCAAAAAAAGAAATTAAAATTTCTATGTGATTCATAGTTTGTGAATTTTTTAAAAGAAAAAGGGAAAACATTTTACATTAAGAAGAGAAGTACGAGAACACAAGAGTTCATTCAAGAGCGTGAAATATTTGATTGAAAAGATGTGAGATAAGATATGGACAAATTGATCTGTTGACGAAGGCTTCCAAACTTTCAAATTACAGTTTGAAAATGATATAGTTTAATTAATTTCTGACTGATAACCATGAGTTTCAGCCCCACAAAGAGGATGTCTAAGTGAAATATGATGTGAGTACTATCAGTTGTTGAAATAAATATCAGCGTAGTGTGAAAAAGGGCATTCGCTAGATGTTTTATAGTAGAGACAAAATAGTATGATCACATGAAAGTGATGATTAAAGAAATATTTGATGCAAAAACTTTTCCAACCAATACCAATGGTCCCATTTAAATTTTTGTAAAGATTTTAAAAGGTGTTTGAAGCGATGAAATTGGCAGATGTAAATTGTTCCAACCAGCAATAAAAGGGAGCATATAAACATTAGCCATATGAAGGCACAAATTATGCCATATCTCAGTTTATGATTGTGAGACCAATTTTATGTTCAGATTGAAGGGGTGACAAATTGTTATATGTTTTATTTGGGAAATATAAATGGGCATTGATATGTCAGGAAGTTGATATTGTTCTCTCTCATCATAGTTTTTGAAACTATTAGCATAGTCGTGTGCTAGTTTTGTTGGTCTCCCAATGATTAAATTGTCATATTTCTTGTCCTTGAGGGTTGCATAAAGGATATAAAGAGGGCAATCTTGTTCAAGCAATCTGCACAAAATAAATTTGGCACGAAACATAAAACCAAAATTTCAGCCTCTACCGAGACAACAAGCCAAGTATGATTTTGAGTGTGATTATCCATGCAGAATAACTAATGATCAACGAATTGCAAGAGATGAGAGAAAGTAGTTGCAGAATAGCGATGGCTATCGCCATTTTTCTAACCTAACATTTGGGTCACTGCGAAACAATGAGTTATTGTAGGGAGTTTTCAAGATAAATTTTGTGAAAGAAAATTAGGAGCAAAGGTATTTGGTTAAGGTGGGACCCCTTTATTCTTTACAACAAATGGATTTTTATAATGAATATCATAAATTAATTCTTTGGCTCGGAGTCAAAGGAAAGATTAAGTAAAAAATGAAGGGAGATTTTTCAGCAAAGTGGAAATATAGAGAGAATAGTAAAAGGATAAAAATAAAGATCAAGAGAGCGAAGAGTAAACTTTTACCAACTCAGGTAGATTTTGATGTAAATGATTGGTTTTTATTTTTTCACAAGATGACATTATTGGACAAAAAGAACAAAATACTTTGGGAAATACTTATCAGAAAGAAAAAGGGAGAAATATATTTTTCCAATAGAAATATTTGAGAGGTGACTTATTTTTGAAAGAAGGAAATAATCAAGCCAAAATTTTGTGAGAGGAAGGAATTTTTCAGTGGGAATAAAAGTAAAAACATTATTATTGAGAAAATTATTTTATAGTGGAGAAGTTGGAAATATTCTACAGATCAAAAAATATCTAAAGGCTGAAGACTATTGTTTACTAATAAAATGATTTGTCTTATGTAAGTGCTTGGAAGCTTTTGGCTTCTCTAAAATTTGGATAAACTTGATCTTTGAATGTATTTCAAGTCCAAAAATGTCAGTTTTGGTAAATGGTTCCCTGGTAGGTTTTTTTGACATTTCTCAAGGACTAAGGTAGGGAGACCCTCTTTCACCCTTTCTCTTTATTTTAATGGTAGAAGCTTTAGGAAGATCCATGACTGTGGCATGGATAAATGGACTTTTAAAAGGTATTAGGATAACATTTGAACTAGAATAGTGTACACATCAATAGTTTGTGGATGACACTCTACTCTTTGGTAAAACCAGTATTAAAGAAGCTAGGACCTTTCTCATCATCCTTAGTAATTATTCTGCCACTTTAGGTCAGTGGATAAATAAGGAAAAATCTGAGATCTTTTTCTTTAACACAAGTAAAGAGATTGAAGGAGCAATCTCTAGGATACTAAAATTCAAAGTAGGTTCCCTTCCCTGTAAGTACTTAGGGCTCCCACTAGATAAATGCAATAGTTCTACTAATCTATGGAATAATGTGCTTAACAACATAGATAAAAAAGTAGAATCCTGGAAAGGAAGATGGTTAACTAGTGCAGGTAAAGTATTGTTGATCAAGTCTGTTCTATCAGCTATCCCAATCTATCAAATGATGTGTCTCAATTTACCTGAAGGTATAAAGAATAAAATAATTAAGAAACTAAGGAACTTTTTATGGAAATGCTCAGAACAAGTCTAGATTGGTCCTGATTGTATGGAAATCAATATGTAAAAAGAAAGAGGATGGGGGACTCCGTATCAAAGACATCAAAAAATAAAATGTAGCTTTAGGAGAAAAAATAATATGGAAAATGATAAAGGAACCAAAATAAAAATGGGTTATAATAATGAGATTTAAATACTTAGATGGAAGGGAAGATCTTAGTATTTGCACACATATCTCTCTTTCGAAAGGATCTAGCATTTGGAATTTTATAAGTGAATGTAGGAATCTTATTTTGGAAGGCATCACATGGGATATTAAGGACAAAGGAAAGACATTATTTTGGGATGAATCATGGGGTGCTTACCCTCCATCAAGAGCAGAGATAAATGATGATACAACTATAGGTCAAATTATATCCATAAGGGGAAGGTATTTTAAGGATTATATTGAGTTCCCTTATGGGGACCCGGCTCTGGGCTGGAAATGGAAAACTTTTGATAATCTAGGACTACACAAAGACACTGCTACTAAATTATCAAAGACTCTTCTTGTAAGATCAATTAACCCTAGAATGGGTGCAGACACTATTTTTTGGGCAAATTCCAATAATGGTAAGTATAATTCTAAGGATGGGTATGTTATCCTTCACGTAGAGTCCTTGACTCCATCTGATCTTCCTATTGATTTATGTTGGAATAAGGATTGTATGCCAAAAGCAGGGATGTTTGCATGGACAGCTTAACAAAAGAGGATTTTGACTACAAAATGGTTTAGGAAAATAAGATATCATGGACCATCTAGATGTCCTCTATGTGAAGTAGAGAGTGAAAGTGTGGACCACTTACTTTTTGGGTGTAATTTCTCTCATTAATTATGGAAGTGGTTATCAAAAAAGTTAAGATGGAAATCTGCATTCCAAAATGACATTGTGGAGGTTTTTAAAAGTTGGCCAAAATTTAGAAGGGATGGTATGTATAGTAAAATATGGAGGATTTCCCCCTCTATGTTAATTTGGAAAATCTAGAAGGAAATAAATAGACACATCTTCAAAGAATCTAAATTATGTCTAGATCAATTCTTGAACAAAGTAGAAGCTAGCATTGTAGAAATGGTCAATTGCATGAATATGCTTGGTAGAACATACATGATTTTCTCTAGAGAGGATGATGTTATTCACAATAAGTGGTTTGGATTAAAGATACCTGATTTTCTAGGCAACAAGAAAATGGCAAGTGAGGATAAACATGCAAAATGCATATGGAAACATCCTAATTTTGGTTGGTACAAACTTAACTTTGATGGTGATTCTAGGGGTAATCCTGGTAAGGAAGGAGCTGGATGTTGTATTCACAATGGGAAAGGCTCCAGGATTGCTAGCAAATCTATTTATCTAGGGATAGAATCTAATAACAAAGTAGAACTTTCCTCTCTTATAGAAGGCATGTTGTTATGTAAGAATCTAAAACTAGATAACATAGAAATTGAAGGGGACTAATCTCTAGTTATTAACATAGTTATAAATGGTAATACACCCAATTGGTGACTCAATGGCTTGGTATAAAGGGCTATGGAGGTACTCTCAACATTCAATCACTATACCTTGAACCATATTTATAGAGAAGGTAACAAAGATTAGGATGCCCTAGCTAATGAAGGGGTTGATGGTATATCACGGGAAACTATAGTTTCTAGTATCCCAGAAGATAGTTTCTAGAAATTATAGAAAATAATGACCCTCTCCATAAAATAGAGATTAGATTATAAAATATTCGATATTAAAGTAAATTTCAGGAAGTGATTTAAGAGACTCCAAAACAATTTGTTGTAATTAGTGTAACATAAGAAATGTTACATAAATATTTTTTTGTGTATGAAATAGGTGGTGTTATGAATATGTGTGAAGAAGGTAAGATTGTCCTCTTAATCCCAAATTTCATAAAGGGAAGATCCAAATTAATTAACCCTAAAGGAAGTATCAATGCATAAATGGATCAACCTATTAAGGATAGGGATAAAGAGAAAAACCCTAATTCTCGTTTTATAGAAGAGAGTGTGTGATAGATTTAGAAAGATTGATAACCTTATTTGAAATGGGTAGGAGAAAAGTACTAACCTTGAAATGTTGCAAATCTAAAGAATGTTGTTTTCAGGGGTCTGCACTCAATTTCTAGAAAATTTGAGCCCAGATCTGGAATAGAAACGCAGAGATGAACAAAACCCAAAAATATTTTTCTATTCTGACACAGTTCCAATTTGTACCCTCAAGTAAATATCACCATTGATCCAGAATTTCCAATTCCAACCTAGGGCAGAATCGACCTAAAAAGTCTCAGACTGAAAATCTATTTCTTGGATCCCAAGAGTTTGTTGAAAAGGGTATCCAAATTTGTACTCCAATCTGATGTTCCAAACCTGTACCTGCAAGAAAAATGGATTTGTTTGTTGGGGGGGAGGGGTTTGCCTTAGTCAAACCCCGATTTAGGAATTAACCTTGAAATCAATAATTGAAATAAATAATGCTAGCAAGTAGTAGAAGTAAATCTAATAATGAAGTTAAGATATTCAATAGATATGCAACTTTATTTTGAATGTAAACAAATATGTAAATATGAAAGCGTTGACTCAATTAGAAACCATAAACCTCCATGATTGTATGCTTGGAATCCACCTTGAAGGGAGAATGTATGAGTCTTGAGGATGTACAAAGGATCTTGAAGGAAGATCACACCACCATGATGGATAGATCTAGGGCTTGCATGATGAATCTTGAATGCTTGAACCAAATCCCTTCAAAGGCTTGAAAGCTTGAATCCTTGATCTTCAATGGAGAACTTGAAGGCTTGAGAGGAAAACTTGAACACTTTGAAAGATTAAAAACATGTATAACAATGGATGATTGAAATTTTTTCTTGATGACTTCCTTAGAGGTGCTTGGATCAAATTTCATTAGTTCTTCACTTAGATGATGGTTAGAGAAAATGAGAGGAGAAAACTTCCTTATATATGAAACTAGGTCACAATCTTCTAGAGAGGCCTACATAGGAGAATTAAATTCCAATTAGACCTATGTCCCTAGAAGAGGACCTATATTAAATATAATTTAAGAATCGTCACTTTGGAACCCAAAACAGCCGACCCTGAAGTGGGAAATGAACTTTTGATGACCTCCGGCAGCCGACAGACTTCCAAATTTGAAAGGGGGATCCATGTCAAGGTCGAGGTCATCCTTGATCTAGGTCAAGGTCTAGGTTGACCTTGACCCAAGGAGTCAGGAGCCCTGGAAAATGTGCCAGATGGGAGGGATGGTGCCTGGAGAGGCCCAATCAGGGTCCTAAACAAACACAAAAGCAGGAGAGGGTGCATAAATGAGGGGAAAATATGATGGTGGTAAAAAACACCCCCTAATGAGGGATAAATGTTCTTAACATGGAAGTGCTTCCATTTTAAGTTGATACATTAAGCCCCCACTTTAGTGGGAGTATGGAAATCGAACATACTCGCGGTAAAGTTAGAAGAAAGACTCTGGTGGATCGCAACGAGGTAGAGCATCACTTAGTCAAGGACATGAGCCCCCAAACCAAGGATTCTAACTCAACATACATGCATAAAGATATGAAATTAAGGAGAAATTAATCATAAAGAACATATATGATTACATAAGCAAGACAAGAGAAACACTATAGATAACATAGCTTCATGATCTAATCCTACTAGCATGAAAGTGAAAGAGAGAAAAGAGATAGTGATTACCTTGCCTAGTCAGATGCCCACCTTACCATGAATCACCAAGGAGGGAGAGCCCAACAGGGTCACCCATAAACTATGCTTTGTAATTGTAATGTGCCTTCTGACAGCTTTTGAAATATCCATAGATCCACATTCTTGTATCACTATGAAATATAAAATGCGTGTCTTTTCAGGATTTAGCAACTTATGTGCGTTACCTTCCAAGGACTTAGCATATTGTAAAATTTTAAAATGCGTATCTCTTCAGGATTTAGCAACTTATGTGCATTAACTTCTGAGGATTTAGCAAAAATAAAAATAAAAATGTGTCTCTTCAGGATTTAGAAACTTATGTGCGTTACCTTCTGAGGATTTAGCAAAAATAAAAATAAAAATGTGTGTCTCTTTAGGATTTAGCAACTTATGTGCATTACCTTCCGAGGATTTAGCATGTTGTAAAATGTAAACTAATGTAAAATATAGTATAAGAGAGACCCTATATATGCCCCCTCCTTATCATGACTACCCACTAGGTAGGATAAGGAAGAGAAAATAGGATACCTACTTCACAAGGTAAGGAGATATCTAATTTAACAACAATACACACTATATCCTTAGCAAAGAGTATTAACCCTTACCTCTAAGAGTATAGATAATCGTGAAATGGATATGTCATATATGGAAAAAGGATCCTCAAAGGAGAAGAGAGCTTATCATCAATACCCCCACCGTAGAGGAGTGCTTAGGGTAAAATGTCATCTTCCAAAGAAAAGAGGGATAAAAGATTCAATCATCAAGCCCCATGTGATGAAGAGGAAGAGGAATCTCTGAATGAAGGAATAAAACTCTAACCAAATCAAGGGCAAGAGTTTATAAAAGAACATAATTTTCAAAATAAAGAAGAGGTGATGACCTAGGACAATCACCTCTCATATAAGAGGGTATCCGTAGCCAAAACATAAATATTTATAAGGAAATAATGTTATATGATAAACAAATGCCACTAAGCTAAGGAAAACATATCCTTAGATAGAGGAAGAAGACAAATACCTTTCCCCCCAGGGGTGAAAGCAAGGGATATATCAAATTATATCAAGAGATGTTATACCAAAGAGATATCTTTACAAAACAAATGTCCTAGAAAAGATATCATGAATGATTATGAACGAATGAAATATGTATCATAATAGAAAATTATAGAATATAGAAAGAATAACCAATTAAACTCAAAATAAAATACATGCTAAGAGCAAAATGGATCCTAGAAGATTGGAATGAAATACATCTTTCCCCCCAGTGGAGAGACAAGAGGAGAAAAATGATCTAATTTATAGAAGAACAAGGGGAATGACCTATATCAAAATTATGAAGAAATTGTAATACTGCACAGGAATGAGATATAATTCCTAAAGCAAATCTTTCTCTAACATATAGCTTAAAATGCACACAATAAGCAAGTAAATGTGTATTACTATAATGTAAAGGACATTTGTATTTAGAGAGAGCATTTTTTGGAATAGGTTTAAATATTTCTTTCTTAGAATTCATTAGTTGGACATACACTTTATTAGCCACATCTTGAGGAGTATCAAGGTGATCTAAAGAAGGTGTTGGAAGAAGAACATGAAGAGGAGGAAAGTAGTTAACATCAACCACCTTGAATTGAGAAGGCGGGAAACCTATACCATGCATATCTTGTTTAGGAGATTAATGAATCGGGTTTTTAATGCCTTTTTCATTGATACCAAGCCCTAAACCCTTATAGCCTTGTTTATCCACCATAGTATATCTGGTAGTGTACATATCTTGCAAAGCTTCTATAGGAGGAGATTGATTATGGTGTTCATGAGAAAATGTTGTATATGGTGGAATGATAGGTTGAGAACAGGTTTCCTTGTTTTTCCCTTTAATATCATCATGGATTGGATAAGAAGGGGAAGGTAAATGGAAAAGTTCTTGAACATCTACATCATGAACCCTAGCTTGAGCCCCATCATAAGTGTGGGAAGAACTAGGGATACAAGATGGAGAAATAGAAATAGGAATATTTGGAATAGGATTAGGATTGACAGGATGAGGATTAGGAAGATTAGGAGCTATATTAAGAATGATAGGATTAGGATTAGGAAGATTAGTAAATGGGGTATCATCTACCCAATTCTTCACATAATCTAAGAGAGTAATAAGTCCACTACACAAATCCTTAATGAAAGTTTTGAAAGTAGGAAGACTAGTATTAGTTAATCTCAAAATAGAATAAGCAAGTGAAACATGAAGATTAACAAACATGATGAAATGAATGATACTTTCATAAACGTCATAAGTACTATAAAGAGATGCTAAAAGAAGCATAATGAGAAAAGTAGCCATACCCCAACGCATCTTAAAGATCTTCATAGAGAATGAAATGCTAGAGAAGTTTTTATATTTTTATGAGTATGAAGATTTTTTTTGTATTTTAAATTGCAAGAGTATAAAAGAAAACTAATTTAGTATGCATGAAAGATCTAGTCTCTAAGAAAAAGAGGCAAAGCATCTAACACCAAAAGAAAGAGTTGTCTATCGTGAGTTCACCAAAATGTAACATAAGAAATGCTACATAAATATTTTTTGTGTATAAAATAGGTGGTGTTATGAATATGTGTGGATAAGGTAAGATTCTCCTCTTAATCCCAAATTTCATAAAGGGAAGATCCAAATTGATTAACCCTAAAGAAAGGATCAATGCGTAAATGAATCAACCTATTAAGGATAGGGATAAAGAGAAAAACCCTAATTCTCATTTTATAGAAGAGAGTGTGTGATAGACTTAGAAATATTAATAACCTTATTTGAAATGGATAGGATAAAAGTACTAACCTTGAAATGTTGTAGATCTGAAGAATGTTGTTTTCAGGGGTCTGCACTCAGTTTCTGGAAAATCTGAGACCAGATTTGGAATAGAAACGCAGAGATGAACAAAACCCATATGGTGCAGGACCACACCTAACTCAACCCCTAGCTCCTTATTTCTGGCATGTACTGACTCTAGCCAAGTCAGGAGAGTATCTGTGGACCTTAGAAGGTCATTTTTTTCCCTAAGATGGATATGACTAGGTTAATCCATGTCTAGATAGGTTGCTTAGTTGCTTTCTTTTAGTTGTGTGTGTGTGAGGTAGTTTGGAAGCCTCTGGAAATCCAACCATGGCATTGGGAACTTTGGATAAGCTTCTTGGTATCACTGTCACTTGGCCTACACTGGTGTTGAGTTAACACCGATGTCGAGTTAACACTGGTGCCGAGTTAACACTGAAGCCAAGTTAACATTGTAGCCGAGTTAACACTATAGCCAAGTTAACACTGAAACCAAGTTAACACTGTAGTCGAGTTAACATTGTAGTTGAGTTAACACTAATGTCAAGTTAACACTGATGCCAAGTTAACACTGCAGTTGAGTTAACACTGCAGCTCGGCTTGCATTACTGTTGCTTGACAATATTCAGTTGTAACGGCCCGTGAAAAGTGGATCTTGTCTTTTATGGACAGTATGGTTAGTGTAATGGTTCCTAAAGAGACTCTTGTGAATGAGTGGACCGTTAGGGTTGTTTCCTATGAGAAGATGGTTACTAATAACATCTAGAGCATTCATTTTTGGAGATCTAGAGAGGGGAAATTGTAGAAGAAGAGAAGCTATAGGAAAGTTAGAGATTTGTAGATTGTTGTACTGTTTTGTTTTGTTTCCAGTAATGAGAAGTTGTAGACTATGTGTTTAGTGGATATCAAGTTTCTTTGTGGTTCCTTTTGCATGCAAGTAGATTAGTTACTTTATTTTCTATTTTGTAAGTTGTTAGTTCTTCACCCATTCTGGGTTGTAAACATTAATGGCCCCTCGATATTCCTGAATCCATGGTGAGAATCATGTGTTGGGATGGAACTCAAGAGGAGCCCTTGTACATAGTTTCCTTTTTGTTTTTTGTAGGAAAAGTAATAGCAAAAAGTCTAGAGATCTTACCCTAGGCGAGCTCGGTGATAGTCCGGCTAGGGAAGAGAATGAGAACAATGTTCTAAAAACATTGGTTGAATGAATCTATTTGTGTAGGTTCAGCAAGAAGAAGATGAAAGGCATTTCGATGGGGACTGAGTCTTCAAGAGGAGGTAAATTTTAGAGTAACTTACCTCAGTTTAGGGTTGTGAACACACTAAGGGATCTAGGAGAAAGATCTCAGAACAAATCCAAGCTGAAACTGTAACAACAACAATACTTCCATCCACATCAGATTGGTATCAGAGCCCTAAAAGATTTGGGTGCATGTTGTTTGGATGTTATCTGCAGAAACGTCTGTCAACTCATCCAATATGGTGACCAATGCGGAACTCACAAAAGATGTGGAAGAGCAAAAGGAGGAGAATAGACTCCTGAAGGAACAGTTAACTAAAATGGTGACTAAGTTGGAAGAAGTGCAGCTTAGGACTACAGCAGTCAGTGAATGGATGCGAGAAGCTGATGGAAAGGGTAAAGCAGTGGTAGAGGATTATGAAGTGCAGTTGCACAAAAAGAGACATAATCTGAGACAAAAAGATTTAGAAGTCAGTTCCTACACCGAAGAATTCCATAAACTATTCTTAAGGTCGCATGTGATGGAAGAAGAAAGCCTGAAAGTGGCTAGGTACTTGAATGGACTCAAGTGGAGTATCCAAGAGGAAATTAGTCTCTTAAACCCCAAGAATGTACACCAATGTTACCAACTAGCCCTCAAGTTGGAGGAAAAAACAAGAAGAAGAAAGATTCAAATAGCAGAGGAAGAGGAAGAGACAACAGAGGTCATAGAGGAGGATATGGAGGAAGAAATTAGAGTGAGTCCAAACTCACTGAGAATCAAGGAGAATCCAGTAACACAAGAGGTGGTTATAACCATGGAAGAGGTTCAAATAGTAGTTCAAGAGGAAGAACTGATAACCAAGGAAGAGGATCTTACTTCTCTTCAATGAAGTGTTACAACTGTCAGCAATTTGGACATCCTGCATATCGGTGTCCTGAAAAAGGTTCTACTTCTCAAGGAGGTGGGAAAAGAGTTAACTATGTCCAAGAAGAATCAAGTTGCAGCAGCAAACCATCTGGGGTACCATTAGAATCAGAAGAAGGTGAGAATCTCATGATAAGGAGGACCTTAATCAGAGAGCCAAGCAAAGAAGAACCAAGCCAAAGGAGAGCACTCTTTAGAGTGAAGTGAAATATTACAGGGAAGGTGTGTAGAGTCATTATTGATTCAGGCTCAACTGATAATATCATCAGTGAAGAGGCAGCCAGCAAATTAAATTTGAAAAGGATTCCACATGAAAACCCATACAAGGTTACATGGCTCAATAAAGGACAACATGTGTTAGTAGGAGAACAAGCATGGGTAGAATTCACCATTGGCAAGTATAAAGATAGAGTTCTATGTGACATTCTTCCCATGGATGCATGCCACCTTCTACTTGGAAGGCCATGGAAATTTGATAGCCAAGCTATGCACGATGGAACCAAGAATGCATACTCATTGAAGAAAGATGGAGTGACTTTCAAAATTCAGTCACTAATAGAAGGAGAGGTGAAAACATCAAGTCCAAGTGTGCTCATGGTTGGTGAGAAGGATTTCTTGAAGACTATAGAAGAAGGAGAAGGTGTTAGGTTTGCTTTAGTATTGAAGCCAAAAGATGAAGTTGCTGTCAAGAAATCAGAAATACCAAATGAGGTAAAAGAAATACTTGAAGAGTATAGAGATATTGTGAATGATGGCTAGCCCACTCCCCTACCTGCTAAGGGACTTGTTAGTCACAAGATTGAATTCATACCAGGAGCTACCTTACCCAACAAAGATGCCTATAAGATGACCCCTCAACAAAATGAGGAAATAGCCAAGCAAATCAGAGAGTTATTATACCAAGGCCTAATTAGAAAGAGCATAAGCCCATGTGCAGTCCCTACTATTTTAGCACCTAAGAAAGGAGGATCTTGGAGACTTTGTACTGATTCTAGAGCCATTAATAGAATCACCATTAGGTATAGGTTCCCAACACCTAGAATTGAAGACCTAATGGACTATTTAGGGGAGGCAAAGTACTTTAGCAAGATTGATCTTAAGAGCGGCTACCACCAAATCAGAATTAATGAAGGAGATGAATGGAAGACAGCCTTCAAAACTATAGAAGGTTTGTATGAATGGCTTGTAATTCCATTTAGTTTGTCTAATGCTCCCTCAACTTTTATGAGGTTGATGAATGAGGTATTGGTAGAATGCATTGGTAAATTTGTTGTTGTCTACCTAGATGACATTTTAGTTTTCAGCAAAACTAAGGAGGAGCATAT
>MU223635.1:2267988-2296196 GCA_018584345.1 Thuja plicata | reverse complement strand
ATAGGTGGCATGAAATGATTATCCTAAAGGAATATGAAATGCAAGATGTATGCAAGGATGCACCTAGGAAACTAAGGATGATGACACTAGGATTAGGATGTGCTTAGGATGATGGATGCACTTCTATTGAGACATCCAAAAATATTAATATTATTATTATTAATAATAATATTTTTGGATGTCTACAACTACTTTTTGAAATTAATACAAATGAGTAGACCCTTTTCCTTAAAAATGGTGTTATATGTGTTATCTTTATTAGATTGAGTCCTCTATGATTATTGAATTTATGAATTCAATTGTTGTTTTCAAGACTTGTGTGGAATTGTTGTTTCTCCTACATATGCACTCGATCATCATAAAGTTATAACAGAGTTGTTGTCTTATTTCTTTCTATTTAATTGGTTTCCCCACGAGGAATTAAATTAAATTAAACTGGTTGTATGTGGTGTACTTGATAGATTCACATTGATAGGATTAAACAGTTGATTGCTTGTTCAAAAAAGATACAAACTCTCTCACAAGGTTGCACGTGAAGGTTTGGTGAAAGGAGACTATGTAGCCAAATTTATATAAGGGATTGGTCTTGTATTATTTCATTAAGTGGGAAAAATTTATACATTTATTTAAAGTTTGTTTTATTTAGTTGTTGATTCAATTGTTAGGAGAAGAAGCAACATTTCTGATCTTTCTCAATTTATATGCCAAGTTGGTAAAATCATTTAAGGATACAAGTTAAATCTGCCAAAATATTATTGAAGAAACCATCTTGAAGGAAATATATTGAGAATTAGGTGCACCCGCCTTGGTGTGGCAGAGTCAGAAGAGAAGAGGAATTTGATCATATTGATCAATCATGTTAATTGTCAAGAACCCTTGCTTTGCCTCATTATAAGAATTGACAATTCTTTAGGGTTTAAGCAATCTGTGGTTTTGGGAACCAATAGGGCCCTAGGTCCTATCTGACACATTCATCGGGGTTCCAGATCCATGGTCGGATTATGTAATTCTATTTCTTGATGCACTATTAAATGATCTCCCTCTTCCTTCATTTTAGGGACACAAGATCATCATTATGATCATGTAGCCATTATTGCCAAGCAACCATTGAGTACGCAATCAAGAAAAGTATTGAGCATCCAAGTGCAATTTCAAGTGGCATTCTAGCATTCAAGTATTCAAGGTGTCTTCCATAGGTCAAGCCTCTTTCCCCATTGGGGCCAAGAAAAGGAGTTTCTTGGAAGGACATTGGCATCATTTCTTCATTCTTGAATAATTCATTGGCAATTTACAAAATATCTCCATAAGGTTTTTTCTTGCATGATTTCCTTTTGGTTTTTGTGGAGTCAAAGCTATTGCATCAACATTCTTGATCACATTCAAAGAAGTAAGAGTCTACATTGCATGATACACTTCATTTCAGATCTAATCTACGTTACTTGTCAACATTTCTTACTTAATTTCAATTCAAGGTTAATTACTAAAATGGGGCTTAACCAAGGCAAGCCCCCCTTCCATAAACAATTTCCCTTTTTCTATGTGTAGGAACAGGTTTAAGGATTTGCAGAACTAGATTTAGGCATTTTTGGGGTTATCTCATAGATCAGAATTAGAAAGTACACAATCACAAATAGAGGGGTGTAGTCAAATCTCGACTTGTACTTGAAAAGTTGACTTGTTCCTAGAGGCCTCAGATTTTCATGGTTGGAAGTTACGGGTGCCATGGTCCTAGATCTAGAACGGTTTCGGTTTGCGACATCTCTGTTACTGGAAATTGCAGTTTCAAGGCATATAACCTCCTAATTCATTTCAAGGTGAAAAAATCCTTCTCTAATCTTGTATTTTCTTTTAGATATATCATTGCATCAGTCATTTTCCAAATCCATAGTCAATCCCATAATCAATATCCTTCAAAAGGAATATCAAATTCCCGTTTCGTTTGAGCTATGCATTAGCACCCTTCATCCATTTGGTTGTGCTAATCAAACTTGAACTTAAGGGTTGGATTTGTATTCCTAATGTATATCATATGACCTTGGTGAGTGATCTCTACTCTTAGTATTGCTCACCGAATTTATTCTATACAATATCATTATATATTCACCATTGCATTTCATAATATCATTATTAAGCATTAATCATTACATTCATTAATCATTAAATCATTAGTTTCATTAATCATTAAATCATTAGTTTCATTAATCATTAAATCATTTAAGATTCATTATCTCATATGTCATACCATCATATTCATTAGATTCAATTAGGTTCATCATTAAACATTTCAATTGCATTAGGATCATTAATCATTGAATCACCATAGATCATGCAATCATTACATAAGTATTCACATTGATTATAGACATATATGCATTTACCATTTAGCACTAATTATTAATCATCACAACATGACATCATTGCATATATACATATCACTGCATCATTAAGCATCTAGGTACATTAATGATTATTCATGTCATACACAAAATTTCATTATAATATTGCATTACATTTAAACATCTAAGTGCATCCATACATCCATACACAAAATAAAATGGATCCATACATGTGCATAAAAATACCAAACACCAAAGCATATAGACAAAATCATCTCATGCTGCATCGATATATAGATCATCTCAAAAATCATAAAGACCAATATATCATGACATTAAAGGAAATCTAAGCTATCAAATGTCAGAATCTATCAAAGTCTATCAAAGTGAATCAAATGAAAACATCTATCAAGAGATATCAAGTGTCCATACGAGTTAATCAAAGTCCATAATCAAGGTACTTGCATCAAATGTATGATAAATATACATCAAGATATATCAAAGGTGGAATCAATAAACATATACATCAACTCGGGGCATGATCCGTCCCTATATCCCCACCAGTATTTGTAGGTGGATCTTGCCTAGTATCATCCATCTGAGTGGCCTCTGTTTGACTCGTCCTAGCTATATATGTCTCATTGGGAGGAGGCACTATCTGTGTTGTAATCTAAGAACTAGACAGAGGCTCCATCTATGAGTTCTGACCCCGATGCATCTGTGAACTCCGCCCCTGCTGAATATGTGATATCACAACAAACAAACTCTATATTACATTGGAAACTTGTGCGAACTGGCTCTAAATAGCAGATACACTAGCATGTAATACTTGTATGTCCTGGCTAGGTGCCATTGGAGTTGCTGGAGCTGCAGGGGAAATAGGAGTACCAGGGTGCACTACCTGTCTATCCACTCAAGGACCATGTCAAACCCAAACTGTGGCACAAAATAGTCTTAGAGGAACTACTACACCTCCTCCTCTCCTCACTCTCCAATGCCCTGTACACCATCTCCACCACCTCGACCTCCATCTCTACCTTCATCCTTTCCACCACCTTGACCTCTACCTCATCCACCATCTCTACCTCTACTTCTAGGAGGGCTGATAAAAACTTCTCCACTTTCTCGAATAATTCTACCTCTAGCTCTCCCTCCTCTAACCTAAGATATCCTCCTCTGTCGCCATCCTCTCTCATCACCGTCCCCATAACCACCACCATCTCCATCATTAGGATCTGTCTCAGCAATATCTGGAATCAACTCTGCAGGATCAATGAATCTAGGAAATGGGTACTGTATCAACCACTGTGCATACTCAGGTGTAACACTTGCATCAACCACATCCTCTCTGTAATCCCATGGTAAAGGATGAAGACCCAAGACCTCAACACGAGCAACTCTGAACTCCACATATGGACCCCATAGTGATCTCTCTGACTGAACACGAGCATAGAGAGCTAACCCCAATGGCATACCATGTGTCCGACCAAGCTATCTCTTTACTCTCATACACCAGAATCTCTCTAATACCAGTGGTTTTTAACCAATCAACCAAGGAGGCATAAACATAAATGACATCTCTCTATCATCCTCAACCCATTCCTCGCAACCTAAATAAGGACGCAAACATACCTGATCTATATCATCTAACATCCGACACCAAAAATCTAGCTTGCCCTGATGGGGTTGTATAATCACTCTCATATATATATATAAATGAATGGCCAATCAGGAGTTCAGAACCTAGCCACAATAGATCTTGTGATTAGGAGGTGATCCTAAGTCTAAATCTGTAACAAAACGACACCAACAGAAAGTGCAACACTATGTCTATACACTACATGATGAAGATCATGATATAACAATGCTAATACATAGGAACCCCAAGAAAATATACACGGATGACAAATCATGTTCTCTATAATCCAGCCCCAATATATCGCAAAGCCATGTCCACGTCTGTCAAGAAGTAGAAATCCTCCAATCAATCCAACAAATATGGTAGGCAGTGGATCACACACCAATAACTATATCCAAGGAATCCTATCATCACCAATAGTAGGATCTTTGAAGATCCGATGACAGACCTCTCCATCATAAATTTGATCATGATAAACTAGCTCGCCCATCACCAGGATGCGTAAAATATTGTAGACCTAGAGCTTGAGAAGGGAAAATCAACCTATCCTATCGACCTATCAGGATTGACATTTACATGAAATCAACTACATGGTCTAACTAACATAAAAAACATGAATTTTCACAACGTCATCAAGCAACATCATACTTTAATCCTTGCAATCAGATGACAAGTTCATTATTACAACAATCAAGTTGGAAAAACTACAAAAAAATGTATAACTAGGCTTACGCGCCACTTTACTAAGGCTTACACACCACAACATCTTACGCACTGCAATTTTATATTGTACACATTGTTATATTCAGACTTGCACACTACAAGAATGGTACACACTACAAGATTATTATACGCCCTGATACTATTTGCAGACATGCTATAAAAATGCTACTTTTGCACTTCTAAATTGTACGTGCTCTTTTATCCTATGCTAAGCGCTAATCGACAACTAGGGCATCTAGTCTTACGTGCTACTTCTCATTTGGCGATGTGCTACAATACACCGAGGACATGCTAAAAAAACTTGGTACGCGCTAAAACTAAGGATTTTTTTTTAAAAATTACCTAAAACCACGCCTTAAATCTAAAAAAAAGCAAATAAATTCAAAAATCGACAACACAGGATGGATATCGAGACATATCAAGGGTCCATAGTCGTCTCGACACTAGAATCAGCGACCTCGCTTGAACCTATGCTCCTGAATCAACACAACCATCGCTGCAATGAAGGGGTAAAAACTACTCTAAGAGGGTAAAATGACAAGAGAAAATGAGCAAATGGTAGGGTAAAAACCACTTTTAACCCTTACATATCCACCAAAGTGCCTTTTGAGGGGTATTTTTACCATTTTTTTAATCCGTTCATCCTTTCTATTCAAATTTCTATACCTGGAGCATTATACAAATTGGTTATTATCGGGAAATGCATCAAAATTGTAACTTCACTCAAATTTTTCAAACTGTTTTAAATCACTATATTCAATCAACTTTATCAAATATCAATTTTGATTCATTCCCCGATGGGGCATCAATCATCAGAATACCAAATAATCTTAATCAAAGCATTTTGTAAAATCAAGAGCATTGAATGATAAATTTTCAAAATCACCAGTGGGGTATCAAAATCAACTTGAATATTTCACCAGGAATTCATATCGAGGTGACATCAATCAAATTTGTGTCAAATATCAACATCAATCAAATCAGTATCAGACATCAAATCTGCATCAAACATCTACATCCAACATCAAATCAATATCAAGCATCACTATCTACATCAAAATTGGACATCAGATCAAACATCAAATATCGAGTATTCTTTGAAACAACGTGTTTCACACATTGCTTCAAAGAGGGGCATTTGTAGACACCCTAAATTGGTCAACCAAAGTCAAAGTGCTCAAATCAAGTCAACATCATGGATTAATTAACAAAGCCATTAATTAATCAAATTCAAGCCAAAAGAGATAAAATAAATTATGTAATTTATTAAATCAATTAGTTATATATTTAAATTAAATAAATCAAATCCAACCCATCTAATTCCCCTACATGGCTAATTTAATTAATTATTTAAATTAATTAATTCTCATTTTCTATCAGAGGGACAAAAATCAATTAGCTAATGAGAAGAGATGATTGAGAGCACATGGATCACTCCAAGGCTTTACTATCTTAGCCACTCATTTAGCCTTTGCTCTCCTCACTACTCATTTTGTCATCTTGTCCCCCTATTTGAAACACAACTCAGCCTCTCTCATCTAATCATGGTTAACTCACTCTACCCCCTACCCTTGGGAAAATCTTATAAATAGAATGCATTTCTCAATGCAAACCACCACTTTACATCCACTATCATTTGCATCATCATTGTAGTCAAATATGCATTCATGTTTAGAGTAATTCGAACTCAATTTAGCATTGTAATAACATAATTAGTATTCAATTCATCATCTAGCATAATTGCACATCATTTTCACTCTCATTCTTAGAATTGTCAATTTAGGATTGCTCATTTACAACTGAGAGCACTCTTATAGTCTTCTTAGATAGGGAGACATGAGATGTTCTTGAGTATTTTGATTTCAAATAGCTTAATTAGTCAATTTGAGTTAAAATAGTTGAATTAAAGTCTCATGATGGTATTTTACATACTACATACAATTATTTTCTGCATGCTTCATATGAAAGCACTTAATTTCAAGGAAACCTTGAGCCAATGAATTACTTTCTTTAGAGTTTAGCATGCGCGCGCACACACACACACACATGTATGCATGCATGTATACAAGTATGTTGCATATGCAATTATGCTTCCAATTGTAATGGCTCACATTTATTTGAAAGTGACTAATATTTTAACTTCTGTTTGATGATCATGCATGACATAGATGATGACATACCTACTTATAAAATGTAGGTTGTTGATTCAAATTAAAATATCTCACATAATTGTACATTGAAAATGCTACTATATTTTTCAATGCACTTAAAAAATGTTCCAAGAATTTGTCAAGTGGCAAGATAGACATGCATGTATAATGCAGACAAAATAATTGTCTTAAATACGACCATATGTACAAATTGTATGGAGCCTAACTTTCTTTGAGAAAAATATACTTAATTGACATTTGCATCTTATTCATATCCTATTTACGAGTATCTAAATAATTTTGTATTTTTATTTTGGTTACTTATTTATGCTTTTACATGCATCCCTAGTAGTTGACATGCAAGTCAAATTGGGGGCAAAATGTAACTATGAAAATTGCACACCTTACACTTTTCCCTTTCATTTTGGGTTCACTTACTCAATTGTCTTTTATGTAATGACAAGTCTATAAGTGGTCCAATTTTTGCTAAAGGCTAACACATAATTTGAGCCTTTGTTGTTTTCATTGTAGTCATTCTTAGGGATTAGTCATGCTCCTCATCTTGTCCATTACCCGCTTAGGTTAAAATCTACTATTTGTAGGAGTGCTTTAGGTTGTATGATTTGCAAAAGTGAACCCAATTTTTTTAAATTTTGGAGTGAGCATTTGAAGAGAAAAATCTAAGCATCCATAATGCATTACTCACTTGTGTCAACATATAATAATTTGGACATGATTAATGGTATATTCAATCTTAATTCCTAATCATTAAATTGATCTTTTTAGGGGCTCGATCAAAATACAACCAATCTTATCTAATAAACTCTTAAATAATGTTCCTAAACACAAGCTTTCCCAAATACAAATTTTATAGACCTAAAAAAATAATATTCAAGCAAAAAAAAATAAAAAACAACACATTTTAGATTCAAATCGATTTACTGATTGATTTAACATGAAAATATAAAAAAAAAACTAATAATCAAAAGTCTATTTCGAAACAATCCTTTGAAACTCTTTAATTTTTTTGACTACGAGACAAGTCAAATTCATACACCTTGCCATACAACTTTTAATTAATGAGATTCCAAGTATATGTAAAAATAGTATACAAGATAGTAATGTTTTAGCCTTAAATAAAAGAAAGGAGTTGGAGTTGAAGACTCCCCTTGAGAATATACTTAGAGCGAGGAGAAGAAGATCGTTACTCAGAGGCGGTCACATGGCGAAGAGAGCAGTCAAGCCATATCCTCCCAAGTATTGATGATTCAGGTTCAGGGAACAAATTCCAAATAACATAACATTATTTACAAGATGTTAAGATGATAAATGAAACTGTTCCATTCCGGAAACGAATACATTTCACAGGTCTCAGAGCATGAAGGGAGAAAAGGTTTAGCCAGCTCCAATCCCATCTAATGACAAGAGGCCAACAACTCCACAACCCCCAAGAAGACAAGAAAAATTTACAAAAATGAAGAAAAATGAAAGAGGAGCTGTTCAGATCCCATGGCAGCAAACATCAGGTGGGGGAGGCATATACAGGTATCTCACACACGCCTCCACAACTATCTCCTTAGGATTTTTTTTCACAACAATCGGACAATTCAATCCGAAAATGCTCTTATTAGGGTTTCCAGCATTTACCCTCAGCAGCCCCCTTCAACTTATTCTATTTCAAGGCAAAAAAATTCAGGTCAAAATCTTGAACTATTTAATAGAGTTTTAGAGACATTAAAACAAGGGCATTGGGGTACTATTGAAGAACTAATCCAAGAGCTGACTGCATTTCAGCTAGTTCAGATCATGCAATTAGTACGAAACCCAACTCTATCCTTCAGACTTTTCAAACTGAGGTCGTCACAAGAAGAAAATGGGCATTATTTTATTCCATTCTGTTGCAATGTTGCTCATATTCTTGTGAAGGAAAGCATGTGGGGTCTTGCACAAGATGTGCTACGTTATTTGGTGCAGAGAAACTTTGGAGTTTTGGTGATTTTTGAGACCTTGTGGAATAGTTTCAATGGTGGGTTTTATCATTCTTATTCTGTAGTTTTTGATTTCCTCTTCAGGGCCCTTGTGAGAACCAAAATGCTTCGCGAAGCAGTGAATGTGTTTTATAGAATGAAAAGTCTTGGTTTAAGGCCTTGTATTCATTCTTTCAATATTTTTTTAAACGTTTTGATTCAACAGAACAGGGCACATATGGCTGTGGAAGCATTGGCAGTTTTGATAGTCAATAACATTGTGCCCAATGTGAGAACTTTCAATACAATCATTAACGCTTCTTGTAAGATAGGAGATTTTCAGAAAGGGACTGAGTTCATGCAAGGGATGCATAAGTATGGGTGTGAGCCCAGTGTATACACTTACAACACACTTATTAACGCGCATTGCAAAGAGGGCAGGTTTCAGGAAGCGTGGAAGCTGTTGTGGATCATGATGGACAGGGGTTGTTGCCCTGATATCACTACTTACAATACTCTTATTGGCGGAGCTTGTAAGGTGGGGAATTTGGACACGGCATGCAGGCTTTTGAATGAAATGTTGGAAAAGGATATCATTCCCGATGTGAAAACCTATAATACCATCATCTCCGGGCATTACAAGGCTGGCCACACAGAGCAGGTGAACCATCTCTTAAACGAGATGCTCCAGAAGGGTTTAGTTCCCAACAATTTCACATTCAACACACTCATTGCTTGCTACTACAAGTTTGGCAGAGAAAAGGAGGGCAATCAAATATTAGATTACATGCTTGAAAGGAACATACCTCCTGATATATGCACTTACAATGTGCTCATTTCAGGACATTGTAGAGCTGGGAGGATAGAAGAAGCAAGCAGGCTCTTAAATCAACTAATTCAAAATGGTCTGGCTCCAAACAACGTTACATATAATACAATTATTGCTGGGCACTGCAGGGTTGCCTGTACAAGTGTTGCATTTAAACTGTTCAATGATATGGTAAAGAGTGATCTTTTACCTGATGTGATTACTTATACTACACTTATTTTGGGGTTATGCAAGGAAGGTAATATGCAGGAGGCACGTTTGCTTTTGAGGGAAATGCTTGTAGAAGGTTTGGTTCCTGACAAAATCGTATATACTGTATTGACTGATGGACATTTCAAGAATGGTAATGTACATGAAGCTTTCAAGCTGTGGGCAGAAATGGGCAAAAAAGCAATTTTTCCTGATGTTATTGCTTACACTGCTTTTATCAATGGGCTTTGCAAGATAAGCTTCATAAAGCAGGCACAAAAATTCTTTATGGAAATGGTAAAACAACACATTTTTCCAAACAATTTCACTTATAACTCATTGATTGATGGACACTGCAAGGAAGGAAATTTAACCTCAGCTTTTGGGCTTGAAAAGGAAATGGTTGAAAATGGGCTTGTGCCTAATGTTGTTATTTTTAATACTCTTATTAATGGACTCTGTAAACAAGAAATGATAAGTACAGCAAATCAGCTTTTTACCCTCATGCCAAGCAATGGCTTGTCCCCTGATATTTTTACCTACAATATTTTAATTAATGCATTCTGTAAGGCAGCTGATATGAAGCAAGCTTTGGAGATCATGGACATGATGTCATGCAGTGGTTGTGCTCCTGATGTTATTACTTACAATACTTTGATAAATGGTCTTTGCATTACAAATATGACTCATCTAGCTTTTAATCTCCTTGAGAGCCTTGTTGCCACAGGATTTTCTCCAGACACATTCACTTTCAATACAATTTTGGATGGGCTCTGCAATGAATTGCCTGGTCAGGCTGTTACGTTGTTAGATAAACTTTTAAAAATGGGGTTTGTCCCTGATACCGTGTCCTATAATACACTGCTTAGTCATTTTTGTAGCCTTGGAATGGTTGATCAGGCTATGATGTGGTTGGGTAAACTTTTGAAAACATTTTTTATTCCCAATGCTGTTACATATGGGATATTGGACAATGTTCATTTTGGTGGGAAAAGGTCTGCCGATATTCAAAAAAATGTCACTAGAGAAGGATATCTTTTGCATCGTGTAATGCGGTTAATGGTTAACAGGTCACACAGGCAAGAAGGCACTCAGATGCCATATGTAAGTCTTAATGAGAATCTGGATGTTGTAATTAGCTTAACTGATATTTATTCTAAGGTTGTACAAGACAAAGATGATGAGCTTTTCTAAGCCTGAGGGGCATCAAGGTGTTTTACAGAGCGACGATTAGGATGCTTTGACTTGTAACAGGCCGATGGAAAGCCTAGAGGTGGTCCCTTTTGCATAGGAAAGTCAGAGGCAGGTGAGCTCTTCAATAGTTGGTCGGCTATAAATTGGAAACATTAGAGCCCCATGAAACAGTTAAAATTAATCATCAAACTTGCTTTTCGCTTACAGATTCAAGATACAAGTATCATCTTGAAGAGCTGATGAAGTATAGTGCCACAATTATGGGTAAGTCCTCTCAGTCTGTTGTTGGTCAGAAGTTATCCTATTCTTGGATGCCCGGAGCTTTGATGGTAAAAGTGATACAGTTTCACTTGACATTTCAATATTAATAACATTCAATAATGACTTTGGCCAAAATCACAACAGGTAATGATTTGTTGTATTGGAAGCTAGATTAAAATATTGTTTGGTAAAAGTGAGTATAGAAAATGAAGTTAGATTTCAGAGTCCAGACAAAAATCTAGTCTTCCTTCAAGAAAGTTCAAATTTCAGCTCCACAATTTTTATGCTTGTTTTCATGTACTGTTTTGAACAAAGTCTACCACAAAGATATGCCAGACTAAATAATGCCAAAAGGCGTTAAAGTCAAGAAGAAAAGTATCCTTCTTAAACAAGAGGTATTGGTAAATGTTTTCCTTAGCCAAGAAAGCTGTTTTAAAAATATTAATTCTTTATATCTTCTAAATCCATTGAGGTGGATGCTAGCGAAGTAATATTTAGATGTTTTAGCATTACATGCATATGGCGCATTAGTGTCTCTCAGGTCATCAGATAACCTGATAATTGAAGTGAGCCAATTTTAAACCATATTTAGTTGAATGTGCATCAGAATTATGTTAATCCATCCATATATTACTGGAACGGTACAGCAAATATTCCAACAAAATGAATCATCACATGTAGGACAGTTCTCAATTTCAATGCAGTTGCTGAAAGGGTCTTGTTTGAGACTTATAAACTTTCCAACCAGTCACTGGGAAGTTGATTGGTTGGACTCCAGATGGCTTCTTGGTTATCCCTGCCAATTTGCACTTTTGTTTTTGGTAATATATATGGTGTTCGAGACCCATCAATCAAAAGGAAGGTGCTCACCTTGCAAACTTTTTATAAACAGTCCGAGCCTTGGAGGCCTGACAGAACCTAAAATATTGAAGCACTTTTTTTCTTCATTTTGGTGGATATACCCAACCTGCATTCTTAGCTTCAAGTCCCCAGTGTACTAGTTACTAACCTCTATTTCAGTGCATGCTGAAGCGGTTGTTTGTTCTCAGGACTTCTGTAAAAAATTAAAATTGACAATCCAGATGTCCTTCTTCATGCCCAATTCTGATCTTATTTTCATTTCTTTATCGTTCCCAAATAAGGTTAATGGCATGATTGCCTATGTCAAGTGTTTATGGTACTTAGATTCCCTTTTAAATGTGAAAGGAACAAGTTTTGAAACTGAACACATATAATATTGAAGTGATCTATACATATTTGGACATGCTCTGTTCCAGAAGAAAATGAGTGATGCCTTCCATAATTTAAGTATGTACTTTAGAATTTGTCATTTGTAGCTTCAGAAAGAGTTTAAAATGCAGGATTTGGTTTTCCATTTATAGATTCCCATTCTGTTACTTCCTATGATAGTTTGTGGTTGATATTTTATAAAATTCTTTTCGATTGTCAAGAACCGTGATCCACAGCCATTAAAATCAAATGGTGGTATACACTATGCAGTATACATGATTAGATAAATGACAGTCACGACCCTGCCACAAGAAGAGTAGACACAGCATAAGGAAAATCATCTTGATCCAAGACTTCACGATTTTTTCAATCGGAAGTCTACGCCTGTGATCAACCACAGCCTATCAAATAACAAATGAATTCAGGATTAACAAGTTTGAGGGAGATTAGTTAAGGCAAGAATTAGTTCCAAGAGGTGCGATTGGTGAAGGGTCAAAAGGCATGAATACAAGGGACAGCTATTGCAAGCAATTGCCCATTGGAAGAGACATGCCTCTTTAAAGCCGTGAGAAGGTATAGATGACAAGTTCGGCCTCCAAGAAGATGATGATTGAATAGAAGCAGTTACAGCAATCAATCAAGAAGATAACATCCAGATCAGGCATAGGAAAGCAGCAGACCTCTGATCATTTTAGAACTGTCATAACAAGCATCTAGCAATCTTAATAATTGCTCTTGTGGTATACATATTGCCTATTCATTATTTGTCAACATTTATCACTTATATACATATATGTATGATTGGAAATAATATGCACATGTTTGTTAATAAACTTGTTTCTAAACGCCCATCATGTAGGGAAGGAAGGAGGTGTAAGGAAGAGGGGAAAGTATGAGATTGCCATCTAAGTAGGCCACCCCTAGTGGATGTCCATGTTGCTTACCACTGGGGCCAAGAGGGCAAGACCCACTCTTGGGCTTAGATAGGATGATCAAGAAGCCCCCCATTACGATTTCTTCTCCAACTCCACCATGATGGACTATTGAGCTTAGGGGACGAGGCATGGATAGGGAAAGTAGGTACAAACACCCCACTAGGTAGACCACCCCAAGTGGATATTCATGTTGCCTACCACTGGGGCCAAGATGGTGAGTGTCCGCCCTTGGGCTTAGTGTAGGATGGCTTCAAGTGGACCTATCATAGTTCTTCCTTCATGTGTTTGAATAGGAGTGATACAAATATTATTTATGTTGATTTAAAGATTATTATATGTTATTATCTAACCCTAATAATTGAAAGTATATATATGTTATGTATCCTTGGTTATGGTTGCAGGTTCTAAATCTAGGCTCATATTGTTTAAAGGAGATATTTTACTTGGTAAAGATATAACCCTAACCCTCACTTGTTGCAATTGTGATTCTAGGGTAAATCTGGAAGGGGACATTATAATTGGTAATGTGTTTGAATAGGAGTGATACAAATATTATATATGTTGATTTATAGATTATTACATGTTATTATCTAACCCTAACATTTGAAAGTATATATAGGTATGTATGTATGTATGCATGTATCCTTGGTTACGGTTGTAGGGTCTAAATCTAGGCTCATATTGTTTAAAGGAGATATTTTACTTGGTAAAGATATAACCCTAACCCTAGCTTGTTGCAATTGTGATTCTAGGGCAAATTCTAGGGTAAATCTAGAAGGGGACATTACAATTGGTATCAGAGCATTGTTCTTGTCAGCCTAAGGGATGGAGAATAGTTGATGCAAACTAGCCAAAGGGCTCAAAGGGATTTGGAAATAGAAAGGAAGAAGCTTACATCCACCACGAGCAAACAAACGACAATGAATTGAGGGCTTTCATGGAGCAAACCAATCAAACTCTCATGGAGCAAAATGAAAAAATTGAAAGAACGACCCAACTTTTCCTTCAAGACATCCAAAACATGAATAACAAAAACTCGAGATCCCACTAGACCATCGGGAGGGAAACCAATTCCAACCACTTGAAAATAACAATCCAACAAGGGTGTTAAACCCTAGACCAACAAAACCTCCCTTCCTACCTAGAGAAGAACACATGGTAGAAGATGAAGTAAATAACCCAACCCTTGACAACGTGGAAGAACTTGCAGAAATACACTCAAGATTAGATCTTGAAGTTAAGAGGGATGTCTTTTTTAGAGATTATTGTGATGTCAAAACACAAATTGCCCCTAATAGGAGAAGAGGGCAACTTGACAAAGATTTAAAGGAAAGGGTTAGTAAGATGACCCTCACCAACTTTGATGGATCCGATAAATTTACAGCATGTTCATGGGTCCAAAAATTGGACACCAACTTTTCACTTAGCCCCATGACAAAAGAAATCACCATAAAATTTGTCGTACTCCCCTTGACAGAACAACCCATGATTGGTGGCACCATGGCCTTATTACCCAAGGCCACCAACATATAACCACTTATGATGAATTTGATCACAAAACATCTTGAGTGGTATTTTAAAGAACTAACTCAACTAAAATGACATAAAATGGTAGAGGATTTCACCGTCGAATTCCAAAAGCTAGCCGTCATGGTACCAAAAATTTCTCAAAGGAGACTTACATACTTATTCGTGGAAGGATTAAAATAATCAATTAGGGGCAAGGGAAGTGCCCTCGATCCAACAAACCTTGAAGATGCACTCCAAAAGGCAATGAAGTTGGAAATTACCTCATCAAAAGACAAGCCCAACCCAAAAAACTTTACATCAAACACACTCCAAGTATCTTCGTAAAGAAGATAGGCATAAGAAGGAACTTCAAGAAGGAAGAACATGTTTTCATTGTAATGAGAAGTGGGAGTGCAAACATATGTGCCAAGGAGGTAACTTAAAAAATTAATGAGATGACCTAAGAAAGAGAAGCTCGTGTTTCAAGTGTAAAGAACAATGGGAGCCTGGACAAATATGTGGAAACGGAATATGAGCACACAATAGAAGCAACATTCGATGAAGAAACAAAAAAAAGCCCTAACAAGAAGGCAAAATACGACGATGAAGAGCATGAAACTTTAGTTACTATCTCACAAACCTACAAAACCGCCATTTTTGAATCAAAAGTACCCTAAAGGGGCATAAGCTAATTGCCCTCATGGATAGTGGGGCATCCCACATTTTTATTGATGAGAAAATAGTTGCAAAAAGGAAATTGGAAACCAAGAACTTTAAGGGTTTTTACAACAGTCCTAGCCAATGGAGCTATGGCTCAATGTACTAAGATAATTCCCCAACAGGAAATCACCTTGGGGAAGCACACCATTAAAAAAGATTTTTATGCGGTAGCACTAGATGTTGATGTTATATTGGGAACTCCTTGGGACGCGTCATTATGGACCTTCCAAAGTTAGAAATTTGCTTCCGACATAATGGACTAGAAGTCACTTTGAGAGTGTTACCTGACGGATCCCCAAAAATGGTCTCATCCTAAAGAGTGGAGAAGATCTTTAGACATGGACAAGGGGATTTGGCCGCACAATGTATGATTTTCAATAGAACTACCCCCAAAGCAAAGTAGTCCGCATCAATATCCAATCCATTTTGAATAAACACAAGGTGTTTGGTGATATACCCCCGAGAATGTCCCCAAAGAGAGGGTTTGGACATACAACATAATTAGAAGTGGCTAAAACTGTGATCACTACCTCTTACCGACACCCCAAAAAGTTCAAAGAATAAATTGAGAAAATCATCAAAGAACTACTAGGAATTGGTTGCGTCCAACCTAGATCTATTACCTTCACATCCTCCATAGTACTAGTCAAGAAAAAAGATGGTGCAATGAGAATGTGTATAGATTATAGGGCTTTGAACAAAAAGACAATAAACAATTGTTACCCTATCCCAAGAATTGATGAATTAATCGATGAAGTCCATGGAGCAAGATACTTCTCCAAGATTGATCTATAGTCCGACTACCATCAAGTAAGAATGAGGAAAGAAGATATTCCCAAGACGACATTTAGGTGTCACTATGGACACTTTGAATTTTTGGTCCTACCTTTTGGCTTGACAAATGCCCTTGTAGTGTTTCAATCATGCTTGAACCATATATTTAGAAAACAACTAAGGAGGTTCCTACTCATATTCTTGGATGACATCCTTATCTACAACAAGACATGGGAAGAACATCTTAAATATATTGAGGAAGTCCTAAACGATTTAGACCAAGAATCACTATATGCCAAAGCTTCCAAATGTAAATTTGGGTTAGAAGTGATCTTATACCTTGGCCATAAAATCAATGCACAAGGGGTGAGTGTGGATGAAGAAAAAATTAAAGCCATTAAGGAATGGCCACAACCAAAAACTCTAACATAGTTAGGGGGCTTTGTAGGTTTATGCAATTACTATTGATGATTTGTCAAAGATTTTTCTAAGCTCACTGCCCCACTCACAGACTTAACCAAAAAGGGTGTCTTTGCATGGAATGAAGTGAATCAACAAGCTTTCAAGAAACTAAAAAAAGTAATGCTCTCATGCCCTATCTTAGCCATTCCCCTCTTAGCCATTCCCGACTTCTCACTGCCTTTCTAGAGTGTGATGCTTCCGGGGAAGGCATGCGAGCAGTCCTTATGCAAAACAAACATCCAATAGAATCCGTAAGCCGCAAGCTCATTGAAGCCAAGAAACATTACTCCATATATGACAAGGAGATGTTAGCCATCATGCATGCACTAGCCAAGTTTAGACATTATTTGGTCTGTGGAAGGTTTAATTTAAAACCAATCATAATAGCTTGAGATTCTTTTTGAATCAAAAGGATCTAATCAATCGATAATACAAATGGATAAGAAAGATACATGCCTACAACTTTGATATTGAATATATGAAAGGGACAAACAATGTTGTAGCAGATGCCCTATCATGACGACCCCACTTGAACTCCATGACAAGCTTCGCAGCAGACTGGAAGCATGACGTTATTACCGAACACGTCAAGGATCCACAAGCCAATGGAATCCTAGAGGGAAACATACCAATACCCTGTGAAGAATACAAGGTAGTAGAAGAGCTTATCATGTACAGGGATATGATATTCCTTGTACCAACTTAAAAATGAAAGACAAGATCCTCAATGAACGGTGAATGCCATAACAATCCCTTAGCCAATCACTGGGGGTACTACAAAACCTTTAAAAGGACAAGGGAAAAATACTTTTGAAAGTGACTCAAGAATTATGTTCTTAGACACGTACAATAATGTATAACTTGTCAAAAAAACAAAACTGAGCAAAACCACATGGCAAGACTCCTATAGGATTTACCCATTCGAAATAAAAAATTGGAAATATTTCTATGGACTTCATAATTGGATTACCCAAAGTTAAAGGGAAGGATTCTATATATGCAATAGTGTGTCGACTTACTAAGTATGCCCATTTCATGCCAATATCTTCCTACTACTAAGCTCCACAAATAGTTGACGTCTTCTTCAAGGAAATCTTCAAACTCCATGGTCTCTCGAGGAACATTCTCAGTGATAGAAATAGTTGGATCCTTAGCTTATTCTGGCAAGAACTCTTTTGTCTAGCCGAAACTGAACTCATGCCCAATATGAGTTATCATCCACAAACAAACAAACAAACAAAAATGTAAACAAGTGGGTAGAACGATACTCTAGAAACTTTATCACAGGTCAACACAACACATGGATAAAATGGTTACATCTTGGTGAGTATTGTTATAATACCACCCACCACATGTCAATTGAGATGAGCCCATTCAAGGCCTTATACAGACATGGGGCAACCTCTTTTGGAACTTTGGTTCTCCAAAAAAGCCTATTACCAGGGGCCAAGGATTGCATACAACAAAGTATGGACATTAGGAACACACTCAAAGAAAATTTACACCATGCCTAAACCCAACAAAAGATCTACGCCGATCGAAACTGCACAAAAAGAATATTTGAAGTTGGAGACTTGGTCTTCTTACGACTACAACCATATAAGTAGTCTTCGATCAAGGTCAATGGAGTCGAAAATCTAAAACCTCAGTTTTATGGGCGGTATAACATCTTAAGAAGGATAGTCAAAGTAGCTTACGAATTGGAATTGACTGAAAACAAAAGAATTCACAATGTCTTTCACACCCCAAACTCAAAAAAGGGCTAGGGCAACATGTAACTCCGTGTTTGGAATTACCCCCACTTGATTATGAAGGCAAATTAATCTTGGAAACTGTAATCGTCCTCAATTTGCGAGAGAAGAGGTTGAGGAAAGACTTTCTTAATTCTTGATTAAGTGGAAAGGTCTACCCATAGAAGATTCTATTTGGGAAGGATAAGAAATCTTCCCAACTTGAAATTGTTTGAGGACAAACAATCTCTGGAAGGGCGAACTGTCATGACCTACCATAAGAAGAGCAAACATGGCATAAGGAAAATCATCTTGATCTTCATGATTTTCCAATCGGAGGTCTACACCAACGATCAACCACATCCTATCACGTAACAAATGAATGAATGATTAACAAGTTCGAGGAGATTAGTTGAGGCAAGAATTAGTTCAAGAGGTGCGATTGGTGAAGGGTCAAAAAGCATGAAGACATGGGACAGCCATTGCAAGCAATTGTCCATTGGAAGAGACACGCCTCTTCAAAGCCGTGAGAAGGTCTAAATGAGAAGTTTAGCCTCCAAGAAGATGATGATCGAATATAAGCTATTACAACAATCGATCAAGAAGATAACATCCATATCTGGCATAGGAAAGTAGAAGAACTCTAATCATTTCAAAATTGTTATAACAAGCATCTAAGAATCTTAATAATTGCTCTTGTGGTATACATATTGCCTATGCATTATTTGTCAACATTTATCTCTTATATACATATATGTATGATTGGATATAAAATGCATATGTCAATTAATAAACATGTTTGTAAACCCCATGTAGGGAAGGAAGGAGGTGTAAAGAAGAGGGGAAAGTATGAGATTGCCATCTAAGTAGGTCACCCCTAGTGGATATCCGTGTTGCTTGCCACTGGGGCCATGAGGGCAAAGATCTACTCTTGGGCTTAGATTGGACGATTAGAAGCCCCCCATTACGATCTTGTTTTCGACTCTAGCATGATGGACTATTGACCTTAGGGGATGAGGGGATGAGGCATGGATAGGGGAAGAAAGTACAAGCACCCCACTAGGTAAACCGCCCCGAGTGGATGTCCATGTTGCCTGCCATTGGGTCCAAGAGGGTGAGTGTCCATTCTTGGGCTTAGTGTGGGATAGCTTCGGGCGGACCTATTGTGCTTCTTCCTCCAAACCCTAATTTGTTTGAATAGTAGGGAGTGATATATATATATATATATTGATTTTAAGATTATTATATGTTATTATCTAACCCTTATCTAGGTTACCAAGTTCTTTGGTCCTAGGGTCTGGTACCATTCTAGTTCGTATTGGGTATTGGTCTTGGTCAGGTCCACTTGTGGGTTTGGCTAGGGTTTGCTTTTGAGCAGGTTGGTTCATCTGGGATGAACATGGGCCAATTCAGGCAGAGCCATGGCGAACCAGGACACTTGGGCGAGGAAAAGTTAAATTTTTTTGGTCATTTGTTCTGTTTTTTCCTCAATGCATCTTATAACCCATTCAATCCTTGCATTCCCAATCACAAGCAGTTTCAGTGCATAACTGAGCATTCCTCTCCTCAACTTTGTTAAATAATAAATTTTAATATCAGATCTAACAGTTAGCTAATTATCAGATTTAAATAAACTGAAATGCAAATGAAAATAATTAAACACAACCACAACACAAGAGTACCCTGGGAAAACCTCCCTCTTGGAGGTGAAAAACCCAGCAACAAAGATGATAAATATATTGAGTTCAAAAACACAACTTACAGACTGAAGCAATACTGATAATCAGTAATCAAAGCTGGATCGGAATGTTGACTGGAAGCACATAGATTGAAGCCACAGTGATGACTGAGATGAATGCACAAATGATACAATGTGAATCTCCAACAATCCTAATTCAATTTGTATAATCAATTCCTTGACAACACTCTGTCAAGTAGGTCAGACTAATATATTTCGGCACCTTGAAATCACATCAAAATATCGAAGATCTCCTTCACTACTTGACAGAGGTATTCACACTTCAATGCAGAGATAAATCGTAGATGTATTATGATTGTATTTTCTCTTTTGGAAGCCGAACAACAATGAGTACTTCGCTGTATGTAATTGATTGTATATTTGTAGGTGTATGCCACAATGAATACCAGAGGTAATTCGCACAAGAGGAGTAGAGACAATGTCGAACAATAAATAATTTGCTGATCATGTAATTCGTTGTATATGGCTCACACATCCATTTTGTAATTCGTTGAGTGTGTCTTTATATAGGTGATTTCTCCCTTGAGTCGGCCCAGATTTGGGCACACGTTTCAATTATTCTTTGTGCCAAACATATAGGTCAGGGCCTATATGAAACGTCTATCTCCTTAGACGTTATAGAGATTACAAAAGGGGCCCAGCCCTTATGCGATTTATTTCATTGTATTTATAAATACAATAGCCCGATATATATCAAGTTAAATTAACGATATAACTTAATAAATTAACTCATAATTATTTATTTACTTTTCTTAATTAAATAAATAATTAATCCATAATATTTATCTTTCCAATTCAATTCTCCAATAAATATATTTATTTAATACTCCAAATTAAATAAACAATTAATCCATATATATTATTTAATTCCCACTTAAATAATAAATTATTTATTTAATTCTCAAATTAAATAAATAATTAATCCATCCATGATTATTTAATTAATCCATTAATTAATTTTCCTTAATTTAATAATTAATTCATTATTTTAATTTTTCTTAATTAAAATAATGTGAGCTAGAATTCGATCTAGCTACTAAACATTAACTCCCTCTTAGCTAGGGAGGATTCTAGCTCTTACCATTGCTTTCCATCATGCCTACCTGCGGAGGATGGATGCAAACTTGCAAAACAAATCAACCATATCCATCATGCCTACTCGCAGAGGATGGACCCACCATACATTGCCTGCAGAGGGTGGGAGAGGGCAAGCCTCAAAAGATCACCTTGCATTGCCCGTAGAGGGTGATTGCCACCGTACATTGCCCGCAGAGGGTGGACTTTAATACAACACCACCTTACATTGCCCGCAGAGGGTTGTGAGGAACTTTGCCACCTTACATTTCCCGTAGAGGGTGGACTTGTAAGAATTATTACAACACCATCTTGCATTTCTTGCAGAGGATGGTCAAAATTAAGAATTACAATTCCACCTTGCGTTTCCCGCAGAGGGTGGGACACATACCTTCTTTTAAAGAAGGTCCAAAATACAAATACAACATCCACCTTGCGTTTCCCGCAGAGGGTGGTTACAATCATCTTCACTTAAGGAAGATTAAAAACAACAAGATACAATGTCCACCTTGCATTGCCCGCAAGAGTGGTACAATAGAAATACATACACAAGATACATCAATGAGGCTAAGACTCCCTCTTAGCAGTAGCTGTTCCCTAGATAACTTTCAAAGCACTCAGACATCCTTTGAGAGTGAGAAAAAATCAATCCCAATAGCTTCTCCTGAAGAAGCAATATACCATGTTTTAGAAGTACACCAAGCAACTGAAGATCCAATCAATTTCCTGTACTTAGAGTTAGGAAATCATATACTCAACCTTTCAAGTTTGTTCAATCATAATCCAAAAATGAACACAAATCAATAGGTCCAAGATTAACGGACCAAAAGAAAAATTTCATGCCAACACTTCTAATCCAAGAGAGTCACCATCACATTACATAGGTTAGAATATGCCAAACTCAAGTGTGAGGAAGTATGTGACTCCCTCTAGATCCTTGTGCTTGCACAAACAAGAAGACTAACAAAAACATGATCTTATCCTAAAGTTAGACTTAACATAGCACTGAACAAGGGTTAGGATGAGAAACAAAAATTAATACTAAACTATCCATCAACACAATAAATACTAAAAGAGGAAGTCCTCCTTATCTTCGTTGGTGATAGCTTCACTTGGGTTAGCCTCTTGCTGATTGAGTTGAGCTTGACATTCCTTGGCGAAGTGCCCAAATTAATCACATCTGAATCATCGAATTTGGGAGAGATCTCTTGGCTTCTTCCTTGAGCTGTTAGCATCATTGGATCTGAAGTCGTTGTTCCTCTTGAAGTTATTCTTCTTCCAATAATGATCACCTTTTACTGATTGGGTAGCAAGAACTAAGTTTTCTTCATTACGGGCGGACTTTATTCCTCTTAATATGAGCCTAGATTCCTCTTGAATGCAGTCAGCACGAAGGAGATCAA
Organism: Thuja plicata; assembly: GCA_018584345.1. Lineage (NCBI taxonomy): Eukaryota > Viridiplantae > Streptophyta > Pinopsida > Cupressales > Cupressaceae > Thuja > Thuja plicata. The sequence continues at coordinate 2,273,312 of MU223635.1, read as the reverse complement.
ATGAGGGAAAGTTACCTCTACTGCTTAAACCTTGAATGAAGGGTTCCCATGAGGGAGGGAGACCATTGAGTGCGAGCATGACGAGATCCTTGTCTACAACTTCACTATCCATAGCACTTATTTTATCTCTTAATTCTGAAATCCTTATGAAGAACTCCATGATTGACTCATCCTTTTTCATTTTGATTTGAAGTAAGTCTCTTCTCAAGGTAAGTGCCTGGCTCTTGTTGTTTACTTCGAACATACCTTCAAATTGTTTGAACATATCTCTGGCTGTAGACATTTTGGAGATGACAGGAACAATATGATCTCTGACTGAGTCTATTAAGATATTCTTGGCCTTGATAGCTTTCTTCTTGAATTGATGAAGCTCCTCTGGATCCGTAGGTGTTTCAAAATTTTCTTCTTGAACGAATGCCAATAAATCATGTTCTTCAAGTGCAACCAGAATTCGTACTTTCCAAGAGTTGAAGTTGAGAGGACCTTCAAGTCTATCTTCCACCTTCAATCCTATCACCATTTTGACAAAAGAAAAACAACACACAAAGACAACAAATCTGAAGTATACTTTGTTAGATCTGATTATGATCAGCAATAACTTGGCTCTGATACCATGTTACATTTTAATATCAAATCTAACAGTTAGCTAATCATCAGATTTAAATAAACTGAAATGCAAATGAAACAAATTAAACACAACCACAACACAAGAGTACCCTGGGAAAACCTTCCTCTTGGAGGTGAAAAACCCAGCAACAAAGATGATAAATATATTGAGTTCAAAAACACAACTTACAGACTAAAGCAATACTCATAATCAGTAATCAAAGCTGGATCTGAATGTTGACTGGAAGCACAGAGATTGAAGCCACAGTGATGACTGAGATGAATGCACAAATGATACAATGTGAATCTCCAGCAGTCCTGATTCAATCCGTATAATCAATTCCTTGACAGCACTCTGTCAAGTAGGTCAGACTAATATATTTCGGCACCTTGAAATCACATCAAAATATCAAAGATCTCCTTCACTACTTGACAGAGGTATTCACACTTCAATGCAGAGATAAATCACAGATGTATTATGATTGTATTTTCTCCTTTGGAAGCCGAACAACAATGAGTACTTCGCTGTATGTAATTGATTGTATATTTGCAGGTGTATGCCACAATGAATACCAGAGGTAATTCGCACAAGAGGAGCAGAGACAATGTCGAACAATAAATAATTCGTTGATCATGTAATTCGCTGTATATGGCTCACACATCCATTTTGTAATTCGCTGAGTGTGTCTTTATATAGGTGATTTCTCCCTTGAGTCGGCCCAGATCTGGGCACACGTTTCAATTATTCTTGGTGCCAAACATATAGGTCAGGGCCTATATGAAACGTCTATCTCCTTAGATGTTATAGAGATTACAAAAGGGGCCCAGCCCTTATGCGATTTATTTCATTGTATTTATAAATACAATAGACCAATATATATCAAGTTAAATTAACGATATAACTTAATAAATTAACTCATAATTATTTATTTACTTTTCTTAATTAAATAAATAATTAATCCATAATATTTATCTTTCCAATTCAATTCTCCAATATATATATATTTATTTAGTACTCCAAATTAAATAAACAATTAATCCATATATATTATTTAATTCCCACTTAAATAATAAATTATTTATTTAATTCTCAAATTAAATAAATAATTAATCCATCCATGATTATTTAATTAATCCATTAATTAATTTTCCTTAATTTATATAATTAATTCATTATTTTAATTTTCCTAATTAAAATAATGTGAGCTAGAATTCGATCTAGCTACTAAACATTAACAAACTTCAACACTTAACTGAGCAGTTCTTCCCATTTGATCGTAGTTCCTAAGCAGTCAAATGTCAAAGCCACTGCTCAATTAATACAGAAACCAAACAGTTTACAGACCACCTTATTTTAATCCACTGGAGGCCTCACTAACTGACCACGTGACCATCTTATTTCAGTCCTAACTATCCGATAGAAACTACAAACACACCCAACTATGCTACTTCTATGTTGTCAGACCACTCTAAATATTATTATTTTTATATGTTTTCAGTCCTAACTATTCGATAGAAACTACAAACACACCTATTGATTGGGGAATGCAAGCATTGAAACTTAGTATAAAGTTCCAATTGTTGAAAGTTGAAACAATGACATTTAAACTCAATATTATTATTTTAATATTTTGATATTGAACTTGAAGTATATAATGCTATGTTTACAAGTTTATGGTATTTTTGTTGTTTATTTTATACTATGTGACATTCTAATCTAAATTTATGCTTCTAAGCTGCATATATATATATATATAACTAAGATGTTTTTGTACTAACAAACCCAAGCTCCATTTCAAAATTTATATATATATATATAACTAAGATGTTTTTGTACTAACAAACCCAAGCTCCATTTCAAAATTTTTTCGTACTGGTGAACTGGTTCCTCGAACCTGTATCTGAGCCTGAACCTGAACCGGCAGCTTAGACCCTTATAGTTGAAAGTATACATATATGTATATGTATCCTTGGTTATGGTTGCAGGGTCTAAATACAGGCTCATATTGTTTAAAGGAGATATTTTTCTTGGTAAATATATAACCCTAACTGTAACTTGTCGCAATTGCGATTCTAGGGTAAATCTGGAAGGGGACATTACAGCTTCATGAAGGGCCTCAAGAATAATGATCTACATGGAAGATTCTGCAACAATTAGGAACATCGTGGACATCATCCACTATCTCATCTCAGAAAAGGATAATATCTTGTTAAATGACCCAATACCTGAAATTGTAGATTTCTTCTTTGCAAGAGCCGAGGGTTTTAGGCTCAGATGTGTTCCCTGCTCAAGTTTTCCATGATTTCTGGAATTGATAAAAATTTCTTTGTTTGATGTGTGAAGTTCCACCCAAATAAGAAGATGCTGCATCAATTCAACTGCATGGGGTTGGCTCTCATCCCAAAGAGACAGGAGTTAATACCTTAGAATTTCTACTTAACCTCCTTGTTCAATATGACACAATCATAACAGACATCATCGGATACAGATTACAATCATTTCTAAATGAAATTATTTCCCAGTTCCTATCTATTTTCCTCAAGCATGTCACCAAATCTGAATGCCATAGTAGTTCAAGTTATAATCTCTTGCCTATATAGGCACAGAAGGTTCAGATTGTTTACGAAACACTCATGTCAAAGGCTTTCAACAGATGCAATTAGAAGCTATTGCTTTGCACCATTTTAGCTTTAAGCTTTCCTTTCATCAAATGTATCAAGAGCTGCATTTTAGGTCTTATAGTCACTTAGTCGGTCTAGTAATTACTGACATACTAGGGAACCAGTTAGCCTCATCGTAAGTATTGTGGTAAGGGGTTTGTCTCTCCCCTTATGTATTCATCATAACTTGTGAAGGGTTTAAATCACTGTTTGAAAACACAAGTAATAAATAAGCTCCATGAATTTTAAGACTCAGGAAAGAGGTTACAAATGCACAGAATTGCAATATGTGGATGATACACTCCTCTCCTAAGAAGTCTTAAAAATAATTCGCACTCTCAAAAGAGTCTTCATTCTCAAAATAATCTGAACCTGTTTCCAAATAGATTTCTGCCAAGTAACAAATGCTAAATCCTCTGTTGCTTTTGTTTTTCAACATGACACCGCCAAGTAGAAGGTTCATTATACAATTATTCAGCTTTAAGGGGACACATCTACCAATGACATATCTAGGCTTCCCTCTACTCACTAAGCCTTTAGCTTCTACTCCACAGATCAAATCATATTCCAATATCTAAAATAAATTGCAGCATTAGGATACAGATGGCTAACTGTGACAGTATGCATTCAACTAATCTTGGTAGTTATGGAATCTATGCTGGTATATTTGCTCTCCCTTCCGTGCCTTTTGAAAATGGTGAAAGAGCTCCACAAAATCCTCAAACATATTTTTTCATTTGATTGAATTTATCTCACTCAAGGGAAATAGAGAATTCTCTATTATCAGGTTTAGCCAAAATCCTGGCTGAACCTGAACTGGAGGTTTGACCTAAGTTGGCCAGAGATATGCCCTGGGTGTCTAGGTTTGGCTTGGGTATATTCAGAATTCAGATGCACTGGGGCCAAATCTGTAGGCACAGTGCAGAACCCTGGCCAAACCCACGGAGAAATCACCCAACAAAACATAAAAAGTCATTTTTTGGTCAAAAAAGCCAAAAAAATAAATCCAAACCGTAAAAACCTTAGACAACACATATAACACACAAAGATAAGCAGCTAAGGGGAGTGGCAACAACTCTGCTTGTGGTTCTAATGATTGTTTTAAAACTGTGAGTAGTTGCCGAATTCTTGAATAGTTGTGAGTTTCTACAGTAAATGAGCAATTCACCTACATTCTGTGAGAAAAGTCTTTCATAAAAACTCACAAATATTTCACAAGTTACAGTGAGTCTCTGCCATGACTTTCTTGGACTATGTGAATCTGATAGTAGAACTCGACCACTGCAGAAGCAACCAAAAATCCTGAATAAAACCCTTATTTTTTGCCATTTATTGTTGATGTTATATAGCGTCGGGAGTTATCTTTCTCCTGAAGGCCAATCACTTGTCCAAGAAATGCGAAGGGTCTTGCATTTAGAAATTGAAAAGACTTGCATGGAGATGTGAAGAGACATCCATTCGAAATGAAGAGACTTGTGCTTGGAATGTAAAGAGTCTTCAGTTTCGAAGATGAAGAGTCGAGTCTTCTATATATTTCTTTGTCTTGTGCATTGATTGCGTGTTAGACACACATTATATTGCTGGTTCTGTGTGTAGTAGATGGATTGCTGGTTCAGTTTGAAGCATTGTACACAGATCTCTATTATTTAATCAATAAAGCACCATTTCTTGTGTGGCTGGGTTTTCCCCCTCAAGTTGGAGGGTTTTCCCAGGATAAATATTAGTGTCTTTTTGTGTCATCTGTTCTTGCATGTTTTGTGTTAAGAATCTTTTGTTTCTCTGCTATTCTGGTAAAACATTAACATGGTATCAAAGCCAGGTTTAAGCTTGCATTTAATGGCATCCGGAAAAAAAGGAAGAGAAGAGAGATTGCTAGAGTTCCATGACTTAGCTCGTACTATTCACCCTCTGGGAGTAGCCACGGTGAACGTCATGTTGAGATGACGATATCACATTGAGAGAATCCGTGATAAAGTTTTTGGTTTTCTCACAATGGGTGTAGCCATTGTGAGGGTCATGTTGAGAGAATCCATGACATGAGAATCTGGAAAGATACC
>MU223635.1:2207144-2254945 GCA_018584345.1 Thuja plicata | reverse complement strand
AACCAACTTAAAACTACCCATTAACAACTTTTAACAAATTTTTAAAAAGTTGTCACCAAGTTGTAAAAGTTGTCATTATAATTTTGACAACTTTTGAACAACTTTTACAATTATTGTTCAAATATCCGCAAACCTTCACTAAACCTTTTAAAATATGATTCAAATATTTTAAATACTCTAATTACATCAATTCTACTATATTTGGATATATTTGAGTTGTTTTACCATGTTAGACTTTATCATAACCTTATAGGTCACTATGATTTTAATGGCTTTAATAGCCTTACAAAATGGTTTGAATGGATTCCAAATATTATTTAGGACATTACATAATAATGAAACCATATTATAGAAAATGTGAAATATTAAATTCTCCTTGAGACATCCAAATAATAGGTGCTCCTGCACCATGTTCATTCTAGGTTTTGCTAAAAATGAGTATACCATCCAAATAGAGAACAACAAAAGAATTAGTGAAAAGTTTAATACATCACTGATCACTCATCATCCTCATTAAGGGAGCATGAGCATTGACTAGACCAAAATGCATGACTAGCCATTCAAACAAGACTTCTTTGGATTTGAAAGCCGTATTCTGCACATCTGATGGGTCTATTGGTTCATGGTGGTACCCAAACTTTTGGTCAATTTGGATGAAGAACTTAGCTCCTCTAAGCTGGTCCAAGAGATCATCAATCTGAGGAATTGGATATCTATTCTTCATAATGATTTCATTTAATGCCCAATAATCAATGCAGAGTCACAATGTTACATCTTTCTTCTTAGCAAGAACAATCTGGCTACCACACAGTGAAACACTTGGGCGAATATGTGCTTTCTGAATTAGTTCACGAATCTGTCACTTGATTTCATCATTCTCCAAAATTGATCTTCTTTGTATTGGCTTATTTGGTAATGGTGCGTCTAGAACTAGATCAATGGAATGCTTGACTTGACAGGACAATGGTACCCTTATTGGTGAATTAAATACATTCTGATATTATTTTAATATCTTATCTGTTTGCTCTTGATGGTTTATTGTGTTGGTCACTTTGGCATGTGCATTGACATGACTTTTTCTCCTTACGTTGATTCATTAGCAATACAAAAGTTCCAAATTGAGCAAGCAAATGCCTAAACTGGTTTGCGCCAATTAAAGATGTAGTTTTTGTAGGATTGACCTCAGGAATCCAATACTTTCGTTCACCCAACTTGACAGTAACATGCGTGGTGCTGGATTCAGATATGCTGTGATGGTTATACATGTGTGGTTTTGTCCTAAGAGCACATCACACATCCAATGGCGCTACATCAAATATTACCCCGTCTTTGAATGGCTTGATGGAATAAGATAAACAACATTGTTTCCTTACCTGTATATCTCACCCCTAGCTCACCTAGCCCATATAATATGGTTGTGGATGAGGTGTTGTTTGTAGTTCAATCTTTGGACAGTTTCATTACAGAAAAAATTCTTTTGACTCCCATTATCAACAATGAAATGCAAGGCCTTTCCATTTTCTTACATTTGTGAACGGAATAATTGTTCCTCATATTCACGGGACAAGATTTTAGCAGTGGCAATTGTGGTAGGGGTGGGCCTCAGTAACTTGTTCAACATCCTTTTGCATAAAAGGGTTTGTTGGTAATAATTCAGGTTTAGCTTCCTCTTCACATGTTTTTATCATTAGGCTCCTTAACAACTTAACTTTTCTTGGTGTTATGCCATGCACTATTATGGATTTCACACCACAAGCCTAAATCTTGTGTCTTTTTGGTTACCCTTTTTTTTGATGACATACTTGAGAAAAACTCCTTGGCTATTTGCATCCCTGCAAACTCATTGCTACCTTCAGCCTTTGATTTATTGTTTGCAAAATAGTCTTTTTTCCACTTTTGTATTCAAATTATTCTTCAGCCTTCGTTGCATATTTGAAAGCAGTTGCTAATGTCTTAATTTTTCAGAAAATTCATCTCAGTCTGGATACACTGATGAAGCCTATTGCAATAATTCAAGACTCTATGTTTCTCTGAATCTTGGATGCCAAGTTTTGTTGACAATGCATATAATGTATTTGTATAATTTTGAACAAATTGATTCTTCTTTTGTTGAAGCAATTGCAATTGCATATGTTTTTGTTCACAGGTATCCTTGGAGAAATACTCTTCTTTGATATGCTCCACAATGTCTCCCCATTTGGGGTTATCATTGAAGACTGCTTCAAATTCTTGTTCATCGGGTGTTTTTTTGGAAGAACACTTAATTTCCCATGTTTGTTTCACACGATTCGAGACTTTGAGGAGAGCAAATGTTATTTTTTCAGCATCTGAAAAATCATTCATAGAGAAATATGTTTCCAGTTTTGATAAACTATCATCAACATTTGCATCAATTATCCCTTCAAAAGTTGGGATATTAAAATTCACCTGAACCTTGAATGGAGTATGACCACCAAATGGTAGGTTTGGTCTACCTTGGTTTTGTTGTAGCATTTGAGAAAATGGGATTATCATCTCCTCATGTTGTTTTAGGGTCATTTGATCCCTCACTTCATTCTCTAGCCGTCTATGATCGTGTGCGTCTCAAAGGAAGGTTTGATGGATCTCTTGTTTTCAACTTGAGCCTTTGATATCTTGACCGTGTGTGATGGGACATACACGAGCAAACCTGTCTGATACCATTGAGTCGAATCAAGAATTTGGAAGACAATAAGGACTATACCTAGCGTGCAACCTGTAGTATTTTAAAGGTTCAAAAAAAAAAACATAGAACAACAAACTTGAAATGAGATGTATGTTGCTGCAAAACTACTTCATTAACTTCCAATTTGAAAGTTTGTATATTTGTGCAAAACGTCAATAGTCACACATCATTGGAATGATCTACAAGAGCTCATTGGAATGATCCACTCTGAAAGCCTCTGAAAATGTGATTTACTGAAATGTACAAATTATTGAAAAATTATATTTTTGATATTTTCTATTGTTAGCTGTGCACATGCCACTCAAATGTACCTGGATCAATACGGGATCACTTGGACTGGTCACGGAGCAAAATAACTTATGAAATTCTCATACTTGTGGTAGATTATGTTAGTGGGGAAACAGAAATTTAATGGAACTTAGATCCATCTTACTAGAAGACAATTCACTACAACATATGGCATAATCAACATAACAACTCAAGCAGAATTATGTCATTCTTAGAAACAATGAGGACAATTTACAAGTGGGAATAAAACACACAAGGTGATATATTGCTATGAGGCCCACTATTCCACACGCAAAGATCACCAACACCTAGTTCCTCAATAGTTTAAGCTTTGCTCCACAAAATCATGTTCGAAAGCTAAAAGTATTTCTATGGCTCCTAATCCATGGTGAAGTATTAGTTGGACATTTTGTCAATTAAAATGTTCTTCTGGACCATCTAGATGCTCAATTTTTGAAGCAACCACATTAATGATTTTGTCCAATGCCTCTTGGCACAAAGGATTGGGAAGAAGTTGCAATGTTTTTCTCTTTAGTATGGACTATACCAATGTCACTTGAAGATTTGTTCCTTAATTTGTTCTTGTTGAGGGAATCAACATATTCCTTCTTCACTATTTATCCTTAGGATTTGGCTGCAATCAATTTTTGAGGCCAAATCATAACTCGCACAAATCCTTATCCATATAGTTATTGAACTAATTAAAATTACAAAAATCTTGTTCATGTAAAGTTCCTAACTGCCTCTTAACTGTAAATGTCTGTAAATGCTAAAACTTCTTTGGAATAGAGACTAGTTCAATAATGAGGTGCATAGTATAAGCAATAACTTTCCAACCAAACAGCCACCGGAAAAATGGAGAGCATAAACACAAATCACTAATCTCTAACACCCCATGTATTTCATAACAGAATCCGTTCAAGGCAATAAAGATTTTAGAAATATGAATTTAAATAGATGACAACATTAACATGAAACAACACAATTCTCAACCGAGCGGATGAATAAAAATTTCATAACCAAATTCCAGTCAAGATACAGGCATGCAAATATATTGAATTTGCTCAAGTTACTACAGTGCACTTGTTGCTGGATGCCGAGTGAAGACACTAGCTCTCGATGCCGGTTGTAAATACTGTACTCCCGCATATGCCTGGAAGTGCTGTTTAACGGGTGAGGAGGGAACGGCTGTTTCCAACAGCGAATACAACTGACAGCCCGCGTTACTTGCTCACGCCTTGGATGCGGCCTCCACTGTATGTTTCTCTGCTGCGGTGTGCCGCTCTTGTTATGCTGCGTCACCCCTACCTTAATCCTTCAACCTCCACTTAATACCTGCTCGGTTATGCTGCAACCCGTCAATGGTGAGGGAGTGCTGACAGTCCCAGTGATTACGGACTTCTGGTCTACGCTATCAACCCCCGTGGATGTAATGCGCTACCTTCACCAAGCGTGGTACCACTACCAGCCGTGGTTACAAATGACACTCTGCGTGTGGTGCTGTCTTAGCACAGATTTTTGGGCTTCCTTTTTATATTAAATACGCAGCACTGTACTCCATATGGCCCCTTAGCATTCAGCGTTAATATTCTTTGTAATGTTGCATCCCTTTTGCTATATTTATCTCATGATCCTTGATGCTGGAAGTAACATTAAATTTCTGAATGTCAAACAAATTGTAGAAGCTTTAATCTCTGTTATTTTTACTTACTTGAAGCTCATTGTGAAATCTGAAGTAATTTCACCTAAGATGGAATATTGGGGCTACGTCCAAATTCCACAAAAAACTCTTAAGGGGCTACGTCCTCAAGAAATCAGTCACATTCAAGCAACCAGATATAAAATCTTTAATTTTATAAATTCTCATTGTGCCATTCTCAAGAAAGCCCACATGCTTTTATAACCTCAAAATGAGAGCCATTACACCAACTAGGCAATGTGGGATAAAAAAAACACTTTCGTCTTTTAGTCACTTAAGTCACTTTATAAAAATAAAGTAACTTAAAGTTATAATATTGAAGTGACTTTATAATATTACTTTATGAAATAAAGTACCCCAACTATAGAGACTGAACTCAGATGTTAAATAAATGCCCAAGTAACCATGTGACTGACTGGCATCCTCTGTAAAGTGGCCATTAGACTATCCGGATGGTTAGATAGGCTAATCAGGCATAATATGCACTACTGTAGAAAAGGGGACATTACAGTTCAGGGGAACCACTCCCGTCCCTGTTATATTATTTCACATTTGGCCATAAAATGTTATAAAAAATCTTTTACAATTAAAATTTTCCATGGATGACCCTCCCCGTACCCCAAAATGGTCTATAGTAACCCAAAATCATTGCTTTTGGTCTGTGGTACCACCAAGGCCAATAGCTACATTACCAAGCCCAACACATTGCTCCAACAAATGCTTCATCATCAATTCCCTCGCTCAAGAAAATTTTAGGAAGCTTGAAAACTATGTAGTTAACATCATTGGATTTGTCTCGTTCTCAACTACCTATGGTCAAGACTTAAAACTATAGATATGAGAATTGAACTCACCTCAGACTTGGCAAGCATTATTTGGGCTCAAACTCGAACTCAACAAGCATGATTCAGGCTAAGACTTGGACTCAAAATCGGCTAAAATTTGGCAAAAACTTCGCAGAGTGAAAATCCAAGAAATTCAGAGATTTTAAGGATTTGAAACTTGTTTCATGCACCCTTTATTAAATAAATCTTAAATGCACAATAGCATCATCAAAGAGAAGCTAATTTGATCAAGCACAAGTATACACTGATCATATAAATATGAATGCAAATTGTAGTTGAAGGAAATAACACACGCAGATATATAAATATCATCAAATGTATACAAAAATCATGGAATATTTAAATCTATGACAATAAAAGTTCCAAGCAAATATCAAAGCAATAACAAGAAATCTATGGCTCAGAGGAGCCTCCATCCTTCCTACAAAGGTGTCTAAGGTAGATCTTGGATGATGTAGCAGCCATAATCTCTGCCTGTGACTGCGTCACCCACACCAACATTAGTTGTGTCTTCTCTTGCCATATCCTCCTATTCCATGCTACAACCTTAGCCTCTCTATCTGCCTGGTCAACCCAATCGAGGTCCTCATCAGTAAAGATAGGATGCTCAGTGATCCACTCAGATTGTGGATCGACCTCCTCTCGCTAATGGGGGTGGAGTCATGTCCCAAAATTTGTTTTGGCAAAGACAAAGGTTGTAATGAACATAGACTAGATCATCCAACCTCTCCACCAATAGTCTATTACGCTTCTTGGAGTGTGCTCAAACATACTAAATTGTGCTCACAACCTGAAGCACTACTTGGTTGGCTCAATATGTGAATCGATATCTTCTGAAGATTTGGTGCATCAACACCAAACAATTCCCAATATCTATTAGAGATGAGAAAAAGAAAAAGAAATCAATCTCATTATCCAAATTTAAGTTTCAACATTTAATAATAATATAAAATGAGGAAATTTTTATAATGTTTTTAAACTTAAGTAATTCCCTTAAATATATTTTAACCTAGCTGCAATGTCATTTGACTGTCTTTGCCTAAGTTTCCAGTAGGGGTACATGCACGGGTACGAGAACCCAGTTTGTGGGTACATGCAAATTGTTTTTGGGGTTTGGGTACGTGGGTTTGGGCAAGTGTATATATATACATAATTTTTTCAAAAGAAATATACATAAATTTTAAACTAAATCATTTGATAGTATGGTACTTCATCATTGATAAATTCCAAATGCCAAAGATAAATATTAAATGCCAATTGATAGTTCAAAATTTCAATATTAAGTCATATGCCATATCATATATGTCTAGGTTCATGATTCAAATGAAAACCATTACTATTACAAAATTCAGAATAAAAAATAGTGATTGTCTTCTATCTTGATTCTTCAATGAATTCATCAATCATCAAAAGGATTATAAAAAAAATATCACCTTTTGCATTTTCAGCTGCTGCAAGTTCGAGATCATTTGAACCCAAAGCAGTGCTGTTGATGTGGGTTTTGTGACCACCTCAACGTGTAGGATAAAATACAAAGTAGTCTACCCTCTCTTGAACAAGGAAACCTTAGATGCTAAACAATTTGACTTGTGTGATCAACTAAGATGACCCTAAGGTTTACAATGCATACGAGGGACTTTGGTGTTGGACACAACTCAGTTTAGTGATGTAATTTGCTGGTAATCTCGCGGGGACTTACACTATTCATTCATGAAAATCTATCAACTTTTCAAGTGACAAATGATTAGTCAATACGAGCTCTTCAACTACTTCTAACAATGATTTCAAAATAATGTGCAAAAGAGATTGGGTTTAGAAATCTAATCTACTACCAATGCAAGAGACTATTGATGATGAAGTGAAACCAGACCAAACTTTGCTTTGTCAAGTGAAACAACTACGCTAAGTTGATGCAAATCTTCTAAGGATAATCAAATGATTTTCAAATCACTCACACACATTGACACCATAAAACATCTGAATCAATAAGCATGAAGTAATTGAAGTTAAACTTAAAGATAAATTTAGCCTAACCTTGCATTGCTATTTGCAATCAACAAGCATCAAAATGTATGAACATGAGGTTTCACCGTGAATCAACAACAATATCATTCATTCATCTACTTAAAATAAACAAAATCTAACTAAGTGAACACTCCAAAATAACACAAGTCTTCACCAAGCTTCAATGAATTTGGAATTACTTTGGGAGTATTTTGGCAACAATTTCTCAAAAGTCTCCTTTACAAATGAATAGAGAAAACCTTTATATAGACGCCTCAAGTACAACCAACGTCCCAGATTGATTCAAGATCAATGACTTAGTTAATTCTGAGCAACCCTAATTAGGGTTTGCTACAACTTCTTATAGTTATTTAATGCCATCCATTGAGAAAATTGCATTGGTTTGGAATACATCTTTTTAAGGATGAACCAATGAGAAAATTGCTTTTAGTATTTCATTAAATGCATTCCACATGTCCACTTGTGAATGAATTTGATTGGATGAACTTGGATATGTCGACTTGGAATTAGATGAATAGGTGCCACCTCAGCATGCTTATCTAGTAATCTTTGTTTCAGCTCCACTTCTTCATCATCATAGGGAAGTCTTTGCATCTCTAGTAAAATCTCTTGATAATCAACATTTTCAAGCCTTTGATTGTTTGCGATGGTTCATATTCCCAAATTGTTTCATCTTCGTGAATGTTATTCATCCTCGTTTTGGAAATCTTTTCCTTGAATTGCTTCTCAAATTGTTATTGTCTTGATACCTCGCTTTGAACCTCTTGAAGTAATTGAAGAGTCACCGATGGACTCGATCTCCCAGGATCACCTGCAAAACCAAGATTGAAACCTTCTACACGAGAGCAACAAAGAGGATGAAATGCTGGAATATGGTGCAATAACAGAATGCTGATATTATCACACCTAAAATGATACAATATGCATCAACACTCCCTAGTACTAACTGAGCTGAATCAGCCTGAATAGCTCTTAGTAGCTCATAAGGGAGAGGTGAGTGCTGATTATATAGTGGAATATGGGCATATATTTCCAAGAGGAATAATAACTCCCAAATAACCAAATTAGGTGGGAGTTTTACCTACGTGGTAAAAGCCAGAAATGTGGTTATGCCAACTCAGGTAAAGACAAGAGAATGGTTATGGGGAGGTGGCTAATAAATCCAAAAGAGGGTGAGACATTCAACTATCCAAAGTTGGGTGTGAATGACAAATATGATTGTGGGATTTTTTCATATGTCCTCATAATTATTCTAATACCACCTAAGCTAGCTTAATATATGTGTAGGAAAAATAAACATTTCCTAACATAAGGTAAAATAATAACCTACACCAACACCCCCCCTTAAGCGTAGCTTAGGTGGATGTCAGGATGCAAAGATGGGTCTTGGCTACAAGGCCATGTTAGGTACCCATTTACAATGATAAAATCTCTCAAAAGATGAGAAAGAGAAAATCCGTAGAAAAAACTCCCCCGCAAGAGATGAGAGAGACCATGTAGTCCCTCAATGTAGAATCTCCTGCTTTTTTGGTGAATGCTCGACTTTGGAAGCTAAATATGTTAGGATTAGGTAATACTGAGAGGGGGGGTGAATCAGTATTACAACACTTAATTAAACTTTTCAACCAATTGTTAATAATCCATAAGCTTGCGGAAATGGAAAGAACATAAGAAAATAACACAGTACTCATAACACCATTATTTGTTGTCGAGGAAACCCTGGCCAAGGGAAAACCCCAGTGGGGATGGTACCCACAAGCATGCACTAAAGTATAATGTCCCTGTTAGGAGACCTAGCCCTGTTAGGAGCTGAATATTACATAGTACATTTCCTTGTTAAAGGAATAACAACCCTGTTAAAGGTATACAACACCCTGTTAGGGGCCAACTGAGCATACAACTCTTACAATATAGTTATGTTACAAAATGTTCTCAGTAATGAACAAAACAAGCATCTCTAATGCTTAGATAGTTCTAGTCATAGTTCTTCAATGATCTTTGTCATCCTCTGCTCTGCCATTCACATATCACATCCAAAACTCTGTTCACAACTCACTCTTCGCTCAACAAAAAGATCTTACATATATATCTTTCTTCTTTACCAAGTCGGCTCTCAAATACAAATATTACATAGTCAGCTCTCAATACAAAATATATTTAATAAAGCAAATATCAAATGCATAGTCGGTGCTCTTACATAATCAAAATATAGGTTATCAACAATCATAATCCAACTCCGATTGCCAGGAGTCCACGTCATACTCCCTGAATCATCGCTTCTGTCCAGCTGCTCTGTATCACTGTTTAGTTGTTGTCTGTCTGTCTTCAAATCTCTCTAACTTACTGTAAACATCACCAAAACAAAATCGATCTTAGGTGGAGGTCACACATACCCCATACTATCTTCTTCTAAGCTTGCTTGTCGTAACTCATCGATCTCGATCTTCGATATTCAAAATACCTCTGTATTACTGCTTCTGTACTTAGCCGATTTCAGAGTCACCAAAACTTAACTTTAAAGGAATTGATCAGTATGCCAGATGTGTTGCCATAAATGACAACCAAAAAGTGAATCACATCATACAAAATTGATCACTTGCCAACAATCTCTCCCTTTGGCATTGATGACAACACTTAACAAAAAAAACTAAGTGTTCCAACAAAACAAAATTGTCTCTCTTTTCTCTATTTTGTTTCTCTTCTCCCTTATACATTATCTTCTCCTCTTCTCCTATATTCATTTTTCTCTTCTCTCTTCTCCTCTTCATTTTTTCTCTTCTCTCTTCTCTCTTCTTCCCCTTTGACAACAATGATAAAGGTGCATAAAAAGTAATAAAATTAGTGCTTGCTCACCAATTTCAGAATATCTTGAAAGGAATCTTCCAAGATCTTCACTTCTGTACTGCATGACTTAAGCAATAGTTGACTAACATGCATTAGTCCATTTAATGCAAATGATGCTGTCTCTGCTTCTTTCAACTCTGTTGGCATAGAGTTAGCCAATGATTCAACAGTTTTCTCCATGTCTGATAAGTCGGCTTCAATAATTGATAGCTTAGGAGTGATTAAACTCTTTAGCAAACCAAACCTTGTCAAAACTCTCCCTCTCTCAATATCCAATACATTTAGTTTAGCCAAAATTCTTGTTACTTCCTTGTCCAATTCCATTACAGATTGTGAAGAGGTCTCACAGCTGTCCATCATGCTGTTCAAGGTTGCCCTGTCCTTGGCAATAATGTCTTCAACAATCTGAATATGTTTGATAGGGTTTATGAAATAGCTGAATAGTTTCCTGCCATATGCAACACAACTCTCTTCATTTGCTGTACTGGTTCTCAGAATGCCCAAGTCCCATGAGATAGACTGGCAAACTTCAAATAGCTTCTTCTCTGAGTAGTTCTTTTCTGCCTTCCTTCTGCAATCTTTACCAAGTTCTCATACTGTCCATCAAACGCATCAAGCGCCAAATTCAGGTTCTCTACATCATCTCTGTTCTCGAACGATAGGTACTGGGAGCAATCTGTTCACAGTATCAATTGCTCTAGACATCACCTTGGTCTTCTTGTCACTTTTCTTGTCAGATCTCTCCTTTGCTTTAGTAAGTGCAGTAAAAGCTAATTTTGCCAACTCATCCTCATCCATGCAATCAACATCCATATCAATAGATTTGTCTTTACTTGCCAACAATAAGGTAGAAGATGTGTCAACTTAATTCTTGACTTCAACATTTGTTGTTTCTTCTTTCTGCTCCAATTCTTTCTGTCCTTCCTCAGTCACTGTATTGTCATTATTTTCTTCAAATGGGTCCTTCTCATCATGTGAAGTGTCAAGAGTCACAGGCACACTAGAAACATAGAAATCTGGTTGCATATCGACTTCTCTCTTCTCAACACTTGCCTCAGCTGTCTTCGAACTCTCTCCCATTCCTAAGGGTGTAGGCATAGTAGTTGTAGGAATTGGGGTCTTCTCAGGAATAGTATTCATTAATATTTGGTCCAGTGCTTTCTGAGTCTCTTCAGTAACTTCATCATATTTTCTTGCCATAATCTTCACTAGTCTAATCTTAGTTCTCAATAAAGGTTTCAGTTCCTTAAATATCTGTCTCTTTCTTGCATAGAAACTACAGGCAACATATTATCAATTTCTTGATTTCTGATAGTTTCATCCTCAATCTTTGCTAGCTGTTTCCTAGTCTCCAATCTACCATATAACTCTTCAGGTATACCGCCTTCTATCTCCAATAGATTCTTCTTGAAAACAAGTAAATGATTGACTACAACATCCTCAATCCAAAGTTTATCAGTTTCCTCATACCTGTCATAGTATTTGTTAATAGAAACTAACTTCCCTTGCTCGATAGCTCTCTTCTCAATCACCTTCAAGTCAGGTTTCCATATATGCTTATCACTTTCAGGTTTCTTCTCTTCTCTTTTAGGTGGTGAAATCTGTCTGCTGGATCTGGTACTCACTCTAGGAATAATCTTTTCTGCCTGCGAGGTCTGCTGTGGTCGAGGGGAGGTTACATCAATAACCGTAGGAGGTGGACTGTCTACCATCACTACTTCAGGAGCTGTAAGAGTTGCAGTAGTAGAACTTGCCAATTCTTCTTAACTTATTTCAACTCTTCCTCTGTGAATCCTGCCTTAATACCACATTCATGCACAATGTTGTCTACTTTTCTTTTCCTCAAACCTCTGGTTTGTTCCTCTCTTACTTTAGCTAATTTTTCCTCATAGGTTCCCCATCACTTCTCAGATGTATCTATCTCAGATGCTAGGACATGTTCGATTTGCATGGTTAACACCTCAGAACTTACCTCATATCCCATAGGATAACACCATTTCTTCCTCGGTATAACTGCCTCAAAGCATACACAATCAGTTTCAACCATGAAACAAATTGTATCCTTGTACTTCTCAACTTAGTCTTTTGGTATCGTGCATCTTCCTTTCATCTGCCTCTGAAGAATCTTAATCATACCAAACAACTCACCATCAACCCATGTGATGTTCTGTCTTTTGTAACTGTCAGAAATCTGTATACCAATAGGTATCCCGTTTCTCCAACCACTAGGGTGCATGCCTGGAAATTTGTGCTCAATGTGTAGGTACATGTGCATCAATAGTGAACCAAATCTAAATGTCTCGATCTGTCTTTCTTTATCAATTTCACATTCTCCAGAAATTGTTGTGCTAACACTTCGCATAGATTGTATTTAGTACTCTTTCACCATTCTATATGCCATCATGATAACTCCTGCAGATACTGAATTAGGTCTACTACTATAGTAGAATTTGTAACCAAGTATCATAGCAATCAATTTTACATCCTGTTGCACAATGTCGCTTACTGACATAGCTCGCCTGTCTCGTTTCGAGTGTGTTAGGGTTTCAACTTGCTTTTTAACATGTTTCTCTGCTACAGGAATGATTCCAGTATTATCCAATCCAGTAATCTCATGAATCAATTCACTACAAATCTTCACAGGTTGCTCGCCTATCCAAATAAACTGATTATGTACTCTGCTCAACAATATCTTAAACCATTCTTCTTCGTCGAATTCATATAAGTCCAGAGTTTTCATAATGCTCAATTGATCAACATTTTTGTATTCATCTCTCATAATGCCTTTGTCAATCATATACTCCATTTCAGTAGAAATTTCATCAATACCCAGTATATCATACTTACAATGAATGTATGCCCTAATGTCTTCTTCGTGTAAAAATCCGTATGGTGTCTGAGAAAATGCTCCTTCAGGGTCTTCTTCACAAGACTTGAGAGGATGTTTCTTGAATTTATATCTAGGTCGATCTACAACATCATAAATAACAGGTGCATCCATAGCTAGATGATGTAAATACCTCTTACATGCTGAATTTCGAGTTTTCGCTTCAATCGATCACGCAAGGCAATTGTAAGATAGACTGAATCTCTCTGCTCTCTGATTTCCTTAGGTCCCTGCTCGTCAAATGGTAAGGAAATAGATAATCATATGGTGCTTTATACAATGTTAAGTCATTAAAAGTTCACATTACCCAATATTGTCCAGTTGGCTATAAATCCCGTGATCACACAATAAGCATCGTTCAATGTTGCGCTCTTAAATATATACTCCATGATGTCGGCCACAATCATACCTAAGCTCGCTAGAGCTCAATCCACAAAATCAGGGGCGGGATATATTCTGATATCTTCATCCAATGCTCCCCCTAAGGCCATGATCGGCCAATTAGGTCGATTCTGCTTTGTTACCATCAGGCAAAGATCCAGTAGCATCTACTGTCTCTCCCTGAACCAATGTCTCACTTGTCTCTTTGATCTTCCATATCTTACCACTGCTGTTATCCTCTGCTTTCTTAAAACAATTGTCAAAATCATTCTTTAAATCTGCAACACTCTTACTAATATCATTTCCATTCTTCTGTGTATTCATAGGAGGTGGTACTCTTCTGTTGTTTACTCCATTATACCTGCAAAACTTCGCTATATGACCTGGATTATTGCATTTGTAACATATAGGAGGTCTTCTTTCCTGATTTACTTGCAGCTTACAATACTTCACAATGTGTCCAAGATTATTACATTTATAGCATGTAGGTTTCACTGTAGGTTCTCTTCCATCGTCTTGTCTATATCCAGATTGATTAGGTTTCTTGCATTCTACTTTCTTGTGCCCATATCCATTACAATTAAAACAATAACCAGAAAAGGTCTTAAAAGGGGCATTACCTCTACAATCTCTTTTCATATGTCCAAACTTGTTACAACCAAAGCATCTACTGTTGAAGGGTCTGATCTGCTCTCTATGTTCTTCAATAGTAGGTTTTTCAGCATCAATCTTTGCATCAGATTTTTCTTCTTGTTTCTTCAAACATTCAGCCTCATTGAATCCAACACCAGTCATATCACCTTTAGGTTTCTGTCTGTCTCTTTGTTCATCGATCAAATCACTACTAGTGTGAAGTTTCTCAATGTGTTTCTTTGCCTCAACAAGTTCACCTTTTATGATCTAATTGTATTTCTCTAATTCTAGATACTTGTTCTTGTAATTGTCAGCCTCATTCTTCATTTGTTCTGTCAAAGTATTTGCACTATTCAAAGCTTCTTCAATCTTCTTCTTAGCATCTTTTTGTAATTGAATCTCTTTAGTCATGGCTTCATTCTCAAGCTTTAAGGTTTCTTTTTCTTCTTCAAGTTGCTTCATGTGATCTGAATTGTCTTTGTCTGAATCTTCTTTTATCTGAACCACAAGATCCTGTCTCCGACTTCTGGAAAGTTCAAGCTGGTCTCTAAGTTTCTTTATAAATTTCTCAGCTCTTCGCATGTTGAATCTGAATTCTCCATTCTCTGCTTTTGCTTTATCAAGGTCTTCAAGTGCAGCATCAAAGTTTTCTTGCAAACTATCTAAATCCATTTTGATCTCCGTTAAGCTATTAGACTTTCTCTCCAAGGGCCAAATGCTCTGATACCAATTGTTAGGATTAGGTAATACTGAGAGGGGGGGTGAATCAGTATTACAACACTTAATTAAACTTTTCAACCAATTGTTAATAATCCATAAGCTTGCAGAAATGAAAAGAACATAAGCAAATAACACAGTACTCATAACACAATTATTTGTTGTTGAGGAAACCCTGGCCAAGGGAAAACCCCGGTGGGGATGGTACCCACAAGGATGCACTAAAGTATAATGTCCCTGTTAGGAGACCTAGCCCTGTTAGGAGCTAAATATTACATAGTACATTTCCTTGTTAAAGGAATAACAACCCTGTTAAAGGTATACAACACCCTGTTAGGGGCCAACTGAGCATATAACTATTACAATATAGTTCTGTTACAAAATGTTCTCAGTAATGAACAAAACAAGCATCTCTAATGCTTAGATAGCTCCAGTCATAGTTCTTCAATGATCTTTTTCATCCTCTGCTCTGCCATTCGCATATCACATCCAAAACTCTATTCACAACTCACTCTTAGCTCAACAAAAAGATCTTACATATATATCTTTCTTCTTTACCAAGTCGGCTCTCAAATACAAATATTACATAGTCGACTCTCAATACAAAATACATTTAATAAAGCGAATATCAAATGCATAGTCGCCACTCTTACATAATCAAAATATAGGTTATCAACAATCATTATCCAACTCCGATTGCTAGGAGTCCACGCCATACTCCCTGAATCATCGCTTCTGTCCAGCTGTTCTGTATCACTGTTCTGCTGCTGTCTGTTTGTCTTCAAATCTCTCTAACTTACTGTAAACATCACCAAAACAAAATCGATCTTAGGTGGAGGTCACACATACCCCATACTATCTTCTTCTAAGCTCGCTTGTTGTAACTCATCGATCTCGATCTTTGATACTCAAAATACCTCTGTATTACTGCTTCTGTACTTAGCCGATTTCAGAGTCACCAACACTTAACTTTAAAGGAATCGATCAATATGCCAGATGTGTTGCCATAAATGACAACCAAAAAGTGAATCACATCATACAAAATTGATCACTTGCCAACAGAATATGGTCCAAGATCGACGAACAATGTTCCTCCCCCTGGGAAGAAATAAAACCAAGGATGCATGCAGGATATCCTCCCATTCTTGAAAGGAGTATGTAGGAAGAATGATGAAGATTGATGATGTCTCTGAACTTTGCTCAAGTGTCCCCATGTCAATACCGAAAGTTGTCACCATCAAATCAAGTTTTCTAGGCCACTCTATAGAAGATGGATGGATGTAGAATAGATGGATGTAGAATAGAATCCAAAGACAAATATATTCTTTGAAGAACAAGGTGCCTCCTCCAGATGCTGCTCAATAGTGGTCACAATCATGTCAAATTGTGAGAAATGATCATGTGGGTAAAGAACAAGAGTGTCAAAAGTTTCCCCCTCATCATCTGAAGAAGACACAGCAAATTCAGCAAAGAGAAGATGTATGCACTTAATAGTGTCCTCCAAGTCTGCAAGATAGGACTCACAAACAAGCTAGCAATGTCTGTCAAGTACTCATCCCAAGGAGCTATGTTTGGAAGACAATGAATGTCCTGCTGTACTGAATCAATAGGACCCATAACAGTACCAAAATCATCATAAACAATAGTCGATGTAGGAGATGCAATATCAACACATGTCTCTTGAACTTTAGTTGAAAGAATACCAAGATTCACTTGACCATATTGAATCTCCTCAAAAGTGTTCATACTAGATGCCTGAGTGTGTACGTCAGCCAAAGGAACAACAAAAGAAAAGTGTGAGAAGGTGTATAATCGATATTGATGATCTACCTTCCCAACTGCAACCATATCTCTGCTATGCAAATCTTAATAATCACAAAATCTGGAGTGAACTCAACACTCTTTCCTTCCCCACCCTGTGTGATTTGATAGATGGAAAGGATATTTGTTGACAATGAAGGTACATAAAGAACATCATTGAATGATCCTCCATCTATGTCAATAGACCCTTTCCCATGAACACACATATATGTGTTAGCCATTAGAATGTTTGGTGACGAACAAGGTTCAAATGAAGAGAACATACTCTATGATGAAGCCATATGATGTGAAGCTCCAGAATCAAGGATCCATCTCCCTGACTCAGTATCTACAATTGCGACAAGTGCTTTCCCCTCTTATTTCTCTGACTTTGAATTAGATGAAGATGGTGTATCCTTTGACATAGTTGAAGGTAAATTGATTTTATTCTTTATCAAAAGATGCTTCAACTCATCAATGTGTTTTAAATAACATTGATGTTCATCATGCCCAGATTTCTTGCAATATACACATGTGGGCTTCTCCTTTTTAGATGATTCCCTTTTTGAGGAAGAGGATTTAGATTCTTTCTGTGTCTTGTTCTTTTTCTTCTTTTGTTTTAAATCAGGATTCCTTGACTCTTTTTGTACCTTAGGCTCACAAGCAATCAATGCTTATGACTTGGAAGTCTTGATGATACCCATTTGAATTAGCTTTGCTTCTTCTTTGATTAGAAGATTTGAAAATTCATCAAAAGTAGGATCAACATATGCAGCTCCCATAGAAACCCTATTGGTATGAAAGCTAGAAACAAACAAGAATACTCATGACCAAGCTTGGATAGCACATTGAGAATCAACTGTATATCCTCCTTAGTTCTTGGTTGTTTAATCATGGAGATGTAGTCTTGGATGTTGTTGAAACTTTTTGGATCAAGATTCATCATATCATTATCAATCTGATAACCCTTAATCTTGTTAGTTTTACCATAAAATTTTTCAAGAGCGTCCCAAGCCTCTTTAGGTGTCTTGCATGATTCAAGATGAAATCGTAAATCAAGAGAGACTAGTGAACAGATGTAACCAAGAGCTCTCCCATGATTGATCTCCCATGCTTGAAGAGCATTAGCATCAGTAGGTGCGGGAATAGATTCTTTTACATACCCTATGCAACCTTTTTCCCTTAGATAATTCCATACTAATTTTTATCATGATTCATAATTATATGGAGTTAGGAGTTCAATTTGAGTTTTCCCCATTGTACTAACACACAACAAAAGGAACCAAAGCAATTAGAATAACACAAGATCACCCCTCCAAATTCACTCAATCAATGATCCCCTCCAGAAAAATATGATTGTGACACTTTATAAACTAGTGTGTTTACAATTCTGGAGTTATTTTCCAGAGTTTTACAATGTCCAAATTGGACCCAAATACTGAAAGTACAAAATAATCTCATAATTAGAACTTCAAAACTGCACCAATGAATAGTGCTTAGAAAAATATCAACTTTCAAAAAAAAAACCACCTCAATCTGAGGTCATATGTGAAAATTACATCTGTTTAAAGTTAAAAAAGCTGGGATTGTCCTTCAAAATTGCTGATAAAACTGATTTTCTGGAAAATCTAGATCACTTGAGTAAAATCTGATTACACCACTGTGAAGCCTATGAAATTCTACCCTAAATAAAAAAAAGGTATGTTGAAAAAGGCCTCCGTATGAGTGAGTTAGAGACCTTAAAAGTTTAGCTTCAAAATGGAAAATTTCAATGGAGAGGGGGTCTTTAATTTTGAAAAAAATAGCTCCGCCAAATTTTGCAAACTGCCACTATATTGGAGAGATTACCAAAAATTGGTTGAACCACCAACCAAATGTAGAAACCTGCCAAATTCTTTTAAACTTCCTCTAAAATATAGACCATGACCAACTAAATTGATCCTTTGCCAAAATCACCGCTGAATGTAGTGGAGGTGCTAGGCACAGGCACAAAGGCCGAGGTTACAGGTCCAGTACGAAAGCCAGCCTTTTCTTTGTTTGATTTTTAACAATTTAAAAAAATGTTTTGAAATATTTTCAGCGGGCTCAAAGCCACACCTAGTTCCGTAGGCTACAATGGGGGGCCTAGTGGAGGTACCTCGTGTACCTCTTGGTACGCCTGCAGCGACAAAGGTACCTACGCAGGTACCTCGTGTACTGCACAAACATAGTTCAAAATATTGTTATCGACAACTTATCGCCAAGGGCAAAACAAATATTGGCAAAATATCGGAGATAAATTGGCAACCTATCAGCAAAATATCGGGAACTTAAAAAATTGCTTAAATTTAATTAGAAATGTATTTTTTTTGCATAATTCAATGAGGAGAGGCATCTAATGAGTCGGTAAATGAGTAAACAAAACAAACAAGTTGAGTTTAGATATATTTTTAAATTTAAATAGGGTACAAAATGACATCCTCATGTGAAATGTTGATGGCTAGTAGCCATAGCCTGATAGTCTGAACTCTGAAGCAAACTAAAAATAGAAAATTGTCTTTGTAAAATTATAAGTAAATACAAGTACAACATCAAAATGGTCTACATCTTCCTCTTCGTCTTCCCAACAGCTCTGGTAAAAACTATTTGAGGGGTAGGAGGTCTAGTCCTAAAAGTCCCCTGTGCCTGTGCCTCCTCCCCTTGCACAACTGGCTGTGACTTGACTTATATTATCAAACACAACAATAGGTATTTTATACCAACTACATCATGCCCCCCAAAATAAAAAGTTGTCTTCCAGACGACAAGTATACATCAAGTAATTTTCAAGAATAATGATGAGTGTAGATAATGATTTGTACTACAAAAACTCAAAGTTGTAGTGTACTCCAAAAATAAAATGGGGGTTTGGGGGCAATACCCAAGTGGGGTCTCGAGGTAGTGCCCCCAACGGGGTCAAGGGGCAATGCCCCTTGTGGGGGTCTAGGGGCAGTCCCTTAAAACCCTTGAGAACCACAAAACTCCATTGCGCACACCATTTTCTTGATTTTTTAAGATGCTCTAGATCTCTGCAAATCACCTTTCTTTTCCTTGAAACCCTTTTTTTCTCCCCCAAACAACACTTGGCAACTTAAAAAATATAAAATGAACTTCACTTGGGCTGACAGTCCCTGTTAGTGGACTGCGACCAATATTTAAACAACTTACCAGCGATAAGTTGTGATTTTATCGCAGATCTGCGATAAAATCACAACTTATCGACAATAAATTCAGCGATAAAGTTGTGTATTTTATCGCCTAGTTAGACTTATCGCCATAAAACGTTTTATCGCCGATATATCTACGATATTATAATCTATGTGCACAGGTACTAATTTTTTTTTTTTTGAAAGGATAATTTAAAAAAAAATGTTAATAAAATAAACTTTTCTAAATACAAATTTAAACCTTCTTTTTTATTAAATAATAATAATATTTTTCCAAAAAAAAATTATTCTGTACCTTATTAAATGAGGTGGGGCCAATGGTTCTACTTGCAATTTTTTTTTTCTCTTGAATTTGACTTTCTTCAAAATATGGAGAATTTTATATGAAAATTTGTCTGTTCAACATTCTAGACTTGATGGTAATGTCCTTTTCAGCTGAAAATGCACCCAACAAAAGCTCAACGTTGAATTTCTCCCAAATTTGAGAAGGGGCTTGCAGATTTGGAAGCTCTGATACCATGTAAGAGTCACTGATGGACTCAATCTCCCAGAATCACTTGCAAAACCAAGATTGAAACCTTCTACATGAGAGCAACAAAGAAGATGAAATGTTGGAATATGGTGCAATAACAAAATGATGATATTATCACACTCAAAATGATACAATATGCTTCAACACCCCCTAGTACTGACTGAGCTGATATGAACTCATATGAGTTAGCTTTGAGTCAGCCTGAATAGCTCTTAGTAGCTCATAAGGGAGAGGTGAGTGCTGATTATGTAGTGGAATATGGGCATATAATTCCAAGAGGAATAATAACTCCAAATAACCAAATTAGGTGGGAGTTTTACCTATTTGGTAAATGCCAGAAATGTGGTTATGCCAACTCAGGTAAAGACAAGAGAATGGTTATGGGGAGGTGGCTAATAAATCCAAAAGAGGGTGGGACATTCAACTACCCAAAGTTGGGTGTGAATGACAAATGTGATTGTAGGATTTTGCCATAGGTCCTCATAATTATTCTAATATAACCTAAGCTAGCTTAATATATGTGTAGGAAAAACAAACATTCCCTAACATAAGGTAAAATAATTACCTACACTAACAGTAATTAGGCTTCCTTCTCGTGGATCTTGGATTTAGAAAGAAATCCAAGACTATGATAGTCTTCTCCATTTGTAAACTTATCCACCTTCATTTGAATTCCTTTTGCCCTTGAACTTGAACTTGTCCTTATGTCTCTCCTTCATGACGACTTGATCTTGAAATAGTTCTTTCTTCAAGCTTGATCCTCAAACTCCCCTTCCTTTGCACATTCGCTTGAGCATCACCTTCCTTGATCATCTCCATGCATCGATCCTTGCAAGAGAAGAGAAAATACTTTGAATCATGATTGTGCAAGAAAAGTATTGGGATAGGAAAATGATAATTCAAAAGTTTGCACTTTAAACTTATTAGAAAAACTTGAAAAGGATCTTATGATAATCATTGTTCAATGCATAACCTCACAATTAATTTCATAAAACTTATCTCACAAACCCTCGTTGAATATGGAAATGACACTTTCAGTTCTGGAAATGCATCAGGCTTGTGAGGAAATCAGATCCTTGGATTTGTGAAATGGAATCAGGATTTTAGGCTTTTGAATCCTCGAGTCCGATTTTTTGAAATCTGGCTTGAAAAACTTGCGAAATGCTGGACAAGTCTGAAATATACTTAATCTTGTTGATGGACTTGCATTTTTCTGATTCTGATCCTGTAATTCTGATTTGATTAGAAGTTCATTCAATCTGATTTTGCTCTTCATCTCTGCCTTAGTTTGCCTTTGGTCTGCTCTTAAATTTTGCCCCTTTTGAGTTGCATTCACATCTGATTGTGCGCTAATTCTGCTTGAAAATTTTCCCTTACCTGCTTGAATTCACATCATTACATTTAGATCTCTGCTTGGAACGTACTGTATATTTTTTATCTGATTTAGCACACCCTAGTTCTGATGGAATTTGTCCTTATTTAGGTCTTGTTTCTGGGACTTCCTTTATAAGCCTACATGAAACGCCTCTATACTTGTCAAGGGAGGGGGTCGGCCAAGGTTGCATTTCCTTCCAATTGCATCACATACTTATCCAAGTCGGCTCCCTTTCTCCTTGAATTACAAACAAAAACGAATTTTCTGAGTTTTCTTTCTGAGTTGACCCCCTTTCATCATGGATTTTAGCTATAAATATAAGGTTAAAGGGCATTCAAACTCCAAACACATCTCACACTTGTACCCAAACAAATCCTGCCTTAAATCAATCCGCCCTGCTCCTAATTCACTCTTCTAAGTCTGCACTAATTTTCTGATTTTCCACTCCTGATTTCTGCCTTGAGATGTTTAATTTCGCACCCTCTAAGGCAGATTTTCAAACCCTATCTCTGATTTTTGCAATTTTTGTGGTTCTGATTTCGCTTTGTCCTTGCTCAAATTCACCCTCCTTGACATCTGATTTGGGAATTTGCCTTAATTCTGAAAAAAAATCGCTTTTTCTGATTTTCAATCTTATCTTTAAATCTGGAAATGTACTTCCATTGGAGTCACATGTGCTTTTGGATATCTGATTTTCCCCTTGATTTGCGTTTGAAAATGATGTCTCTGATTGCCTAAGGTCGATATTTGATTTCTGATCTTCTATCCAAACTCGCCTCTTGATAAATCATATTCGCATATATCTCTTGCTCTGCCCTTCTTATAGTCAATTTGTTTTGAATTGATGTTTCAAGTATCTCCCTTTGATCCTCATTTATAGCCCTTTTCCCCAATGGATGCACCTGCTGGGCTTACAAGGCCGACCCCCTTATGTGGACATAAACAATTTAATTTGCAATTTATTTACCTTACCATCGGGCCGATCTCATGATGAAGTTCAAATTTCACTTTAATGGGATCAACTTCACGATTTTTCCCTCGATTTCAATCTTCATGAAATTCAGATCAAGTTGTCCTTCATGATTTTCAGATCAAATCGCCCTTCATGATTTTAAATCAAATCGTTCTCCATGATTTTAAGTCAAATCGTTCTGCATGAAAATTTTAAATTAATTTCATCCTTCATGAAATTTTAATTGAATTGATCTCCATGAAAATTTTAAACCGCTTTCATTTTTTTTTCTTCACCAAGGAGTGTAAATTCAGATGTAACCATGAAGGCTTAATTTCATGAAGGATGGGCGGTTTTGGTGCACTAAGGATTTCCACTCTACACTTTCATTTTGCTTTATAAATTTTGCCTTAGAGTGGAAAATTGACCCCAACCATGAAGGTTCAATGTTGCGTAGGGTGGAGGTTTGTCGTTCATGGTGAATTTCCACTCTTCCCTTTCATTTTTCATTGTAAAGTTTCCTCAAGAGTGGAAAATCGACCACTACCATGAAGGTTCAATGTTTCGTAGGGTGGAGGTTCATCATTTGTGGTGAATTTCCATTCTTCCCTTTCATTTTTCATTGTGAATTTTCCTCAAGAGTAGAAAATTGACCAAGACCATGAAGTTTTGATTTTCCTTCATTTTTTTGAATTTTGACTTGATTTTCTCTTTCACCAACATTTAATTCCCAAGAGTGGAAATTTGAAGGGTACGACAAAGTTTCTTGATTTCACACTTGTCAAAGGGTGGAAAATTGACCATGGCCTTGAAGGTTGAACGTTCCGTAGGGTGTGTTTGTGGTTTGCCATGAATTTCCACTCTTTGTTTTTTGATTTTTCATTGTAAATTTCTTCGTAGACTGGAAAATCGAACCTCACCATGAAGGCTTGAATTCGCAAAGGGCGGGGGTTCATGAATCTCCACTCTTCACTTTGATTTTTTTATTGTGAATTTTGCCTTAGAGTGGAAAAGCGAATCTCATCACGAAGGCTCGAAATTGCAAACACGACAACATTTTGGCATCCTTTAGCAATTTTTACACTTGGTAAAATTTTCACAATTTCACCTCAAATTTCCCATTTCGCAATCGCAAGATTTCAACTTCTTACTTCAAAAATTGATCAAACTCCTTCGAACATAAGTCTATAGCCTTCTCCATTCTTAGGAGACCAAGAGACACAAACTACTGCCAAGCTAGACTAAAACTAACAAACATCTATGACAACTAAGCTAAAAAAAGACACTGAGCGAAAAAAAGGGGCTCCCCGTTTGCACTGGGGCGATGTGTGAAAACCTCATGACAAGCGCCACTCGCACTAGATGCACCATGTGAAGATATGTCATCATCATCACCTATAGTGACTAGCAAAATCTTCAACGGTTGCATCCAAGTTGGTACACTTGGGGGCTACATCCCAAAGCTTTGTTGCCCCATCCTTGTATTGGGGATCCTTCTGTGATAGAAGACACAAATTGGAATGAATATAAACCAAGTCTTCTGCTCTTTTGCAGCCAATTAAAGGAGTACGTACTCCAATTCCCTTCAGCGGCAAAAGAACTTGCAACCTGTTGAAAACCAAAAAAAAAATGTAAAATAAATTAAAGAATGTTAAGTACTGAATTCTACAATACAAATGGTGAAAGAAAACATATTATCTTACTTGTGATAGGATCTTGATTGCAAGAGGTTGGAGGTACATATAATCTTGACCATGGAGGTACCACCATGTAGTGGCATCCATTTGGGATTGGTCATTAACAACACAAGGAGTATGACTTCTTGAGACAAACAAGCCAAATTCTCTCCCAATGTTTTGCCCCACTTTTGGATCTTGGAAGAGTCTACTAAATGCCCGCTTGTACCCAGTAGCAACTTCAAAATCTCTATATGGTGGTAATCTCCCTGGCAAAGAAAGCACCTTGTTGCTATAGTACCTCGGAGATAGTGCATATGCAAGGAGGTGCAATGGCATGGTCATCTTGTTGATTCCACCCTTTTGAAAAAGGTTTCTTTGGGGTCATTTTTTTTTTGTATTACCACTTTTATTATCTCTATTTTTGTGTCCATGACATCATAAACACCCCCAAACATGGCGCATCTGTTTCCGCAAGGAGCATAGTCATGATAGGCTCAGTGAAATCCAATGCATATTCCATATGAGCCCACCAATTGTCATCCAAGATCAATGACTTGACCTTTTGTGCCCTCTTTGAATTTGACTGCTTCAATACACCCCATTGGTTGCTAATAACCATTTGACCCAATGCCTCTTGCATCTTCAAAAGTCGTCTCATAACAATTGTATGAGATGCAAATTGGGTCTCAAAAACCTAGGATCATGTTAATAATGAGTTAATAACACATTAAAAATATGTAAATAACACATTAAAAATATGTAAATAACACATTTAAAAAATATTACAAATTTATATACAAATGGGAAAATGACAAATCAAATTAAACAAATAAATTAAATTTACCTTCAGCAATTCCAATCTTGAGGGAGTTCTAAAAATTGCTTGTGACATTTGGTGGTTAGTCATAGACATCTGGATCTCCTCGGCCTCTTGGTATATTTCTTTCACCCACTCTATTTGAGTGCCAATTGCTTGCATCACCAAGTTGAGGGAGTCTACGGTGCATGGTGTCCAAAAAATGTGCTCATATCTTTGCTCAACCAAAGCACCTTCAGCCCTACAATTTTTTGCATTGTCCGTAATGACTTGGACCACATTCTCACGAGACTCAATGGGGATTTTGGAAATGAACTCTTCATCTTTGACTTGCCCATCACAATCAACCGCCCTCAAAAGCATTGCCCCTTTGGGGGACTCCACAATAACATTTATCAATGGAGAGTTTTTGCAATCTTTCCATCCATCAGAAACAATAGAAACAACTGATTCAACCTAAGAATCTCTAATTGGTTTCATTGAGGCCTCTACATAATTCTTCTCTCTTTGCAATAAGGTGGTACACACCTCTTCATACTCACGATTTGTGAAACCAGGAGGTGCACTATTGATTGTCGACACCATTTCCTGCCAATATGGTGATCTCACCAAGTTGAATGGAAGACCATTAGCATAGATGCAACGTGCAATTTTTTGTTCAGCAATATCTTTTGATTCCATTATAAATGCCTTCTCCAATGGACCTCTTTTGCGGGTGGGAATTTCTACTTCATCTTCAACTTTCGTAGAGGGTATATGCAAGAAGAGATGTTGGGAGGCCGCTATTGTATTAGTGGATAAATTCAGTTTTTTTTCTTTGCAGAAGGATAAGCTCTTTGTTTTCCTCTTGCAACCATTTTATCAGCATCTTCTTGTTCTCTTATGAATGCCTCTATTTCTACGGTAGACAACCCCTTCCCAGTTGAGCTTGCACACATTCCAATCCCTTTCCTAGGAGGGCCCATAAAGTGAAGTTTCACTCAATAATACGAGCTATGAAATTGTAAATGACACAAATTACACTTCCAATTTATCCCCCACCCTTTGGAAGTTGTTCAATTCTTGTGGTATGTCTCCCTAAAGGAGACCCTTTATCAATTTTGAATCTTTGGTTTCCTTCCACACCCATTGAACTTTGACTATTGCCCATTCTTGCAATCTGATTTTTTGCTATTATAAGAAATTACATAATTTTAAATTAGAAAAAAACTAATAAATGCAAGCATACAAGTGCAAAAAGAAGATATAAAAACATTATAACAAAGAAATCTTATTTCCTTTTTCTAAGAAAAAAAAAAAAACAAACCTGAAAAAAATCATCAAAATCTTTAAAAAAATTGTTAAAAGACCAAAGTATAGGTTAAATGCTTACCTTAGATGCTTAAATCTCCTTTCTAGAAGCTATCTGGCACTCCACGAATGATCCCCTTCGAAAAAAACTACCTGCCCTTCGAAATGCCAAAATGGAGACAAAATGAATTGAGAGCAAACAGGCAAATTGAATGATATGTTTTTAGGTTGAATGGCCTCATAAAGGGTAGTTTTAGGGTTTAGGTAAAAAAATTATTTTAATGTGTTTTAAGTGGCTTTTTCACGGGCCTTGCGTGGGTGCGCACCAAGCATCATGGGTGTCCTCTAGGTGTGTGGGTTGCACACCCACAATGCTTGGTTCACACCCGGGTGCATCGGTGCGTGCGCACCACACTGGTTCGCACTTGGACCCAGTGTGTTGCTTGTAGGTGCGAACTATGCAATGTAGGTCTTTGCACATTTGACGAGAAAAGAGCTCTCCTTGTGCATGAGTGAAGGTCTCTAACTCTTTGACTGTATGGTAACACCAAGTGAAATTTGCTCTATCATTGAGTAGAGCCCATTTAGAACCTCTTGATCCTCCTTGAAATCAAGGCAGTATTGGAATGCCCAATTGAGAAAATATTCAAAATAAGCAAATGTGTGTAGGGGCTTGTGAAGCTAGGGTGCCATCTCCTATCAATAATCGCCCAAATGGGACGATACTTACCCTCAACTCCTGCATAGACGGATCTTACGACCTCCTTGGCCCTATCCATGCCTTCATATATGTAGAGCCCATTGCAGGCTTCTCCCCATCAACAACTCGTAGGAGTACTACCAAAGGCTCAATGAACTGCAATTATTACGGAACATTAACTTAAGATAAGTATGTGTCATCAAAAACAAGCAAATAAAAGAAAAATATGAATAAAAGTTAAAACATAATGTAGGATTAGATTTTTGTTTACCTTCACGATCTCCGTAGTAGGTACCCAAAAGCCTGGCTCATAAAAAATGCAATTTGCCACATCAACCCCTGCAGTGGTCATAGCATAGGATGAGGAAATCCACTTCTCACTAAAAAACATGCCTCAAAGCTTCCTTTGACTGAATCAAGGATTATATTGTGATGAAATTAGTCGCGAATTTGGTTATGCTAGGGGGTGCCATCTCCTTCTACCCCATGTATTTCTTCATTAGGGTGAGGACCATTGTGTGATTGTGTTCAAATTTACAATTTTTTTTGGTTGAATCCACACATGTTTTGTTCCATGGAAGCTTGCCAAAATCCTCCAATATGAGGCCAAGGCAATGGGCAACACATGGAGTCCAAAATAATGTTGGGTGCCTCTCCATCAATAGTCTACCTCCAACAAAATTTTCTGCATTGTCTGTCATCACTTGCACCATATTCTCCTTGCCCTCCTCAACTAGGTCTTCTTCTAAAGCCTCTCAGAGGTATGTTGCATTTTTTGCATGTCCTGAAGCAGCAATTGATTTCATGAACACCGTGCCACCTGAAAAAGAAACAAAATCAATGATTCAACAAAGCATAAATTAAAAATATTAATCACTAAATCAATGCATTGAGGGAAGTACAATTAGCAGAGGAAGAAACAAGAAAATTCAGCTGTGTTCTATTTATTCTATGGGTCCAACCATTAGTCATGATGGTGCAACCTTTCTTCCTCCATATCAACCGTTGCTCCTCTATTGTGGCTTGTACATCAGCCACCTTTTGTGTCAAAGTTGGGCCCTTTAAGTCATATTTACTAGGGGCTTTGAACCTCACCCCACAAATAGCTATGGCATTTACCATATTTTGCCAATAAAGAGACCTAACACATGTCACAATGAAATTAAATAAAATAAGTATTGTAAAATGGAGAGTTTAAATTTGAATTTGACATACCTCTAAATGTAAAAATTCAATTGACAAAGAATTAAGCTATAAATTGTAAAACAATCAAATAAAAAAGAATTATTTGGCTGCAAAGAATGGAATGGTGCAATAGTACCAGAAGTCTCCAATTGAATGTTTATTTGCATCATGTATGTCCTTGCTCCAACTCATGCTCTCAAGCGACGGTTGGGAGCTGGTAGTAGTGTGTGACAAAAAAAGAATCCATCCTAGATTTATGAATTCAAGGCCCACGGCTAACACTGCCACTATCATTGGCACTAGCACTAGCACCAACACCAACAACGCTACCAACATTAGCACTGGCACTAGGACAAAATGGAGGCATGCAAGAAGACTTTCCACTACCACCAATGCATGCCAACTCCTCCCTTTGCCTCATTTTCAATTCTTTTTGCATATCAAATGTTTCCGATTCCACTTGCACTTCACGAACAACCTTAGGAGGTCTGCATGGGTATGGTTGTGCATCATGGGTAGGTATGTGTGTAAGATGGTATTTCAATCTATTAATACCTCCCCCATGATAAATTGTTTTGCAAAAAGAACATTTCACCTCTCTTCTTTTTTGCCGAGGGAAAAGTTCAACATGTTTCCAACATGGGTCCCTTCTAACTGGGGTTCCAGACGTTGTGAAAAAGATGATTTGAAAAGCTCAAGGCTGCTGCAATAATATATAAACACAAAAAAATTAACATTGGTGAATTGTGATTTATAAATTATAATTATTAAACTAGTACAAAAATTGTAGGGTTTGTTCAAAAGAAAAATCAAACATATTTAGGGTTCTTCTTTGATCTAGCAAAATAAAATAGAAAAAAGAAATGAAATCCAAAGAAAAATGCAGTTTTTGGTAAACAACACAAAAAACCAAAAAAATTCAAGCTCACCTCTTAAAATCAAACTTGAAACCAATTGAAAATTCCTTCCAATCGTGGGTAGACAGCTCTTGATGCACCAAACTTATCTATGAAGCTGCTCACATGTGATTCATTAATAGATTTTTGCTCTACCTCCTTGCTGGTTGCCCTACAGTGCACTCTAAGTTTTGCTCACAGCTCTCTTTTCTCCTATTTTGTCAACAAAATGAAATGACAATGCGTTTTGGGTAGAGGAGTAAACATAAATGAAAAAAAATCAAGTTAAAAGCACTATTTTAATGTTTTTTTTCACTCTAAAAACTCAGCCACGCAGCAGATTTTTTCCATTGAGACTTCACCCAGACTCTGTGAGTTTGGCGAGTCCGAAGACTCTGAGTCTGGCAAAAACTTGGCAGAGTCCGAGTCCGAGTGCTAGAGACTTGCCAGCCTTGCCTTTCCTTGTGACTCGCCGAGTACTTGTGAGCCTTGGCGAGTCTCATTTCACTGCTTCAAACCATACTAGCGAAACTTTTTATTGGGAAAATAATGGCAAACAAAAAAAATAGGGAATTTTACAATTAATTAGGAAAAAACTGGGTTAGGTTTAGCAAATAAACTCCTGAAAAAATCAGTAAAAACCCGAAGCTTAACCTAGACACTGATTTTTTGAGTAAAACTTGAAATTTTCTGGTCAAAAAATTGTTTTGCTGATTTTTTTGGATAAAACTGTGATTTTTCAAAAAGTCTAGTGTATAGTGTCCTCGTGGTATTTCTAGTAATGCTCCATGGGCGAGATTTGATTATTACAATTTGACATCGTTCATACATAGAAGGTGAAGAGTCACTTGTGGAATAACAAGTGTTTCATCTTTCATAACTGTTAATAATTGGATGATTATATAGATGTTTGAAAAACATTGCAAATACTTGTTTCCAGAAGCCAAACAAGTACTTGCAGGAATTACAAGCTCCTGAGTTATTGAAAAAACTTCCCACAATTTTTTGTGGAAAACTCACCTTGCAGAAAAACTACCAGTCCATGGAACTCATGAAAAAATCAGCTGCTAAAGAAAAGTTTGTAAAGTTAATTACACAATTACACAAATCGAAGTTCAAGGCAAATCTGGGGCTCAAATTTTGTGTCCAGAGCGAATCTGCTACAAAATCAAAAGGCCTCTTTGGAATTAAAATGTCTCTGCAAAATCCAAGAGTCTCTGGAGATGGCACTGGAATTGAAATCAAATGAGTGGAAGAACTAGTTGAGGGTTAGCGGAGGATGAAAAACAGAGTGCCACTGTGGAAGAACCTTTGCTCTTAAGAGCACTCAGAACCTGTGTATCAGAAAACAAGCGACATTTGTTTGTATCCTGTTTCTTTAGTTTAATGGTAACCCTAATCCTATGGCTTATTATATTAATATATAATCTGAACAGCATATGTATAAATAAAACTTGAAGATGTTTATTTGGAGATGTATCTAATTCCCTGTTTAAGCATAGTTTTCTGTTCAGATATTTCTTTCAATCAGATATTTTGAAATTCTTGTATAATACATCCAAAGATAATATTACAATATTTCTATGCTATTTCTAAAAGTATAATTTTGTGTTTCTAGAGGATTTGATATTTGCAAAGATATGTATTAATATACTTTATGACAACATTTTGTTAACAGTATAATTAAACTATGCTTTATGCTATTCCCTCTTTTTAAATTCGGCTGCCATTTATTATTTGTAGTTTTTAATGATATTAAAAATTGAAGTTCATACGTATTGAAGACATGAACTCTTTTGGGGCTATGCTGCGATTGAACACCAATTTGATCTATATAAAAAACAGTAATATGTTTCATAAATTTTGTAATTTGCATGTTTTTAAACGTCATTTAAAGAAAAAAATATGTATTTTTAAATGTTTTTCAACTATGTTGTATGCACATCTATATGTAGATAGAAAGCAAGAGATGGACTGATATATATACCAGTTAATAAATTATTGCAGCTCTATATTTTCAAATTCCAAAGCATTATTTGTAAAAGATTACTATATTGTTTAATATTTGCTTCTACAAAAGACACATCCAAGTTCTAACTAATTTAGATTTTTGGCCCTTGAATATTTCCTAGGACCGGTATCACTTGTTGATGTACAATTTTTTTTGCAAACCTCTCCATGGGAAATCAACAGATGGATATAGATCCATTTTTGGAAACATGTCCAATTAATCATTAGTGGTCAAAGAAAAAATGGGTGTGATCTTTTCTTTGTAGATGACTAGTTGACCACCTTGCAAAACATGGAAGGAATCATCATACCTCACATAAGTGTTTTCAATGGTTTTTGTTGTGTACCGTCCCTGCTATTCATCTCCAATAAGACACTCTGCAGGAAGTCAAAGCAGGCCCCAATGATTGCCATATGGCCTTATTTGTCATCTTTCTTCATTTTTCCCATGGTTATAAACTTAAAGTTATCTATAAGGCTCTCTCTCTCTCACTCTCTCTCTCTCTCTATATATGACTATGAAGTAAAAATGTAATAACCACTAAAAATACCCATTGGACCTACACTAGTTGAATCCCACCATCCTTTCTTTGGGATTCACGACTTGATGTTTAAACCTCCACTATATCCCAGATTCATATCATGTATTTTTTTTTCTGGCTGACAACCAAATAATTTTTTTAGCTGCTAATAAGTCTCCTTCCTCCTCTCTCCCCTATAAGTTTGACTAAAAGTTCCCAACAAATTAACTGGTTAGAGACTGAACGAGTTGGCATTGGTGTTTGATACTAATTTAATTCCTATAATTGAACTTGCCATGAGAACAAAAATTTCATCTTTCAAATTATAATGTTCTGTTTTCTCATTCTTTAAGCTGTACTTCTTGACTAATGGGCTGAACGCTTAGCACTTATGGAATCGAGTTTTCTCCCAAATTGCTTGTGTTAACAAAACTTCTCTTGGTGTGATTGGTGTTCCTATAGTGTTTTTTGACTTAAACTAGTTTTTTCTATGCACGCCTCATTGTTTTTGTTGCAGTAATCAATCATGTAAGTTTTTTAAGTAATGCATAGGAGGTGATTAGGTTTCCTCTGAACGCGTATCTAATTAAAATTTACATGAACACAGATTTGTAGTTCTGGAGAATGCTTCTGGTCATGGGCTTCACATTCCATCTTCCAAAACTGGGAACTTTTGTAAGGTTGTTGATTTATAGTACAAGCAACTAATTGAAAATGGGACAGGGTGCTCTTCGAATCTTGAAAGTGCTATTTCACTGACATAGTATTGTATTTATTTTGAAGGTTCAAGACGTGCAGAAAGGATTTCTTATTGGATTTTGCTGAATAATATGCTTATTGCTTATAAACGAATACACTGATCCACCATTGAGGAAAGCTTGTAAGATGACTTCCTGGAATTTGCTGTCACTTGGCATCAAGTTCCATGAACAATGTTGGTGGTGTAAAAGGTCTGTACTGGGAAGAGGTGAATTTCAGTAACATTATTTACCATGAAAATATGAGGGATATACTGTTTTGCTTGGAAAAATTTGTTATATACAGATTCTAACAGATTGTTAAGAAATATTTACATACCTGTCTGTTTGTTAAGAGAGTTCTGGATTGGTGAAGCATATCTGTACCATTTTAGATGGCAATGTTTGAAATTTTTGTGATTTAAATTGCCATAGAAATGCAAGTTGCATTCTCTTTAGACTTGTTGCCACTACAATCCAGATCCACAATGACTTTTCAAGATGCAATACAAGGAGGACCAAACGTTGTGGATCTCTCATGCTCAAAAAGCTCTCTTTTTGTTGCAGAAGATTTTTTCCAGCCTTAATGTGTAATGAGGTCAGGTGGAGGGATTATAAAGCCACCAGGTATGAAGTATATTCTGCAGGGTACCTTTGTAATTTATAGTTAAATTAGTCGATTCTTCTTATACAAGTTTCATAAAAATTCTCATCATCCTTATTCATCAGCAGTCTGAATCTCCCTGTCACTAGCAGAAAAAGCACTACCAAATTGATAGATAGAGGGGAGTACATGTCTCAGATCATCTTGACCAACAGAACTGAAGGCATGGAGAATATCTTGACCTCTTGGCATGACAAGAGGCCACTTCAAGGAGAAATTTAGAATTTTGATTTAGAAAAGGTACACATGCTAGTGCTTCTGGTGAGACTAGCTGTCTTCCGTACCACTTACCATAAACTTTGTTCAAACCCACTCCATAGATTTCCAACACAAGCTGGAGAATTGAACAACCTACCAATGCTGCAGACAAGTTTCTGTTAATTAATTTGGGATATTTTTTGTCGACCACTGTCTGATCACTCTACATAATCTTATAAGATGATTTCTTAAAATACTAAACTTCTGGAGGTCTTTGATGTCTCCTTTAATGCTGTCATGTTATTTCTGCTGCCTTACTACTTTTACTTTTGTTGTAGGCACCATTATGGTTCATGCTTGTTTTCTTGCCCCTTAATCCTCGATGGGCTATGGTATTTTGTACAAGCAACCTTGTTTTATTAATAAAATTCAATCTTTAATCAAAAACATGTAAAATTAACAATTTATTAGTCTCGACTTGTGATGGTGAACTGTAAAAAAATTTGGACATTGATCGTAAGTAAACTCCTGACAAGGGGCGAACTTATATTGAATGAAAATGTTTTGAATTTCATTGGAGCTCTCAATGAATACTTCGAAATTCAGAAACTGATGCATTTGAAGGGAGCAGCCTTAACTTTCTTGGTATTTGACTCATGTTTTCTCATTGGACTCTTTACGTTTCGATAAAGATACATGTAGGACATGTTTTCAACATTGAGGGAAAAAGTTCTGCTGTCCTGCATAAGATACATGCCGTTCATCTTAGTTCCTTAAGATAGGAGAAAGTGAAAACTAAATACGTCTGGCCTATGGATGCTATTTCTAATTCAATAGTGGCTACGGATTATGAACTCTCAAGCATTTTAGATGGTCTGAATAGTGGCCTAACTTCACATATTAAATACTTTTGTTATTGGTTGGAAACCACAGAATCGCCATATGGTTCTTTCCTGAACCTAGAAAGTCCCATATCAGAAAGCTGAACTAATTTTGTTGTTTGTTAAGGTACTTACCTAAACACAAATGAATTTATACTATTGATTAAGATGTTTGATTTACTTAAACAGAAATAAATTTATACTATTTATTAAGGTGTTTGTTTCTTAGTCTTCAATTACATAAAGCATATACGTTAATTACACAAAAAATTGTATGGTCATGATGATTTGATTATGGATAGAGGAATGGATGCCAAAGATTATTGAAGACAAAAGATCACTCAACAATTTATGGAGATGATCATATTGGTAAGACCAATTAATTATGTAATGAGATGCGATTATATTTAAGGAAGATTGATGACAGTCTATGTTAGTGTTATCACCTAAATAGTGCACCCTTGTTGAGTAAACTTAGCCTATTGGTGAACATTGGAAAGCTTCCATGATTGTGGGCTCAAATAGTGGAAGCTAACCTCCAGTGTAAGCTTCTTGATACTTCACCTAAACTAAAACTCTTGCTAGGGAAAGGGTTAGAAGGAAACATGAAATTGAAACAACTGTCATTTCTTAAATAGTGCACCCTTGTTGAGTAAACACAACCTACTGATGAACATTGTAAAGCTTTCCTGATTGTGGGCTCAGATAGTGGAAGCTAACCTCCAGAGTAAGTTGGTTCTTATAGATACTTCACCTAAACTAAATCTCTTTCTAGGGAAAAGGGTTAGAAGGAAACATGAAACTGAAACCTATTCCTAAAGGGTGATGCACCAAATCTCTGAGACATCTAGAGCTGCTTGACATAACAATATGTTGAAAAGACAAACAACTTAAACACAACTCAATTTCCATATATTGGTGCATAAGCATTTTCATTGTAAGGTTGGAGTTTCTAAAAGTTTTAGAAGGAAAGACATTTTTTCACAACTAAAATATTCATAACCTTATAGCACAGACAATGACCTACACATGTACATATTTCTCCATGAAGGTGAATAAAAAATGAAACATAAAATCAAAGACATATTAAGCGTCACAAAATTATATCCAACACTCTCATAACTCCACACAAAATGAAGAATCCGAGGGCTAATAATGCTTGTCTTTTTGATCAAATGATACTTGGATGCAACTGCATACAAATCTGCAAATGAATTACAAAACTCAATCCTCTGCTAAAAGAACCCAAAGGGGTTACAATACAACATGAGAAAATATAAGAAATCCCTCACAAGAAGTTTCTTACAATACTTAATGCTTTTAAAAAACAATTGCATAAGAATAGTGGGCCTTAATCTCCATGGTCAGATGTAACAAAAAGGTCTATTTTTTAACCGCCTGAAAGACTCCAAAAAGACTCTAGGATGGGAAATAGTCAATCTATGACTTATTCTACCATTAAGGCTTCTAAAAGAACTCTAACTCCCCCTAGATGTTTCTGCAACCTCCCTAGATCTATGACACCCTCAACAATTCTAATCTTATCCCTCTCGACTCAATATGAATACGTGTTTCTACAAATTTGCATTTTTAGTTAATATTCATAAAGTGGTTTATAATGCAACCAAATGAACATTAATTACAATTTTTTAAATGCAACATAAAGAAAGGGGATGTTATATTCTTCATTAATATTTATTAAGTATACAAAAATCATTACTTAATAAATATTCATTTTAAATAATATTTATTAACAATTTTTGTATTTACTTAATAAATATTAATTAAAATCAACACTCATTTTTCAAGAGGCATAGAAAGCCCTTTATATCCCATGACATATTAGTCAAAATAATTTTAAAATAAAACAAGGCAAAAATCTTCTCATCTCGGTGGCTTTTAGGGTTTCAAACCTGAAGTCAAACATAACATTTTAATTTTGCACTTTAGCCTTCTATGCCTATGGCCCCCAATATAGGGTTTTGAATGGATTTGGAGGCAT
The DNA here is from genome assembly GCA_018584345.1 of Thuja plicata. Taxonomy (NCBI): domain Eukaryota; kingdom Viridiplantae; phylum Streptophyta; class Pinopsida; order Cupressales; family Cupressaceae; genus Thuja; species Thuja plicata. Next base: position 2,218,498 of record MU223635.1, on the reverse strand, counting down.
CTTTTTGCAGATCTAATGGCTTTGAAGGCTTTTTTCCTGATGTTTCTTGAAGGCTTTTGTACATCTACAAGCGAGTTTCATTGTGGGGCCCCAAGCCATTGATTTGTACATAAAGAAACTTGGTTTCCTTTGTATTTTTCCCATGTATTTGTGCATTCGATCTGGGCATTCAAGCTCTGTACTTTTCTTGGTTTTACTTAGTGCCCCATGATGGTTTTTCCATTTTTTCGCATCTTGTAGCTCATACACTATTCTAGGTTTGAATCTATATAGGCTGCGACCTTTTTACTTCTCAGGTTTTGTTTGAATGCTGATCGCGACCTCTAATGTAGATATCATGACAAATCTTGAAACCTCCATGTTGCACATAAAACAAAAGGTTTCAACCCCATGAAATGACATGAAAACCTATGAATCTCAACCTATACTGTAGCTGTGACTAGGTTTGCTTTGTATCTCTCTTTCTTTATGCGTTACAAAAAACTCCTTTTCATGTTTTGTGAAGGCAGTGCCTTCAATCCTGCAATAACTGCGCTTCACAGTTCTATTTTGTCTAAAATGATTAAATTTGGTTGCCTCTATCAGGGACCTACAACCTTCTATTCCCCGCCTTGTTGTTCTTGATTACTACCCTGCATCTTGACTATAAGACTACATTATATTGTTGTCGTCTTATTTCATAAACTGTTAACCGTATTGTTATCTCTTGAAAGGAAAATATATATGATGCATGATTGTCTCTGAGTTGACTTGATGTTCCTACATTGTGTACTACCATTGTTGACCAGCATGCTGGCTCAACTCTTGTGGGGGCCCATTTCACCCCATATGCTGAATAAACATGATACCAATACCTGCATATTAAACAAACTCATTAGATAAAAATAATGAAGTTCAAATTTGTTTTTCTTCTTTCTTTATTGTTGATATCTGAGATGATTGGTTTGATGCTACATGTAAGATAATTATACACTTGTTGATGATTGCATATGAATTGATTGACATTCAAAGCTCTAACAAATTTTTTTCCATCATCTTTTGCAGGCGTATTTGGAGCAGCGAGGTGAAAGGACTCGAAGACATGGCCATCAACATCAAGACTCATGATTTCAACCTCCAGGCAATGATGGATTGCCAATCTTTTTATATATTTTTTCTTTCTTCAAATGTATAATTGCTTTTCATGTGTTATTAAGCCAGTTAATCCCACAGCTTGTGTGGGATATCATACATTTGAATTCACAAATAAAGACAATTTTAATGCAAATCTATATCATTTTTTCATTATTCATAACACACTTGCATTTTATCTAATCTTCACTATATAGTATCTCTTTTTAGTCAAACACTTAGCAATTTCAGTCATCCACCCTTAAAACTATAAAACTTAACCAACTCCACTTGATTGAGCTAGAAAATAAAAATGGGTAACATTTCTTATGACATTTGCGCGATGCTTGCCTTTTAAGCATATCCGACCAATTGCCTTTTGCAAATCCATTGGGTAGAGAGTCAAAATACCTAACAAAACCTTTAAAAAACCAATATTTACCCATGTTGTAACCCACTTACAGACTGTTATAACTCATTATCATTCTGTTGAATAACTATGCATCATTTTTGTCAGTGGACTCACCACTTCATTGGGATGAATGATACATATCTATTTGATTGAATGATAATGCTTTGCTGCAGAGCACCTTCTTATTCACCTACTAAACCTAAAAACTAACTAATCAATTGTGCAAAACAACACTTGGAGGAAACTGGAAACCTATCCTAAAGGGTGATGCACCAAATCTCAGAGACATGTAGAGCTGCTTGACATAACAATATGCTCAAAAGACAAACTAACTTAAACAGAACTCAATTTCCATATATTGGTGCATAAGCATTTCATTGTAAGGTTGGAGTTTCTAAAAGTTTCAGAAGGAAAGACATCTTTTCACAACTAAAATATTCATAACCTTATAACACAAAAGATGACTTGCATGTTTACATATTTCTTCATGAAGGTGAATTAAAAATGAAACATAAAATAAAGGACATATTAAGTGTCACACAATTACATCCAACACCCTCACAACTCCACACAAAATGAATAATTTGAGAAGGCTAATAATGCTTGTCTTATTGATCAAATACTACTCATATACAATTGCATACAAATATCCAAATGAGTTACAAAACTCAATCCTCTGCGAAAAGAACCCAAAGGGGTTACAATGCAACATGAGAAAAGGTAAGAACTCCCTCACAAGAAGTTTCTTACAATACTTAATGCTTTTCAAAAAATAATTGCATAAGAATAGGGGCCTTAATCTCCATGGTCGGATGTAACAAAAAGGCATATTTTCAGCCTCCTAAAAGACTCTAAAAAGACTCAAGAATGGGGCATGACTTATTCTACCGTTAAGGCTTCTAAAAGAGCTCCAATTCCCCCTAGATTGACTCAAACAATCCCTAGATACCCTCTAAATGTTTCTGCAACCTCCCTAGATCCATGACACTCCTCATCAATTTCAATCTTATCCCTCTTGACTCAAAATGAACACATGTTTCTACAAATTTGTATTTTTAGTTTATATTGATTAAGTGGTTTATAATGCACCGCCTAATGAACATTAATTACAATGTTTTAAATGCAACATAAAAAAAGGGGATGTTATATTCTTCATTAATATCTACTAAGTAATACAAAATCATTACTTACTATTCATTTTAAATAATATTTATTAAGTAACTTAATTGATATAAATTAAAATTAACACTATCATTTTTCAAGAGGCATAGAAAGCCCTTTATATCACACAACATATTAGTCAAAAGGATATTAAAATAGAAAAGGCAAAATCTTCTCCTCTCGTTGGCTTTTAGGCCCTGTTTGTTTGGGGAATTGGAATTTGACTCAAAACCTTATTATCACAAAATCAGGTTTTGAAATCCCGGTTTTGCATCTTGGGGAATTGGAATTTGACTCAAAACCTTATTATCGTAAAACCAGGATATGATTTCTAATTCCACCTATTCAGTGGGAAGATGATGCCACTCATTTTGGTGTCTAAACCCAATTTTGCTTGACGAATCCGGAATTGCAATTTAGAGAAACAAACATCGGATTTGCAAAAACGGGAAGTGTCACTCCCAATTCCGCGAAACAAACGGGGCCTTAGGGTTTCAAACCTGAAGTCAAACATAACATTTTCATTTTGCACTTTAGCCTTCTCTTCTCGTGGCCGCCAATATAGGGTTTTAAATGGATATAGAGACATCTTTTTAGCAGATCTAAAGGCTTTGAAGGCTTTTTCCCTGATGGTTCTTGAAGGCTTCTATAAATCTAAAGGTGAGTTTCGTTGTGGGACCCTAGGCCATTGATTTGTACAGAAAGAAACCCGGTTTCCTTTGTATTTTCTCCATGTATTTGTGCATTCGATCTGGGCATTCAGGCTCTGTACTTTTCTTGGTTTTACTTAATGCTCATTGAGGGGTTTTCCATTTTTTGTGTCCTGTAATGGGTTTGAATCTATACAGGTTGCGGCCTTTTTACTTCTCAGGTTTTCTTTGAATGCTGACCGCAACCTCTAATGTAGATATCATGACAAATCTTGACACCTCCATGTTGCACATAAAATAAAAGGTTTTGACCCCACGAAATGGCATGAAAACCTATGAATCGCAACCTATATTGTAGTTGTGGCTAGTTTTGCTCTGTATCTCTCTTTCTTTATGCGTAACAAAAAACCCCTTTTGATGTTTTGTGAAGGCAGTGATTTCCAATCCTCCAATATCCGTGCTTCACAATTCTATTTGGTCTAAATGATTAAATCTAGTATGCCTCTGTCAGGGACCTGCAACCTTCTATTACCCGACCTTGTTGTTCTTGATTACTTATGAACCCCGCATCTTGACTATAAGATTGCATTATATCGTTGTTGTCTTATCTCATTGTTTTGTACTTTTTATAAATATGATGAAAATGAATATTAGATAAAGCTCAATGTTTCTATTAGTCTAGGTACTGTCCTTTGTATCATTATTATTTAGAATGTATACCTTTATTTTAGCTTTGAATGTCCTTTCTTTCATGGATTTGTAACAATAGAATTGTCCCTCATAATAGTGATTGTGTTCTATACCCTTGACATGACGACTACCTCTAATAGACAACGAGAACCCCCTGCTTAGTAGTGAATATGCTCTTTAGTAGTGAATATGCTCTTTGGATACTCTCAGCCATTATTGTATTAATGGTGACTGCTCTTTAATAATCATGATGCTCCGTTTTCCTCTAATTGCTATCCTCCACTGTTATAAGCATCATTATCGTTATTTTTGTCCTTGATATTTATGCTTTGCCTTTACTGTATTAACAACAATTATAACTGCTCTTAATCAGTATATCTTTTTCAAAATCCTTTTCCATTCTTTAAAACTGCTTGTTGCTAACAATGTCTTTGGATTTTAGCTTGTCACAGAAGTGTCATTGATTGTACTTTGATGCTCAATGCAATGCTTGTACTGTTCCTATAGCTTTGTGATGTAATCCTGTAACTGTCTTTAAATGCAATCATCAAAAAGCGTATAATTATCTTACATATGGCATCAAACCAGTCATCTCAGATGTCAACAGTAAAGAAAGCAGAAAAAAACAAATTTGAGCTTCATTATTTTTCTCTAATGAGTTTGTTTAATGTACAGGTATCAGTATCGTGTTTATTTAGCATGTGGGGTAAAATGGGCTCCCACAAGGGTTGAACCCCACATGCTAGTCAACATTGGTAGTACACAGTGTGGAAGCATCAAGTCAACTTAGAGACAATCACGCATCATATATATTTCCCTTTAGAGAGATAATAATATGGTTCACAGTTTATAATGCCATGCTTACTATAAAGGAAAACATTTAACAAAAAAGTATAGTTACAAGATTACATCAAATATATTATTTGAGCAGATTTTATTAGATACATTTGATCTCATTTAATGAAGACATCCAAAGAAAAATCACGCAAGATATTGTGAGAGACATTGTGTGAAAAGAAGTAAATGAATCAAAGAGTTTGAACTATCTACTATCTGTTGAAGGAGCAACATAGAAGGTGATACTCCGCTTTATAATTTGGTCCTTCATAAAGGAGATATTGGGGTCTCTCTAGTAGGTTGGTGCGTCCGAATTCAAAAGTGGGAGTTGGTGTTTCAAGTGGGTTGGTGCTAAAGAAATATGAGGGGTTGGTATCTACAAAATTTGTAAATAGAAGAATTTATATGAAAAAAATAATTTGTCATGGTCTTCACCTGTAAGGGTTTCAATGCAAATCTTATGTTCTTACTTGGTAAATCTTGCATGTGTGGCTGATTAAGTATTGCTATAACATTTAATCAAGTTTTAAAAAGTAGAAGTTTGTTAATATACTGACACCCCACCTGTTGGAATAATGGAATGGTGTGTACTGAGAGGGGAGGGGTGAATCAGTACCCTTAATTTTTTTATCAACTATCCTTTAGTAATCTTTACTTGCATTACCGACCATATTGCTTTTCTACCTTATGCATGTAATATAAAAACATAAATGTAATTGCAAGTAAACATTCATGAAATGTAAGTACACATGACACAAGAATTGGTAACGCAGAAAACCCCTATTAGAAGGTAAAAATTGCGGTGGGGATGAAACCCACAAAGCTTCACTATTTGCAGAATGGAAGGTGCCGGTTAAGGCTACAAGTGTGATCACTTCTGATGATCTTACCTTGTTAGGAGTAACATTTTAGACTGGTTAGGTCTACTCTGTTAAGAGATTTTAACAACACTGTTAAGTGTGCACTCGGTTAAGAGATTTACAAAAGGATTGTTAAGTCCACCTTCTTAAAGGATTTCTTCTATTTTTTACAATTGTTAGAGAGTAGTCAAAAATACTTGTTGACCTCATAGTATGCAATCTTGAATTGCTAAATACAGATCCTTTAAGTTTACAATGTATATGTATCACCTATAGTGATTGATTAATACCTTTGTTCTGTTTGGTAGCCTTGAATCTTGTTCTTCATAACTGAATTCTGTCTTTTGTGTCCTTCTGCATGAAATTCTCTATCTGATCCATAGATGTCTTCTGCGGCTATAATCCTCATTGTCTGATTGATTACTATATCTATTTATACAATGTATTGACCTATTTTAGGTTTCACACTTTACAATAAAAAATCTATGATCAATGGTTTACAACTTGACCTTGATCTCCTAGTTTGCATGTTTATAATCAGTTAGACTGATTAAAACAATTACATATGCTTTACTTGTTCCTCAAGAAATGGTTTTACAACTAATCATAAATCTAATTATAAAACTGAAGTGTTTTATCTGACGTGTAACTTAGATCCACATTTCTCGGAAATAAATCTGTCTCTCGGTAGACTGGTGCTCGATGATGTCTCTGTAGACATACTTCTCTCAGGTTCCTTTGTGAACTATGTTGTCGGTTTACTCTAAACTGTCTGTCGGGTTACTCTGTGAATTGTTCTCTCGGTTTACTCTGTAACTGTCTGTTAGTGATCATTGTGCTAATACACTTTCGGTGACCTCTGCACTTATCTATTTTGGTGACCTCTGTTTGCTGTCACTCGGTGATCATGTTACTGATAGTCCAAAAACTGTTTCCTTGTATACTAATGACAAATATTATCCTTTAGGATTATCAATCTCCCCCTTTGGCATAAGTATCAAAAATTGATATGTGCAAACTGAAATGTTTAGTATCTACACCATGTGTATACCTTGTCAATGACCCCCCCTATGTGCATGCCTCGGTATGTACATGTGTTCCTGTGTGTATTTCCCTCTTTGGATTTTGACATGTTTTCCCCTTTTGACATGTATACATATAATATCCTCTTTATACATATAGTTTACCCCTTTCACATATAATTTCCCCCTTTTTTTGAAATTAATGACAAAGGTGTAATACTTACAGCTTGTCAAGTATGTGGGCATGGGATTTGTGAATGTCTGTTATTATTTTCTCCTATTTCTCTTGGACGTGTTCCAGGGTCATGTATTCCAATGTGAGTCTGGCGCGCGTGTCATATACACTCTCGGTAACAGACATCTCTGGGGTGGCAATCAATTCTTTTTCCAAAGTCATGTGTTTCAACAACAATGTGAGATTCGGGAGTAACATTGCCTATAGCTTGATTACCTCATCTCCGATTCTTCTTTCATCCTTTTGAAGTTCTAGTCTCAACCATTTTGCTTCTACAATCTTCTCGTAATGCAATTTGAATGCATTTTCTTCAGTTGTGAGACTTTGTGCACTAGTCTTAAGATCTTCATCTATTTTTTCTATCTTTTCACTATGCTCAATAGTGAAATGTTCTATTGTGCACAAATTTTGAACTAGTTGAACTACTTCTGATAATATTGGTTATATTGTAGTTACTAATTCAGAAAGTTTTACCTTATTTTCTGCCACTTCTTGGCTGATCTTTTCGGTAAGCTTGTATTGAAGCTTCTACTCCCGTTCCTCAATGACCTTGTTTGCATCTACATTTTGTGATGTGATGGCGTCGGCGAGTGTTGCTAATTGATCAAGTATAGGAGCATTTTGGTCAATGTCGGTGTCAGGAATAATCTGCAATAATATTTCTTTTGTGTTTTCTATGACTTGTGAGTTCTTGTGCTCCTTTTTGAGCTTGTCTTGCATTTCCTTCCTCTTGCAAAGTTCACCATACTTGGTAAGTGACTCTGGATCCAATGTTCTAAGATCACAGTCTGGTATATCAATAATTTCATCTAATGTTACCGGTGCTTTTCTCTTCTTCTTTTCTTTGAAGTAGTAGTGGAAGCAGGGGTATGTAGAACTATAGCTAGTTCATGCTCTTTCTCTTGCTTCAGTGATTGTGTGGGAGGTGTGGTGCCTTTTGTGTGCTTCTCGGTATTGACCTGTTGGTTAGTAGTGGACGTCTCCACATCAACCTTGTTTGTATCTGCAGCCTTTTCACCCTCGGTGTTCTTGTTGGTGGAATCACTTTGTTTCTCCTCTCCACTTACATCATTGTTCTCTTCAGTTGTATATGTCTGCTTCCCTTGTTCATCACCTGTGTCTATTGGTATGTTTGCTTCAGGTTCAGGAGTCTTCTCCTTTTCTTCTGAAATGATAGTGATAGCTTGTATCAATAGAGGCATTTGACCTAGTATATTTACCTGGGCAACATCCATTGTATCCTTTTCTTTTTCTTGCTCGGTGGCATCAGTTACATCTTCAACTTTCTTGGGCTTATCATCATAATCAATAAGTGTTATATCTTTGATTATGGCTTCTGTTGTTTCTCCTAAGGATTGTAGTATTTGAGGTACATCATCCATGGCCTTGGTTTCCTTTGTTGTCAGTTCAACTGGACGATTTCCTCAGTGTCATTTATGAAGATGTGTTCTGGGCTCGGTGTGGCCCGTTTCTCTTCATAGTGTGATGTTATGCCCTACATACCCATCCCTACATTTTGTATGCAAAATGTTGGGTCCCCCTTTTCGCTTTTGCTTTTTCCTTGTTTATTTTGTTTCCTTTGTTTCCCTCTAGGCTTTGCTTCCACGAGGGTTGTTTTTATTTTTCTTCCTGTCTTCTTTTGTCTCCGGGACTTGGTCCCAGAGTTGGTTTGTTATTTTGAGTCATTTGGATCTCGGACTCCGGGACTCTCTGCCATCATGTCTTCTTTTAGGAGTGGTTGTATGGAATCCCCGGGCCCGGAGTCTGTAGGTTTGCCTGTTCCAAAGTTTGCGGGAGGAAAGCAATGTGTTTTTACCCTAAGGGTATAAATGGGTTTTACCAGTCACTTTCACATTTACCGCGATCAAACACTCAGAGTGATTAAGGCGATTTAAACGACATTTTGCTCCCTGTTCTTAGCGATTGATTAACAGTGATTTATAGCATTTGTTCGTGGTTACTCAAAGGTTAACTAGTTGCAGAGTGCCTCCCATGCTCATCCTCCCCGCATCCTTCGTGTTTTCAGGTAGGTCCTTCGACTCTCCTTTCTGGTTTCGTCTCCCTAGTTTTGCTTTGTTTGCTTGGTCTGTTTCTTGGTTTTTGGTCTCGTTTCCGTTTTTGTTTTCTTTTTGTTTTTCTCTTCGTCACCTCCCGTTGGTGGGATGACTCTGTCAGAGGGTTGTCTGCCCTCTGTGCGGCTGTAAAATTAGTAAGTTTTCATGTATATCTCTGTATATTTTGTATATGCCTGTTTTGGGCCAGCCTGCGAGTCGTGCTTCGACCCTCGTGTGCGCTTCAACTCTGTTTGTATATATTTCTTGTATATCCTATGTTGGAATAGTCCCAAGGATAACTGAGAGGGGGGGGGGTGAATCAGTTATCAGTCAATTTAATTCTTTTCTCTTTCTTAAATGTAATTTGATATAAAGTAAATGCACATTTAGATAACATAATAGAGTACTCAACAATTTTGTTTATGGGGAAACCAAATAGGTAAAAAACCCGGTGGGAATTAGCACCCAAAAATAACTGCACTAGTTTATAATGATCCTTGTTAGAAGACCTTACAACCCTATTAGGAGTCTTTTACAGATAACCCTGTTAAGGGTGAGGACTCACTGTCCAATAGCTCATTGCTAAGATGGTGAAGGCTACAACCTTCAGTACAACAGATATACACTATATCTAGTAAATGAACTGTTTGAGTAGACATGCTGTCTTGATCAGTTCCAATGAATTGCAATCAACTTCTGTTTCTTCACATAGATCTTCAACTTATTCTTTCTGACTTTCTGCTCTTCTCTGTCTTTTCTTTTTCACTAGATTTTCACATTTAGCGAACATAACATATCTGCTATATGTATCTTCACCAAGGATAAGGTCACGATGGTATCTGAAAACACTTCATCAACTTTCTTGTCGGATCAATCAAGCACACAATCAAAGTTAGGACCGCAGAACTCAAACTGAATAGACGTGACTCTTCACAAAGTCGGCTTCACCAAATTAACTCTAACATCAATATTCTATTGAAACATGTTTAGCGCCTTTGGATAATTATCTTTAAATCATAACTAAACATTAATACAAACACACATATCCCGAAGATAGGTGCAACTCAAGAGACACTGTATTTACGTCGGCTCTTAACAGATAAACTCTAGAAACTGTAACTGCCATAACTGGTTAATCATAACTCAACTGTAACTGCATATCTGACTCAGCGTGAATGCACATAGCATCTAGAACATGTATACACCATGGAAATAAACACACATAGTACCAAAACATATGTACTGATAATTGCATATAGGATACCTGCTGTATATTATATGTTGTCATCAATGACAAACATACAATCAATTATTTGCACAGAGGCAAATCTCCAACAATCTCCCCTTTTGACATTGATGGCAACATATGATATCATCAACTCAAAGTGTCTTCCTTCTTTTTAAAATCTTCTCAATATCCTCATCAAAACTTCCTCTTTACTGCTACTACTTTGTGTACTCCCCTAAAGTATATGCTCCCCCTTACTAATACTCCCCCTTTGACATCAATGGCAAAGGGTGTTGAACACCATTAAGCATAGGTACTACTCCAGAAGTAGAGTAGTCAACCATTCATCAGTCACCAAGGACTGATGTTCTTGGTGCAAGTTTTAATCAGACTCAGGAAAGAGAATTACTCCCAGCTTCTCCCTGAGATACTCAAAAGTATCTTTTGATAGAGGTTTTGTAAAAATAACTGCTAGTTGTTCTTTGGTGCTCACATAATCCAACTTTACTTCTTTGCCTGCAAATTTTTCTCTTAGGAAGTGGTATTTGATCTCAATGTGTTTTGTCTTTGCATGCATCACAAGGTTCTTTGACATATTTGATAGTACTAGTGTTGTCACAGTGAATAACAATAGGATAATCAAACTGAATACCAAAGTCTTTAATCATCTGTTTAATCCAAACCATTGTTGAACAATTCAATGCTGCTGCAACATACTCAGCTTCTGTTGTTGATTGAGAGATACAATTCTACTTTTTACTTGTCCAAGTGACCAATCTATCTCCAAGAAATACTGCTCCTCCTAATGTACTCTTTCTGTCATCAACACAACCTGCCAAATCTGCATTAGTGTACACATGAAGTTGTATATTCTCTGGGTTAGGGTACCATAAACCATAGTCAATAGTTCCTTTTAAGTATCTGAATATTCTTTTTATTGCCATTAGATGATTTTGCTTGGGTTCAACTGCAAATCTTCCAACAATGCCAACTACATTAGAAATATTAGGTCTAGATTGAGTAAGATATATGAGTTTTCCAATCATAGACTTGTATAGGGTCTTGTCAACTGCTGTGGAATCATCATCTTTAGAA
>MU223635.1:2121053-2167553 GCA_018584345.1 Thuja plicata | reverse complement strand
CAGCCACTATCTATAATCCAGATATCATTTTTACTAATCTTAGATATGAGTGCAGTTTCTTCATACCTTTCATCTTCATCTGAATCATCCTTCACAACTACAAACACTATCTCAACATCATCATCCGATTCGGTGTCAGCATCTTCATCTTTGCAAGCAAATAGATAGCTAGCCTTCTTGCCTTTGTCCTTGTAATCTCGAGTATCACTTCTTTCTGATCATCGGTAAGCTCTGTAATCTTTGTTATCACCTCTGTCAGATTTCTTCTCAAAAGATCTGTTATGTCATCTTTTCTTTTAGGACATCTTGCAGGAAAGTGTCCAATCTCTTTACAATTAAAACATACAAGTGGTCACTTACCTTTTTATTTACCTTTTCCTCTTAGCATACTTCTTGCCATGAGTGCTTCAATTTCATCTAGATCTTCTTCTTCACTTTCGCTTTCACTGTCTCTTCTAGATGAGTGCCTCTGACTAGATTTGCTTATTCTCACAGAAGACTTGAATGCAGACTCTAAGCTTGGTAATACACTATTATCAAAGTTATTCATCTCAAATGAAATCAGTCTACCAATCAGGCTATCAAGAGTGACTATATTATTTGCTACTGCTCTCATTTCTTGAATAGCAAAGACTCTCATAGCATATATGGGCAATAAGGTTCTTAAGATTTTACTTACCACTGTCTCCTCTTCAAGTGTACCTCCAACACCTCGTATAGCATTGACTACTTCTTTTATTCTTGTGCTGTACTGTGTGATATTTTCACCTTCTTTCATTCTGAGATCATCAAACTTTCCTCTAAGGATTTCTGCCTTGGCTCTCAGAACATTTGCATCACCACCATGTACAAGTTTCAACTTGTCCCACATTGTCTTTGCATTTTTGCAATCTTTGACATCCTCAAATTCAGCATCAGAGAGTGAGGCTGAAAGTTCTATAACCATGCAGTTATGTTCATGCTTTAATCTCAATTGATCCACTGTCAATAGTCCTATAGGCAACACATGTTCAGTATCTAAGTATTGAGTAATATCATTGCCAATACCTGATAAGTGAAGCTTTATCTTGCTTTTCCATGAAGCAAAGTTGTCCTTGTTCAACTTGGGCACATCTCGTTTGTTCATCTTGTGATCTTTACTTAGGTCTTGAAACCTTCCTTCTAAGTACACAAGCTCTAATACCAATTTTTAGTAATAACTGAGAGGGGGGGCGGAGGGTGAATCAGTGGCCTCATAAATTTATCCAATTTAAGCTTTAATCCACCAATCAATACTTCTCAAATTATTAAGTCCCAACAAGATGCATACCTTTGAAATACTTGAAACAAATAATTGTCTGTCGGTTTACCTTGTCTGTCCTTATTCTCCTTGATAACTGATAAGCAGTAAACTGTATTTACCGATACACAGTAAATGTGCAGAGTATACCAGTTAATCCATAAATTGATATGTAGAATGTAACACAATAAATTAATAAACCATACACATAACACAAGGCTTTTAACATGGAAACCCTGTTAAGGGGAAAAACCACTGAGACTGGTACCCCAAATTTTGACTTTTCTGAAGTGAGCCCTGTTAGGAGCCAACCCTGTTAAAGGTTACATACACACTGTTAAGTGCGACCTTGTTAGAGCATTTTCAATACATAGGTTGTCACTTAGTATCTGGCATCTACGCTACCATCCTTGAATCAGTCTCATGACTGTCAATAGGCTTTATGAAAATCTTACTACCATCCTTGAATTATCCTCCTTAGACTATCAATAGGATTTAGGTAAGACTGGTACTACTATCATGAGTCAACCTTCTAGTAATTTGTTAGGATATAACTTAGTTACAAAAGACTGTTAAGTCCTGCTCTGTTAAGAGACTTAATGCTTCAATGGTTAAACTAAAACAAAATGACTTGTTTCTAATGCAACTGAATTGCAGATTTTCAGATCTATTTACTTAAAATATCTTTATGATCAATGTATCAATACAATTCCTTTATACTTAACTCTTTCTTCTCTGTGATGCTATGATTTTCTGTTCGTCGGTGTCTGCAGAATTCTTTAGCTCTTCCTCAGCTTGATTGATCAGGACTGCATGAAGTTAATCCTTCATCAGTTTCTCTTCAACATCTTCTATCAGTTCACTCCCTCGTGTATCTGATTGTTTATGGACCACACAGAGAATGAAAAATGCTTGTCTCTTAAATAGACATGATATTCCTTAATTCTTGGTTCTTGATTCTTGGCGTGAAAAACAATCCAGCCAAATTGATTTACGACTTTAACTCCTGATTTATCTCATAGTTATCTTCTTTCCAACTGTGTAAATCATCTTTAAATCACTTACTTAACTGTGTTCGAATAAAACAAATCAAACAACCAGTTAAGTCTATCTTTTAGCTCTACCAACTAGATATTTTGTCATTTTCTGGTCTCTCTGTTCTATCAATTAATTCTGCAGTTCATTGCCGGTGACAACTGCCAGTTCTGTCGGTGTCACTTCAGTTAGTTTCGGGATCTCTGTCTGTCGGGCATCATTGGATCTTTCTCGTCGGGAAACACTATTTTTAGCTCATTGGACATCCTTTGATTCTGCTTCGTCGGGCAATATTGTCTTCTGCTCGTCGGGCATCACTGTGACTTTTATCTCTGTCTTTACCGATGGTGTACACTCCGCCGGTGTATTCTGTCACTTAGTGAATACTTGAATTTTATGCATTGCTGAAAGCATAACCTCTATTCCATTGATTCTCTAAAGTTTTTGGTATTATGTGTATGACCATATAGATGATATCAAGTTGACATCAATGACAATACAAACCATTAATTGATTTAATGTCTTGCATCATATTCAACTTAATATATTGAACCATTTAATCAGTTACATGTCATCAAAATCTTAAAAGCTTGAGGTGATCCTGAAGATGTCATTCTATAGGAAGGAGAGTCTGAAATTTGATCCTAAAAATTTTGACAGTTGGAAGAACAAGGTGAGAATTCACCTGCTCTTCTTAGGAATTGATTATTATATGATTACAAAGAAGGATGAGAAAATAAAGATTGAAGATGAATTAGAAAATTCCAACGAAGATGAAAATAAGTTATTTACTTGTAATATGGTTGCAAGAGAAGCATTGATCAACGCACTCTCTAAGGGTGAATTCACAGAGGTTAAAGAATTAGATTCTGTACATAAAATATGGACAAGCCTAGAGGGAATATATGAAGGAGATAAGTTTACTAAGCATGCAAAGTTGCAGAATTGGAAGACCATAATGGAGAGTTTGAGAATACGAGATGATGAAAATATTAGAGCATATGTAAAAAGGGTTACAAAGGTTCTTATAGGCATTAGAAACTCAAGAGACACATATACTGAAGAAGAAGTGATTGCAAAGATTCTTAGATCTTTGACACCTATCTACAAAACTAAAGTGAAAGCGATAGAAGAGATCATACCTTTGACAATGAACTTCAACATAGAGATGTTGATTGCTAAGTTGACCACCTTTGAGGCCACAGAGATGACAGATACATTACCTAAGGTGGAGTTCGCATTCAAGGTGACTGCACACAATGAAAAAAAGACTTTATCAAGTCTTATGAACACTAGAAGAGGTACCAAGTATGAAGAGATTGGTGAATATGCTGATGATTGGAAGAAATAGAGTAAGAGGAAAGGAAACTACATGAACTTTTAGCCTTGATCACAAGAAGAGAAAAGAGAGGTAAGGGTAAATTTGAAGGAAACTTATTCCTGAAGTGTTTTTCATGTAATAAGATTGGTCATTTTTCATCTAGATGTCCTACAAGGATTCCTAAGCATAAACCTAAGTTTCATAGAACTAATTATTCTAAGGATAAGGAATGTTACTACACTAGTGAAGGTGTGTCTAATGATGATGTTATGGATTATGATGAAATTAGATTTATTTCTGCTAAAGATGATGAACCTATTAATGAAGAAAGAGTCTTAGTTTCACATGTTGAAAAGAAATTGGAATGGGTCATATATAGTGGTTATTCACATCATATGACTGGTGATAAAAATAAGTTTTTTCAGATAACTAAATATAATGGAAGTATAGTCAAATCTGGTGATAACACTCCTAAATTATTCATTGGAGTAGGTTCAATTTCTCTTGATGGTAAAACTAATATTGATGATGTCTTGTTTGTTGATGGACTTAAGCACAACTTGTTGAGTGCTGGACAACTTGTAGACAAGGGTTATCATTTGAAGTCCAATGATGGGAAATGTACTATCAGAAGTCAGACAAGAGATTTGATAGCGTTAGGTACACAGACAAGAGGTAATGTGTTTGAATTGAATACTACAAAGGCTACTTGTTTTGTTGTGAAGGTTGATGATAGTTGATTGTGACATAGAAGGTTTTGTCATAAAATTTTTGCTCACACTGTGAAAGAAAGTATCACAAATGTAGTCAGAGATTTGCCAAAAATTGTGAAGCCTTCTAACACCATGTGTAGAGAGTGTGTGATGGGAAAAAAAGATAGCAGTTTTCAGAGAAAATCTTACTTAGAAAAGGGGAAGTTGGATCTGGTACATACATATCTCTGTGGTCCTACAAGACTAATATCTTACTATGGTGAAAGGTACTTTATACTCTTTGTTGATGACTATTCTAGGATGATGTTGGTTGCATTTCTTAAAGAGAAGTCTAAAGCCTTTGATAAGTTTAAGATTTTCAAAGAAAAAGTTGAGAATGAATTAGGTTTGAAGATAAAATTTTTAAGGTCAGATAGAGGTGGAGAGTTTACATCAGATGCATTCAATACCTACTGTGAAGAGCATAGAATATATAAAAAAACATCATCTCTTAGGACACCACAACAGAATGGGATTGTAGAGCAAAGAAATAGAACTATATTAGATGCTTCTAAAAGTATGTTGCTTGAAGGGAATGTGTCGCATGTGCATTGGAGAGAAGATGTTAGCACTGCAGTCTACACTTTAAACAAAATTCAGGTCATAGAAGGTACCAATAAGACACGCTATGAACTTTGGTTTAATCATGCTCCTACTATAAAATACTTCAGAATACATGGTAGCATATGTTATATCAAAAGGGATGATGAGATAGGAAAAATTGATGCTAGAAGTGATGAAGAAATTTTACTTGGTTACTCCACTAAAAGTAAGGCTTATAAGTACTTCAACCTAAGATTGAGGAAGATAGTTGAAATTTCTAATGTAATAATTAATGAGAGGTTTTAGATTTAGGGAAGAATGTATGACTGTAATTAGATTACAAAGAACAAGGAGATTACTGCAAGTCAAGAGGAATCTCTTGATATTGAAAATGGAATTGAGGTATGCTTGAGATTGAAAATGGAATTGAGGTATGCTTGAATGATCCTATTGAAAATCCAAAGAAACCAAGGTATGTTAAGAAAAATCATCCTAGGAATCAAATTATTGGTGATGCAAATAAAGGTATGATGAAAAGATCTAGAATAAGAAATGATATTTGTTTGATTTCACAAGTAGAACCAAAAACTATTGATGAGGCATGTAGAGATGAATCTTGGACTAAAGAAATGTAGGAAGAATGGGATCAGATAGAGAAAAACAACACTTTGAAATTGGTTCCTAGACCTAAGAACAAGAATGTTATAGGAACTAAATGGGTTTTCAAAAAAAAAATGAATGAATAAGGTATGGTTGTAAGGAATAAGGATAGATTGGTTTGTAAAGGCTACTTAAAATAAGAAGGCTTAGGATTTGAAGAAACATTTTCTCCTATTGCTAGATTAGAGGAAACAAGATTATTCCTTGCTTATGCAACACACAAAGACTTTAAGGTATATCAGATGGATGTGAAATCTGTATTTTTGAATGTAGATCTAGAGGAAGAAGTGTACATTGAGAAACCTGATAGTTTTCCCTTGACAGATGATAAAGACATGGTTTTCAAGTTGAAAAAGACATTGTATGCACTAAAATAAGAACCTAGAGAATGGTATGCTCGGTTAGAAAAGTATTTACTACATCTTGGTTTTAGAAAAGGTAGTCCAGATAATAATCTGTATTTGAGAACTAGTGAAGATGGAATCTTAGTTATTGAAGTCTTTGTAGATGACATTATTTTTGGGGGTAATGATGAAATGAGTAAGAAGTTCTCTAAGGAAATGGAAATTGAATTTGAAATGTCTATGATTGGTGATGTTGGTGGTTTTTTATGCTAAGATTACTGAATAACAACCTTTTCACTTTCTGATAAATTTTAAAGAGAAGCCAACTCCAATTTCTGTTCAATAAAATGAAAAGGACAAACTAACAAGCATTCATAACCATACTCCTACACTTTAGGTTCCTGAAAAAATAAGGGGGGAAACCCTGTAATACCCTCAAATATTCTATATAGTATCAAACAAGCAAAAATCTCACAATAGCTCAACGCAATTGAAAGATACTAGATAACTGGCTAATTGCCCATTGAACATCAAACATGAAATGGAGCATGAGAGAAATGGAACACAACAAACTCATAGAGACATAGGAATATATTGGATTTTATGTTTGTGGTTGAAGAAACACATCAAATATATAACTAGACATGTCACTATAAGGAAACTATTAGTATCTGATCAATGCCTTATCCATTGGGAAATACTCCAAAACAAATACAATATGCAGAAGTTAATTATTATCAAAGATTATAGGCCATAAACACAACTATCCCAACCCCATACTACATATAAAATCCTAGTGTATATCAAGATGAATCTATGTATTAATTAGAGCATCATTTAATTTGATCCTTGATCAAAACTCTAAAACAGCTACATAAACACAGATAAGCTCTATGCTAATGAATCAAAAAATTCATAACTCACAAGATAAACACCATAGGAGAGATTGAAATCAAGATCTTTGTATTAATTTAAAGAATCATACTTCTGTATACAAGATGTAATCAGAGATAACCACTTCAATAATATGCTACAGACCTTCAACTTTATTTCTAAAATGAAACCTATCTAGTACAATTGTGCTATATCCCTTAACTGAAAACTTTACATATGCTTACAAAACCCAAATTTCCATCCCTTTCCAATGATTTTGGGAATCCTTTTATAGAAGAGGATTGTAACAAGATACAAATCAATTGGATAAAGGACAAAATGTATGAATCATATAAAAGACAAATACACAAGTGAAGTGATAACCACTTTGTTACAAGATTTTTTAAATATTTTGTCTTCTAACTGCCTGATCCTTGTAAATGCTTCAAATTTGTTTTGATCCTTCCATATGGAGTTTTTTTCCTTGGTCTCCTGATGTAAAGATCTTTTGTATCCGCTTGTCCATTTCAAAATGCTGGGGAGAACTGCCATTTGCTGCACATTATACAATATCCTTTTCTTCTTGGTTGCCTGCATTGTATCTGTCCTTCTAGGATGTGAACACCTCATCATTTTTCCAAGGGAAATTAATGACCTTATCCTTCTTGCTTCTCAATTAATCCAATTTTGTCTTCATTTGTTCAACTTCCTTTTTCCAAAATACAAAAATGATCCGGCCTCCTCGATTGTTTCTATAGTTTGAACAAATAAGATTGTGCTTTCCAAGCTGATGATGCTGTTGGTTTTGATTGACAATTCATCACCCATCACATTCATCCACCAGACTTCCCTTTTCAGTTTGCCACATTTTATGAATAGGCTAGGGAATATCTCAAAACGGGTCTTTGAATATTCTTCTCTTAATGTTTCAGCCTTTTGCTGGATGACACTTCTTCTTATGTGGAAATCTATTAAATCTTTGAGACATTTCTAAGTGGTTGTGAGTATAATATCAACATTGTATTCCTTTTTAGACAAAGAATAAAATAAATTTAATTCAAACTTTCTTCCTTTCCAAACCTGCATGATCTGTTCTAGCTTACATCTGTCTTCTTCAAAAGAATTTAACATGATCTTGATATTCTTCCCACCTTGGTAAATAGAAGCCAGATCTAGACTATCATCAAAATGCATGATTGTAGCTCTTATTTTATCCTCATATTTTTGTTGCACCAATGATTGGGCATTATGAAACTTTGTGCTTTCTTCTTCACAACTTTTCCTTACTCCTTCCAATCTTGTCTTTTTTGCTATCAATTTGTCTTTTTCATAATTCAACTCTGCCTCTAGAATAGAGATAGATGGCATAGGGGAAGGAGGGAATTCAATGATTGGAATGTTAGAAGAGGATGATTTTGTTCTTGAGTGATCATCCTTTGTGGAGATGTTTGGACTAATTTTTGTCTTCTCAATTTAGCAATTATTTTATCCTTTTCCAAGGATTTCAATTTTTCATCATTGTAGGCTTTGAGGACTATTTTCAACTTAATCCTCATGATTTTATTCTCTTCTTCCCGTTTCTTTGCTACCTTCATGATAAACTTTGCAGTTTCTAGTTTTATGCTTGCTACTTCTACCCTTGTGGTATCTGCAACTCTTCTTACTAGTAGGCTACCTGAATGCTCAGCCTGGGTGTCTTCATTTTTTTTCTTTTTCTCCTTCCTCTTCAGTGACCACATTACCAATGCAGCATGATCTTCACTAAACTTGACTCCTTTGAATGCTTTTTGATCCTCCTCCTCAGTGGCATGCATGGTTTTTATTTATTTTATGATAGAATCAAACACTATAGAATCAACTATGTACCACTCTAGCAGGATAAGCACTCCTTTCTTGATTAACTCTCTACCTTCTTCAGGAGTAATCTTTTCAAATTTGGCTATCATTTATTGTTTCACCTCAGCCTCAATTTCATCCTTGTCTCTAGTAGGCTGGTTCTCTTTCCTTTGCTGACATTTCTTCTTGAACTCCTCAATATGAATTCTCCGTAAGGATTACACAAATTACCTAACTTTTATAAAACTATGATATGAGAGAAATTCATCACTGGCCTGATTTGTTATGGGGTCTAATTCCTTCCAAATAAATTTATCTACCGTTGAATATATTTTAACATGCTTGGGAGCCTCATGTATCCCTTCTTACAGTTCTTGAGGTGTCACAAAAATGTATCCTGTATTTCCCATCTGAAGCAACTGCTAAGCCACTGCCTGCTCATCCATCTGTAGAGGAGAATGAGAAGGGGAATAGAGATTCTCTAATTGTTTTCCTTCTTCCTCTACTCTTTTCCTCTTTAGGGATGGCATTAATACATATTCTATACTCATGTCCCTCTTCCCTCTTAAGGTAGCTAGAAACCTCCTTATCATGTATCTATATTTCAACCTGACCCCTATGGGATTTCTCCCCCTTTTGCATCACCATGTTGTATCCTTTCTTCTGATGTAGCACATATCTCACAGGTAGAAAAATCCTAGCATGTGTAGACTTGATTAGGATGGCCTTAGCCCTTTATGGCTCTACTTTTATTACTACCTCTTTCTTCTGATTTAGTGTCTGCATAAAATCCTTAAAGAAAGACATCGGTGAATCAATATTCTTAGCCCAAGGATGAAATTACTTCAAAGGATCATATCCTTTATCAAAATGTTGCACAAGTCTAAGGTCTTCTTATAGACCAACCACTTGTCTTTCTTGATTTCTTGTTCCTGCAAATTGAATTCATTTCTGACGATGTCCTCAGGAAAATTGAATTGGTTATCTAATGCTAGACACCTTGTCCTCTTTCTGAACATGTCACTTATGAATCCCTCAGGGTCAACACATATTATCACTGAGGTTGTCAGATGATAAGGATCAATATGTTTATGCAGATGTTTTCAACCCCCTTTTGTGATAACAAATTGGTGTACACTTGTGACTATGGGGATAATTGTACCCTTTCCTTTTCCCATCAATGCTTCCTCTTGCAATCCACCAATTTGTGTAATTATCTCTGCAATGCCCATTTTTAGAGGGACTTGATATGGCAATGCATATGGGGTACCTCTAAAACCATACACTCTGAAAACTATTGAAACATGGTACAAAATAACATCACCCTAATTATGTACTATATTAACAGTCTGATCAAAATCCTTTGATCTTAATAGATTTAATAAACCTTTGGGGATCCTAGGATTTTTAGAAAATAATAAGGCTCTAAGCCTAGAAGCAAAACATCTGTCAAATTTAACATAGCTGACATCTTTCCTATCCCATGAAAACTCTGTACTCCATAGTTGGACATGCATCTATTCACCATATTTGACTCTCATTAGATCCATTTCTTGCTCAAAATAATCCACACCCTTTTATAATAACATATGCATAATCACAGAATACCAACCAAATGGGTGAGGTACCTTTGCATTTTAAATGTCTATCAAACCATTATGTATTAAATCAACAATATAAGAGGCAAAATAAAAAATAATGGCCATATGTGGATGGAGAATCTGCACCATCATGAACATATAATTAATAGGCATTTATGTTTCTTCTTCATCTCCAAAATGTGACTTAAAGCACTGTATACACCTCTGGCTTTTACATTGAAATAATCCAATTTTATTGGCTCTAGTGTATTAGATCTTACCACAACCAGAACTCCAATACTATTAAGGAATTCTTTTAGGGGTCCATTTATGAGGTAATTTATCTGAGCATTATACACCTCCTTGAATTGATCAAAATCAATTTTGTCCTTCTGAACAGAGGGTTCATTTAATTGGAAGACCTCTCTCAATTCCTCAGTTGTGAAATTATTAACACCTTTCCATTTATATCTATTATGACCCTTGAAAAAATATCATATCTTTTTTCTATTTGCATTAATAGATCAATATCCATGAAGACTCCCGGGACTACTAACTTTCCCACATCAAACTTCTAGATGTTACTATTTGGTGCAAATGCATTTCTTTGAATAAAAGCTACTTTGAACAGTGCTAAAGTAGGCATGCTAATGTTTGCATCTCTTACTCATCTACCCTTATTATACAAACCCCCCCAATTTTCAAACGAGGGTGTTTTGGCACCATTTCGTTGAGTTTGGTAGTGTCATTTGTTGATCTAACTAGTTTCTATAAAAGATCCTCACAAACATTTCTCTCCTGATAGTCTGTGTTTCTAGAGATTTTTCTTCTGGATTCCATTTCTAAATTAGGGTTTCTTAATCAATAAGTGTTAGGTTTTAATATAAAACCTACTTGCTTCACAACACCAAAACCCTACTGCAATTCCAATTCACAATGCTCAGAAGTGTAGTCATAAAAAAACTTACCCATTCTACAAAAGTTGGAAGATAGACAAAAAATAATGCAATTCAGCTCTGCTCCAATCACTTCACCAATTATGGCATTCAAAAACTCAAGTAGACAATCTTATACGAAATATCATCACTACTTAGCATTAAATTTCAGCTGAGATGGCCACATGCTCCACCATTACTTTTGCCTCATTTGAACTTTCACGGCCCAATGGTTCAGAAATTTTACCTTTTGAAAGAAACCAGTTTAAAACACGACCGTAGATCTCAATAACTTCCTATTAAATCGTGTGGCTAGAAATATTTGACAAAGACTACCATCAACTTGGACACATGTCCGTCGGGCACAATTTCTTGGAAACTAGATCACAATCATCTTTACTTCAAGGCTTTACACCATCCGTCATATCAAAACCCACTTGACTACACATTAACGTTACTATCAACTTCATAACTATAGGCCCCACAACTTATCGACATGTGGCCTCCAAGTGAAATGCCTCAAAGGTTATCTTCTTTGCATCTTGTAGCTAAGGATTTATTCCCACCATTAGATTTTTTTAACTCAACCACAAATTACTTAACCACCACTTTACTGACCACAGGTTTAACCTCCTAGATAGGACACGTGTCACCCAGGCGTAATGCCTTAATGATTAATCATCTTACATCTCTGGCCTGAGGCAATACACCAACCCTACGATCAAATTTAACATGAATGCTATTTAATTTACCTTCAATGATTTTCTAGACCCACTTGGGACACGTGGCGCAAATGCGCAATGCCTTAATGGTTAATCTAAATCCATCTCTTGTTTGAGGTTTTACGCGCACCGTTGGATCAAATTTAAATTGCATCAACTTTAATTTATCCTTTATTGCTGAGCAGGCCCGCCATATGCCATGTGTCACTTAGGCATAATGACTTGAATGTTAGATCAAAAAATCTTTTCTCTGAGGCTTCACACTAGCCACAAGATCTTTGGAAACTTGACCACGCGCTACTTTATTTCAAATGGACCCCAAATTTGATAGAAACCACACGTTGATAAGGCGCGATGGCTTGAAAGTTAATCTGAGAACATCTTGTGATTGAGGAATCACGCCAACCATAGGATTTATCATAACTTTTCATTACTTTAGCCTTCCGATAACTTTAAGAAAATATGACCCACATTTTCAGAAGGACAAATGTCATACAGGTGCAATGCCTTGAATGCTAGATCACACACATCTTGAGGTTAAGGCAAAGTGTCGACCATCAAATAGGGTTTGAATTCACTTTATAATAACCTTTTAATATATTTCAGACCCGCCAAATACATGTGGCCTTCAGGATGAATTCCTTCATGAATATATCATGATCATCCTTCCACTGAGGCTTAGCGCTATCCATTGGATTAAAGTGGAGTTGCATGACACATTTTTTTAAAATAAAAAATCTTTTGGGGCATCTCGACTTAGGATAAATAATTAAATCACTAGGACTTAGGAAAAATAAAGATATGGCCCCGCTCGATGACAATATAAACACATGGGATTAAAGAACTTTAAGTGAGTGAAATAAAGAAACTTAGAATTATCACATGTCCTAAAAACTTAGGGTTTTAGACCAATGAACATAGACCTTAACACAATACAACTAGGGTTTATGCCATACAAAACCCTACACAGAATTTGAAACACATGACTTTGTAGTTAGGCTAATTTTTTTTTGTATAGCTGTAACAATGACTCTAATTGGGGATGAGTGCCTCTTAAAGGAACGAAAAGATCTCAAAATCTCATGGGAAGCAGACCAAACTTCATAAAGAAAACTAACCTACCCACACAACAAAAAACATAAACTTACCCTACAAAAAACACCAAACTGTAGAAGACAAACTATATATACAACCTACTGTGCATGGATAATCAAACTTCAAGAGAAGTACAATTTTAAAAATTGTCCATGAACTGGAAATTCCTGAATGTTTCCTATCAGGTCCTTCAATAAATAAGAGTTATGTCCATACCTTTCATGAATGACATATGGTCCCAACAAGAGTGGATCAAATTTTCCATGTTTACCCTTATCCTCGAATTTGACATTCCACATTAACACAAAATCTCCAACATCAAATTGCCTTGGCATTGATATTTTGTCATACAAGTTTTTTACTTGCAATTGGAGTTTAGCATTTGTGTAGAAGCTTCCTTCTTGGTTTTATCCAACTCAGTTAAGTCAATGATTCTCAATTGCATGTTAGTATCAATGTCATCATCATACAATTGCACAAACTTGTACATTTGCATCAAATCATTTTGAGGCAATCTAGCCTTGATTCTATATACCAAATCAAAAGGAGCACACCCTATTGCCTTTTTGCAAGTCACTCTATCTGCCCAGATATTCATTGTTAAATTTGAGTCCCATGCCTTCTTATTTTTGTCCAAGACTCTTTTAATGATCTTAAGAGAAATTTTATTGGTAGATTGTTCTTGACCATTTCCTTGTGGGTGGTAGGGTGAAGAGTAGGATGTCTGAATACCATATTCAACAAAAAAATTCATGTACTCTTTAGACCTAAAACACATGGAATTATCTGATATAATTCTTTCTGGACAACCAAACCTTGTGATAATATGTTTTAACAAGAAGTCTATCACTACTTTACTAGTTTCCCTTTTGGTGGGGATTGCTTCAAACCACTTAGTAAAGTAATTAGTAGCTACAATTATCTAGGAATTCCCCCCACTAGATTTATTGGCTATCTCTCCAATGAAATAAATATCCCATTTTTGAAAGGGGGCTTGTACTTCTACTGGTGTCAAAGGTACATTACCAGAGAATTTTAACTTACCAGAGAATCATTGGCAGGAATCACACTTTTTCACTAGTTGATGGGCATCTTTGAAAATAGTAGGCCACCAGAATCCTACTTTCAGAATCTTGTGTGCAATGGTCTTTTCCATGTAGTGGCCACCACATACTCCATTGTGCATTTCTTGCAAAATTCTGTGTGCTTGTTCCTCATCAACTCATTTCAATAAAATCCCTTCAGGATTTCTCCACCACAACTCATCTCTGATTCAAGCAAAATGAATGGCTTGCAACTTTAGGGTTCTCTTCTTTTTTTCATCCATGCCTGGTGGACAATTCATTCTTTATAAATAATAAATAATGTTTTTGTACCAATTACAATGGTCAATATTTCACATGAAAGGCCTTTTTTCTTCTTCTAATGCATTTATGTGATTTGCATCTAAGTTTGTATTAAGCATCAATTTAGCTAATCCCAATTCTCTTACCAATTTTGTGATTTGTATCTCAATATTGAACTCCTAGATCCTGTTAATCCATATACATTTTTTCCCATACACTTCTTTTTGTGTGAAGATGTCTTTTACTACTGCTGAAGGAACATACACAATCACTATAGCACCTACTAGATAACATCTAAAAAATTTCAAAACTATTACCAATGCACAGGCTTATTTCTCATTTATGTCATACTTAAGTTTTGCAGCCTGTAATGATTTACTGAAAAAAGAAATAGCTGTTCAAAACCTTCTTCATTTTTCTGTAATAAAACAACATCAATTGTGTGGCATGATGAAAAAGAAAATATGTTCATTGGTTTTGAATAGTCAGGAGTTCTTAACACAGGGGTATCCTTGATATCCTGCTTTATGTCTTGGAAAGCCCGAGTGGCTTCTCCATTCCACTCCATCTTTGCATCTTTCTTTATCATCTTGGAAATAGGCATACTCTTCTCAGCAAATTTTGTAACAGAACACCTCAAAAATTTTACCTGACCAAAGAAAGATTATATACCTTTCACATTTTTTGGAAGTGGTACCTTGTCAATAGCAGATACTCTTTCAAGATCAATTCTAACCCCTTCTTTTGAAACAATATGGACCAATAATTTACCTTCAGTCACCCCAAAAGAACACTTCTTAGGATTCAAAGAAATCCCCAATTCCAGAGCTGTTTTGAAAATCTTTTCCAAATGTTCACAATATTGCTCTTCTTTTTTAGAATATGCTGTGAGATAATCTTGATAGACCTCTAAAAATTTATGCAAGAAGTCTGAAAAAGAAACATCCATAGCCCTTTGAAATGTGGCCCCAACATTTATCAAACCAAAAGGCATTCTGACATAAACATATGTCCCCCAAGGTGTAGTGAATGCAGTTTTGAATTGTTCTGACTCTTTAACCATTGTCTAGGTGTATCCAGAGAAACCATACATCATGGACATCAACTCACAAATAGAAACCCTCTGCAACATGTTTTCCATATTAGGGAGAGCATAATTATCCTTGAGGGAAGACACATTTAAATTCCTAAAATCCACACACAACCTAATATCTCCATTCTTTTTTTCTGACAGGGACTAATTTCAAAGGGATCTCATGTTGGAACAAATCTTCACTGTATGCTTTAAGATCATCATAGGTCCATGCAAAAACATTTTTGTATTTCCTCAAGAGGTCAGTAAAATCCCCTCTCACTTTGAGTGACATTTTCTTACCAATAAATAATTTTTTAGGAACCTCAGCTGTTCCTCCATTCACCTCCTCCAAATCCTCAGGCTTATTTACACTTTTAGCAGAATATGGCTTATCCTTGTTATCAAAAGATATTTCAAGAAAAACCAATCCCTTTGGAACTTTGTTTGATTTTAGTTTTAGAAATTATTTACCTAAGATAGTATCCTTTCCATACAGGGTCTATACATATCCACTAAAATATATTTCCTTGTCTCCAAAGTCTTTCTCATAGTGCAGAAATGTCAAAATATCCACATCATCCTTAAAAACTTGCCAACTCTCTACATTATCTGGTATTGAAGGCCTAAAATGAACCTCTATTTCAGAGATTCCAACAAATGTAACATCTTTTGGCCTCAAAGCAATGTTTTTAATCAAATCTTCCATTCTGTTCTAGCTTCTATCCATCTAGTCAATACCGAATGCATCAATATTCTCTAGTTCACCCCAAACAACATTTCTATATTGCTTCAATCTTTGATTTTTTGAAACATACTTGGATCTAATTTGAGATACCACCAATTTAGAGTCTCCAATCACTCTGATACATTTAACTCCATGTCTTGAATCCAATATTAATCCTATTAACAAAGCTTCATATTCGACAACATTATTAGTACATGCAAATAATAGTGTGAATGAGAATTTGAATGTTTTACCTATAGGAGCTATTAAAAAACTCTAGCACCAGATCCCTCCCTAGAACGGTTGAAACTTTC
Organism: Thuja plicata; assembly: GCA_018584345.1. Taxonomy (NCBI): domain Eukaryota; kingdom Viridiplantae; phylum Streptophyta; class Pinopsida; order Cupressales; family Cupressaceae; genus Thuja; species Thuja plicata. The sequence goes on along the minus strand of MU223635.1, from coordinate 2,151,119 downwards.
CTTCAACCTCCTTGTCTTGCACTTGGAAAGATCTCATATCAGTGAATAGGAAACAATTCATGTTATCATCTTCTTCTTCCTCAATCATGTGAGGAGTTTTGGTTTCTCTGGACACCTTAATGCTTTCACCAGAAATATTAAATGTAGCAAATGATAGATCATACTAAATCACTTTGAGACATTTAATTCCATGACTTGAAGCCAATCTTAATCCTATTAACAATGCTTCATATTCAGAAACATTATTAGTACATGCAAATAATAGTGTGAATGAAAATTTGAATGTTTTACCCGTGGGAGCTATTAACAAAACTCCAACACCAGCTCCCTCCCTAGAACTATCACCATCAAAATACATAACCCATAACTTATATTGTTCTGATAAATTAGTTTCATCCTTAGATAATAGTGTACGTTGAAACTTTCCTTCAACCTCCTTGTCTTGCACTTGGAAAGATCCCATATCAGTGTCTAGGAAATAATTCATGTTATCATCTTCTTCTTCCTCAATTATGTGAGGAGTTCTGGTTTCTCTGGACACCTTAATGTTTTCACCAGAAATATTAAATGTAGAAAATGATAGATCAAACTGAATACTTCCCCCCATTGAAGCACTCCATTTTCTTGATAACAACATTCCATATTGGGGGGGAATGTCCACAAGTAATACACTTATTGTTAGTATTTTTCTAGGGTATGTAGCCAACTTATAATGTAAATATTTAATAGTACCAATAACAGGCACGTATCTAGAATCCATGGCTTGGCATATCCCATGGGGAGTATCAAATTTTAATCCCATTGACTTCATCACCTCAACAGTAATGATAGTATTAGATGCTCCAGAATCTACCATACAATTCTTTAACATCTTTCCATTTATTACTAAAGTCAGGAAAAAAGGATCCACAGTCCCCAAAGTAGTACTAACAACATTTGTATCTAGATAAATTTGAGGAGTCTTTGAAACAAGTTAATCAGACTCCTTTGTCTTGTTTGTAGATTTATCTTGTGGATCTGACATGTTCTTATTCTCTTCTGATCCAAGAATCTTTGTAGAACTAACACCTTTTACCCATGTTAAGGCCTTTTCCTTGTGTTCACTGATTCTCATCATTTCCAATAAAGGAACCTTGATAGTAATCTGGGACGAGTGTTGCCCCATATCAATAGGGGTATATTTCATATCAGATATATCTTTCTTTTTATTTACACAATTTTCATCCTCAACTTGAGAGGCCAATTTGGGCTCATCCCTCTTTTGTTGTTTGCTTTCCTTTTGAGGAGAAGGCACAAGATTTTCTAGTGTTTTTGTCTTCTCTTTGTACACAATATTTAGACCATTATATTTGTTTGCTTTTTTAACCAAAAATTTCTTGGCACCCTCAGCCTATTTTTCTTTTACCTATGGCTGTTTGGTATTTGTTTTGGTTTCTTTAATAACAATACTTGTAGGCCACAAGATATTTGGAAACTTGACCACACATTACTTTATTTCAAACAGACCCCAAGATCTGACAACAACTACGCATCGATAAGGTGCGATGCCTTGAAATTTAATATGAGAACATATTATGATTGAGGAATCAGGCCAACCGTAAGATTTATCAAAACTTGTCATTAATTTAGCCTTCCACTAACTTTAAGAAAATAGGACCCATGTTTTTACAAGGACATATGTCATATAGGCGCAATCACTTGAATGTTAGATCACACACATCTCGAGGTTAAGGCAAAGCACTGACCGTCAGATTAAATAGAATTTTCATGGACTTTATAATAACCTTTTAACATATGTCAGACCCGCTAAATACATGTGGCCTTCAGGCGCAATGCCTTGATGAGTAGATCTTGATCATCCTTCTGCTGAGGCTTAGCGCTATTTTTTGGATTAAAGTGGAGTTGTATGACACATGTTTTTAAAATAAAAAAAAGATTGTGGGAATCTTGACTTAGGATAAATAATTAAAGCGCTAGGACTTAGGAAAAATAGAGATAAGGTCCCGCTCGATGAAAATAAAAACACATGGGACTAAAGGACTTTATGTGAGTGAAATAAATCAACTTAGAATTATAACATGTCCTAAAAACTTAGGGTTTTAGACCAATGAACACGAACCTTGACACAATACAACTAGGGTTTATGCCATACAGAACCCTACTTAGAATTTGAAACACATGACTTTGCAGTTAGGCTAATTTTTTTTTGTGTAGCCCTAACAGGTGAAATCAATTTCTTGCTTGGTTTGCAAATTACTGAAAAGAAACATGGTATTTTCATCTCTGAAACCAAGTATCTTAAGAAATTATTGAAAAAGTTTGGAATGGGATATTGTAAACCTGTTGGAACACCTATGGTTACTGGTTGCAAGCTTACTACAACTGATGAACCTCAAAGTATTTTTTAGACAAAGTACAAATCCATGATTGGAGGTTTATAATATCTAACTCACACTAGACTAGACATTGCTAATGCACTTAGAATTATTGCAAGTTCTAAGAAGATCCTAAAGAGACTTATCTTGCTGCTGTTAAGAGGATATTCATATATCTGAAAGGAACACTGGAATATGGTTTATGGTATGAAAAGTATGATAATTTTACTTTGCATGCTTATACTGATGTCGATTGGGAAGGAAGTGTTGATGATAGAAAGAGAACAGGCGGTGGTACATTTTTTATTGGAAATAGGCTGGTTTCATGGTTAAGTAAGAAGCAAGATTGTATGCTGCTACTACTATAAATTGTACACATATTGTTTGGATGAAACAAATGCTAAAGGAAATTGGGATAGCCTTTGAAGAGCCAGTGGTTATACATTGTGATAATACAAGCACAATGAACATGTCAAATAATCTTATTTTTTAATTCAAAGACCAAACACATTTCAATCAAATACCACTTCTTGGGAGACAAGGTTGCAGAAAAGGAAGTCGGATTAGAGTACATCAGTACAAAGGAGAAAATAAGAAATATATTCACAAAACCTCTGTCAAAATATGCGTTTGAGTATCTCATAGGTATGCTTGGGGTGAGAAATTATCCTTACGAGAAATAAATGATGCATAAATGCATCATTCCATTGGCTATCAGAGCAATATCACTGAGTAGACTTGATGCTTGGATCCACTCCTTAGGGGGGGTGATCACAGAAACACAACGTAACAAATTTGGGTGATCAAGCACTTGGTTGTTGCAGGCATGAATATTTGAAAAATATACACCTTGGAGAGGTGGGATGGATGTATAAGGTAAGAGCCATGACACCCTTTTCCATTGATGTCAAAGGGGGAGAGATATAAGTGAAAAATCCCACTGTTCTAGAGGGAGATATGAAGAGGATATTGAGAAGATTGTATTAATAAGGTTACTTTTGGGTTGATTGATTTTCACATATGCTGCCATCAATGCCAAAGGGGGAGATTGTTGGAATTTTTTTTAAAAAAATGTTGACATTCATGTTTTGTCATTGATGTCAACATATGTTTCAGTTAAATACTTTAGAATTCTCAGAGAAACTAGCTATCACTGGTAAAGGAAATAATGAAAGACGTGTATGGACACTGTATGGGCTTTTAGAGCATGCTTGCACAAATCAGTATAAGGGAATGAGAAGAGATCTTATATCTAAGATCTCTTGTCTTGATATTACTATTGACATATGTTAAAGTTTTTTTGGTAGAGACTAGTTACAGAGTAGTGTAAGAGGATTACGACAGAGTTGGTCTTTGAGGTTTTGGGATAAATTGGATGCGAGCGTGAGTTATATTATGTGAGCTTAAGGCATGGTAGAAGATATGTTGAAGAATTTTATTTGTGATTCTTGGGGCTGGGTTCTTGCTGACATCATCTGTGACATGTGATCTTGCAAAGACCTATTTGTGGATGAATACAATGATGTAACATGTTTAAAGGATGGCAAGTACGAGTTGTGGATCTTGGAGTGTAATTAATAAATTTTATTTTATGTTTACTTGTTTAAGGTACCATGTATATTTTAGTAAGGGTCTATGTAATTATTTATGTATTGGGGAAGTCCTAACTGACCGACCTAATTTATTATTATAACTTGTATAAAGGAGCATTATTTCTTGATGAGGTAATGTGGAAGTATGATGAGGAAGGTGCAAACTTTTAATTGAGAAGTATGATCGATGTAGAGTAAAGATAGTTATTGTGATGAACTTCATTGGAACTGTTTAGGCAAAACAAGTTTCTATCAGTCAGTTCACTAGTTATTGTATACTTCTATATCTATACATCAGACGGTGAGTCAGAAGGTGGATTTAACCTTCTCATTTGGGCAGTGAGCCTCTTATTTCTGTTGAATCCTAACATGTTATTTCCTTTAACATGGATTATGTACTGTATGTAATAATCATCTCCTAACATGGCTAGATCTCCTAACAGTGATACAATAATGTGAATGCATTATTTGTGGGTGCTAATTACCATCGGGGTTTTTCCCTTGATAGGGTTTCCTTGACAATAATTGCTTGTGTTATGGTGTTTCTTTTTATGTGTTTAGATTTACATTGAATAAGGTTTATAAGTTTAAAGTTTAAATTATTTGGCATAGAATTGATTCACCCCCTCTTAGTTGTGTTGGTGGACTATTATTGCTAACAAAATTAACTTCGAAAATATGATGAAGATCAGTTCATTTGAGGCTCTAAGACATCTACCCAAAATTGTCAAGCCTAATAATACTATATGAAAAGAATATCGATTGGGAAAGCAAAATAGGAACAAGTTCAAGAACAAGGAGTATTCTACCACAAGAGCTTTAGAGTTAATACATATGGATTTGTGTGGAACCAAAAGGACAAGAGGAATAAATGGTGAAAGTTATTTTATGCTACTTATTAATGGTTATTCTATAATGACATGGGTCACATTCTTAAGGGAAAAATTAGAAGCTTTGGATATATTTAAGAAATCTAAAAATCTAGTAGAGAAATAAATAGATGCTAAGTTCAAGTTTTTAAGGTTTGATATAGGTGGTTCATTTACATCATATGATTTTAATAGATTTTGTGAGTAACATGGAATTAGAAGACAATTATCCGTTCCTAAGAATCTGATATAAAATGGAGTTGTTGAGAGAAAGATTATGATGATTGTTGAGATGGATAGAACCATGTTAAAGGATGCTAACATGCATAACACATACTAAAGAGATATTGTGCATACTTCAATTTATCTTCTTATTAGGGTATAAGTGAGAGTTAATTATACTAAGACACCTTACAAGTTCTCAAGTACTTTAGAATCTCTAGAAGAAAATGCTACATCGGGAGAGATGAAGACAATCTATGAAATTTTGATGCAAGTTCAGATAAAGGAATATTTTTGGGATATTCTACAAAGAGAAAGGCATATCAATCCTATAACATGAAGTTGAATAAATTTTTGGAGAGCAAAAATGTACAAGTGGGGAATTCAAATAGGATTCCTAGCTTCAGGTTGAGGATGAAGATTTTCCTGTTGCTCCCATAGTGGAAAATAATACTTCAAAAGATAAAGAAGGATCACATGAATAAGAAAAGGAACCTAAAAAAGAACTAAAAACCCCCAAAAAGTATGTGCATAGATATCATTATGAAGATCAAATAATTGGAGACAAAGATAAAGATTTTTTTACAATGAGAAGACTTGCTAAGATGAGTGAACAAACAAACAATTTTTTTTTTGGTCTAAGTTGGAATTGAAGACTTATGCAAAAGCAAGCAAAGGTGATAATTGTATGAGATAAGAATGACGATCTAGATTATATAGAGAAGAATCAGACACAAGAATTGGTACCTAGACCAATAGACAAAAATGATTGGAATTAAGTAGGTGTTCATGAACAAGCTGAATGCAGATGTTGAAGTTACAAGGAACAAAGAAAGATAAGTATGTAAAGGTTATACACAATTTGAAGGAATAGATATTGAGGGGACATATTCTCCATTAGCCAAAATGGAAGAAGTAAGGTTTTTTCTTGATTTTGTTGCATATAATAATTTCAAGGTCTATTAGACAGATGTTAATTCTACATTTTTTAATGAAGATCTAGAAGAAGTTTACATTGAACAACTAGATGGATTTCAATTGTCAGATGATCTAGATATGGTTTGTAGGCTCAAAATATCACTTTATGGACTCAAGAAAGCTTGTGGAGCTTGGTATGAAAGGTTGATAGGTATCAGTTGGAACAAAATTTTAAGAAAGCTACCATAGATAGTAATCTCTATTTTAAATTTGAGGGTGATAAATTGCTAATAGTAGTTGTATATGTTGATGACATTATATTTGGTGGGGACAATGATGTTTGCAAGCAGTTTGTTGAGGAAATACAAAAGAAATTTTAAATGTCTATGATTGGTGAATTATCTTTCTTTCTTAGTCTTCAAGTTACTCAAATGAAATATAGTATTTTCATTTATCATATTAAGTATATTAGGGAGATGTTGAATTTTTTTTGAATGGAGGATTGTAAACTAGTTGAGACTCTCATGGTTGCTGGTTGACATCTAAGAAAGGATGAAGAATCTCTGAAAGTTGATCAATATTTTTATAGATATATGGTCCATGGATTTCTATATTAGAATGCTTCAAGACTGGATATTATGCATGTAGTATGTTTGGTTGCAAGATATCAAGATAATCCAAAGAAATGATATTTGAGAGGTTAGTGAAAACAATATTTAGATAATTGAAAGAAACTTCAGACTTTGGATTATGCTACAAAAGAGATAATGATTTCACGTTGAAAGATTTAATTAATGCTAACTGGGTTGAATGTGTAAATAATAGAAGAAGTAGAAGTGGTGGTGCATTTTTATTGGAGATAGGATAGTCTCTTGGATAAACAAGAACCATGATTCAGTTTCATTATGTCATGCAGGGGTACAATATATTGCATCAACATATTTTTGTATGAAATTATTGTGGATCAAACACTCATAGATATCAAGTTAACATATGATGAGGCAATTTTGACAATGTGTAATAACACAAGTGATATTAACATCTCAAAGAATTTGGTGATGCATTCAAGGACTAAAAACATTTCTATATGGTATCACTTCTTGAGGGAGAAAGTTGCAGATAAGAAATTATGATTAGACCATGTTCCCACTAAGGATTAGATTGTAGATATATTAGCTAAAGCATTGTCAAAGGATACTTTTTAGTATCTCTAGTAGCATTTACAGGTTATTTCCCCTCATTCAAACTAGATGCATAAGATTAGTGTATCTTTCTAAGGGGAGACTTAACATCCATCGTTTGTAGCTTGGATTGATGCGGGTGTTCTCCCAAGGGGAGAAATGAAGGTTGTGTTTTATTGGTTGCAAAATAATTGTTGTTGATATGGATTGTCTCTAATAGGGGGAGTGTTGTTTCTATTAGTGTATAATTGGAAGTGGGAGCATTTTTTTGAGTTGCAGTTAGAATATTGTCTAAGGGGGAGAGTTATTTTTCCCTCTTTCATTGATGTCAAAAGGGGAGAGAAATATAATATAGTGAGAGTTACAAATGGAGAAAAATGTATGTTGTGTTTGTCATTGATGTTGCCATTAATGAAAAGTGAGGAGATTATTAGCAATATGTATTCAATGTTTTCATTGATGTCAACTTGTGTAGAGCGATGTAAACTTGATGGAGAGTTGTATGTGTTCAATATTGTCAGTGATGTCAACCTAATGGAGAGTTGTAATACCTAGTTTATGGGAAGCTAAAATATGTATGAAAGAGTATTTGATGTATGATAGAGGTTCAAAATTGGATGTTCATATGTTTTTATGATGCTTAGTGGTGATGGTAACTCAATATATGACATATTCAGAAGGTGATAAATATGGGAAGCTAAAATATGTATGAGAGAGTATATGAACTCCTTATGGGCGAATTATTTTCATAAGAAGTTGTTGTCTTGTATTTTTGGAGTTAACATGTATGATTTGTGAATGTTGAACTATGCTATTTTCATGTTCACAGAAGTTCAACAATTGAAGTTGTTTCTTGTTGTTTCCTGATAGTAAGGTTGGTTGTCAGGATTGGTCAGAATTGGTTTGGAGAATGGTTTGAATTGATGTTTTTAGGTGTGTGATTTGGTGGAAAATATCTTAATATTTGTGCAGTGTTCTAGTTCAAATATCTTATGTTGGATTTCCCAGCAAGTGAAGTTATGTTTCTCTATGTTCAACATTGTTGTTTATGTTAGTCTTTGACCAACTCAATTATTTATGAAGATATCTTTAATGACTTATTATTAAATATATGCGATTGAGGAAGAGTTAAGAGGTTTTTTTGGATCTTTTTTTGCCATGAAATCCACATAGAGTCATGAGCATTGGAGAATATTTTTGGGCTAATTGGTTAACATGTCTTAATGCCTTGCTACACATTATGTTTGGTGCCCAATTTGTAGGATTTTGTGTTGTGTGCACTTAATTCAAATCATTTGTGGAAGGTATGTTATGATGTATTTGGTTCATATTATTCCCTACATACTAATCCTTACATTTTGTTTGATAAAATTTGGGTCCCTTTATTTCTTTTCTTTTTTCTCATTTTCTTGTTTTTCCATGTTTCCTTTTTATTTGGTTTTGTCCTCCGGGATCCTAGAAATCTAGAGTATGCAAGGGATTCCTTGGTTTCTTTAGGATTTTAGAACCCAAGGGGTTCTTCTTCTTGTGTAATTTCCTTTGGGATCACTAAATTTCAGTATCTGGGATGCTTAGGAATGTTTTGTTCTTAAGGTACCCAGAATCCCAGTTCTCTTATGCACGCTAGATTTTTGGACCCCGTGGCTTGGCTCTGATCACACTTAATGCACCTTTATAGAGAGATTATTGAAAGTAATAACAGGCTCATTTATTAATTACCAAGTTTTCTAAAACATCTTCTAATGCTCAAGTTCTTGAACTTTCCTACGCTCTTTCAGAAGCTATTGATTAAACGTTCATACCATTTTCACATGGATTCATGTATCGTGCATGTTCCTCCTTTTTGGTTTGCATGTTTAGAGACATGGTTTTCTCCTTCCTCCTACTTTTTATTTTTGTGCCTTTTTTTTTCTTTATTTCTTTAGTAGTGTAGGTTTCCTACTTTCTTAGTTAGAAATAAGTGATTTCCCCACAAAATCTAATAGTTAGGAAAGAACAAGTTGATCTTTGGTCTCAAAACCCAATCATGCAACCCTAAAATCTAAATGTAAGCTCAAAATCCTATTAAAATTATCAAAATTAGGGATTTTAAAATATTATTCATTCTCTAGGTTGTACAGTCGTAGATTTTTACATGTTCAAGTGTCATTACTCTGGAGTTTCAAACCCTAGAGAATCTCCAAACCAAGCCCAAAATGATTAAAATGACTAAGTATCTAAAGTCACTTTGGGATTTTAGACTTCAAAGTTATTCTCTACTTGCAAAACCAAAAGAACTTTCAAATTTTTGGGTTTCAAAATTTCCTTTGTTGAAACACCTTAATACGAAGTCACTTCTAAACTTTAGATTCTTGAGTTTTGGTCTTACCCTTACCCAACAAACCTTGTGTAGACAATACTCCTAGATCCTAAAATATGGAGTAACTCACTAAATAGAGAAAAAATCCTTTAGATATTCATACTTTAGGAAACCGGTCTTACCAAATTAGTAGATGATTACCCTTGGACCCAAATATGAGAATCCAAAGTTAATAATATAACTGAGACACTACTTTGAGACTTAAAAATTTGAGACTTTAGGGTATTAGTCTAATCCATTCATAGATATAAAATCATTTCCTATAGATCTGAACCCAAAATTATAGTATTAAAATGAAAGGCTATGGAAGCCTTCAAGATTTTTTATTTCAAAATCCCATTTTGGTCAACTACCAAATATCTTGAGTTTACTTGTAGACACGAACCAGAAAATTTAGACAAATGCACTATTTAATAAGGGATCATTTTGGAACTTTGGACTTAAAAAAATTGGTCAACCCTATTCCTTTTAGCATGTAGGTGTTGGCAACCCTAAACCTAAGCTCTGAAGTTGTTTGTTCAAATTAGCTTACCTTGCATCTCACGATCTCGAGGAACCCAAAATACACCAAAAATTTGATATATTATAGCTAGAGAAAATGAAGGTTTTATACCCTTGAAACTTAGAAATATACCTTTCATATTGTATTCTTGGACCTCAAAGCACACCTACTTATTTTGTGAAAAAACATAAGGTTCCCTAGATCCCCTAACCCGAGTATTCCTAGAAATCCAAAAAATAGCAAAAGCTTAAAAGAATGACATGTGATTTTGATAAGATGGTTCCTTAGGGGATGTTTGATTATTATAATTCTTCTTTGTCTCCTCTACAAGACTTACAAATTTTATGGAAATAATTAACAACACAAGTTAATTTTTGGGAAGCTAAAGGAGAATTAAGTAAGAAGCTAAGATAGAGAAAACCCTTGTAACCATGAAATAGTTGTACAAGGGAAAAATTATAGCTTCCAAGATGGAGAGTGGAGTCAATAATACCATGGAAACTGAGATAGGACACATTAAAATAGATTCAATAAAGAAAAATTCTAAGAAACCACAATGTGGGTATGAATTTTATGCAAAAGTGAAATTTTCAAGATTGGCAGAGGTGACCATCTTTAACAACTAGCTTACCTTGGATCTTGGGATCTCAAGGAACTCAAAATACACCACATTTTTTGAAAGCTTATAGATCTAGAGAAAATTAAGGTTTTAGACCCTTGAAAATTAGTGATAGATCTTGATGAACTACAATTGATTGTATGTTTGAAGTCATTTTGTTGATGATCAACCTATTGGATGATATCAAATTTGGTTACTGATCATGCTGTTGATATTCATGTTTTATCACTGACGTCAACATATATTTCTGTGGAGAGGAAAAACTGGTTACTTTTTTAGGAGTGTAAAAACACTATACAGATGATTCAGAATGATCGAAGTTGGACTTATGTAGAAGGATGTGTGTTGACATTATTCCTAAGGTTTCTTGGTTTTATGTTGTATATTGTAGATGTTACAATTGAATTGGTGAAGACTAGTTTCTGGACTGTAACTGTGATTCTGGACAGAGCAGGTCTTTGTGTTTTGGGTATATATTTCTAGCAAAGATATTTTAGATGATGCAAGCTTACTGGCGGACATCCAACATATGCTGGAATAATGGGTTGAGTTTGATTGTTGTTTGATGACTCGTGATGTTAGCTATGACGTGTATTCTGAAGAAGACCTAATTGCTGGCCGACTTCAGACATGTAGCGTGTAAAATGAATTGTGAGCATGGATTACGGATCTAGAAGCATAATTGATGGATTGTTAATTGTTTTTACTTCTTGTAGGTACCTTGTGTATTTTAGAAAGGGGTTAAATAATTATTTGTATATTGGAAATCCTTAATTGGCTGACTTAATTAATTATTTGTGTATTAGGAAACCTTAACTCGCCGACCTAATGAATTATTGTAAGAGGGTATATATGAGTGATCTTTTCTTTTGAAAAGATGTGACAAAGATTGACTAGAAGAGAAGTAGAAGCTATGATGCTTTTTTGACTTCTGGATGTAGAGAAAAGTTTATGAGAAGAATACTTCATTGGAACTGACCAAGCAAAGACAATTGCTATCAGATAGTTCATTAGATTGTGTATTTTCTTTATACACTTGTTTAGATTGTGAATCCTTGAGGGTGGATTTTACCTTCTTTGGGAAGTGTGCCTTGGTAGTGAGCCTACTATTTCTTTTGACTCCTAACAGGGTCTATCTCCTAACAGGGACTACGTACTATAATGTTGTAACAAACTCCTAACAGGGATAAATCTTTTAACAGGGATACTATACTCTCAGTACATTATTTGTGGGTGTTAATTCCCACCAGGGTTTTACCTTTAACATGGTTTCCTCAAAAACAAATATTGTGTTATGGTGTTGGCATTTATTGTGTTATCATTTACATTTATAGATTTGGTTTACAAAGTTTAAAGTTTAATAATATATATCACAACTGATTCAGCCCCCCACTCAGTTGTCTTGTGGACTATTATTCCTAATAATTGGTATCAGAGCTTGTGGTCCTTAGAAATAAATTTTAACAAATTTAGGTGATCCTGAAGATGACCTACTATAGGAAGGATAGTCCAAAATTTGATCCTAAAAACTTTGACAGTTGGCATAACAAGATGAGAACACATTTGCTATGTCTAGGAATTGACTACTAGATGATCACAAAGAAGAATGAAAAGATAGCGACTGAGGATGAGTTAGAGAAGGCTACTAAAGATGAAAATAAGTTATTTTCATGTAATATGGTTGCAAGGGAATCTTTGATCAATGCACTTTCAGAAGGAGAATTCATTGAAGTAAAGGACTTGGATTCTGCACATGAGATCTGGACAAGATTGGAAGCATTATACATTGGAGATAAATTTACAAAGAAGGAAAAGCTACAAAAATAGAAGACAAAGATGGAATCACTGAAGATGAGAAAATTAGGGCATATGGACAGAGAATTACTGAAGTGGTTACTGGTATTAGAAACTCTGGAGGTACTTACAGTGAGGAAGAAGTGATTGTGAAGATACTCAGATCTTTGACACCTGCATATAGAACCAAAGTACAAGCTATAGAGGAGATTATAATTTGACACCAAAATTTACCAGAGAGATGTTGATTGGAAAGCTAACTAAATTTGAGGCCGCATAATTGTGAGACACTTTACCTAAAGCTGAGTCAGCATTCAAGGCAACCGTGCACAAGAACAAAAAAGACCTTATCTCAAAATGCAAGCACCAACAGTAATGACCTAAGGGAAGAACTTGGAGCCTATGCTGATGAATGGGAACATATATAGGAAGAAGAAAGAAAGCTAGATGAAGTTGTGGCATTGATTTATAGAAGAGAAAAAAGAGGTAAGGGAAAGTTTGAAGGCAAATTACCTTTGAAATGTTTTTCATGTAACAAGATTGGTCATTTTGCATCTATGTGTCCTACAAGAGTTCCAAAAAATAGACCTAAGTTTTTCAAGTCAAGTATTCTAAAGACAAGGAATGTTATTATACTAGTGAGGGTATATCTGATGATGATGATGTTGACTATGATGAAATCAGATTTATTGCTATTAAGGATGATGAACCTATACATGACGAAAAAGCCTTAGTATCCTGAGTTGAAAAGAAATCTGAATGGGTTATAGACAGTGGTTGTTCACATCATATGATTGGAGATAAAAACAAATTTGTGAGTTTAAAAAGACATGATGGTGGTATTTTCAGATTTGGTGACAATACTCCTAAGCTTATTATTAGAGTTGGATCTATTTCTTTGGATGGAAATACTAACACTGACAATGTATTACTTGTTGATGGACTTACACATAATCTGTTGAGTGTTGGACAATTAGTAGACAAGGGTTATAAATTGAAGTTCATTGATGGGAAATGCTCTATCAAAAGTAAAGTAGGAGACTTGATCATATATGGTACTAAATCTAGAGGTAATGTAATTGAATTGAACACATGTGAAGCTTCTTTTTTTATTGAAAAAGTTTATGACAGTTGGTTATGGCACAAATGATTTTGTCATGTTAATTTTGATAACATTGTGAAGGAAAGTATGAAAAAAGCAGTAAGAGATCTACCTAAAATTGTGAAGCCATCTAACACTATGTGTAGAGAGTGTGTTATGGGGAAGCAGAATAGAAGCACCTTCAAAAGCAAAGCTTATTTAGGAAAATGGAAATTGGATCTGGTGCATACATATCTATGCGGTCCTACAAGAACAAGATCATACTATGGTGAAAGGTACATTATACTATTTGTTGATTACTTTTCTAGAATGATGTGGGTTACATACTTGAGAGAGAAATATGAAGCATTTGGAAAATTCAAGTTATTCAAAGAAAAAGTTGAGAATGAATCTTGTTTGAAGATAAAGTGTTTGAGATCAGACAGAGGAGGAGAGTTTACATCAGAGCTATTTAATTCATACTGTGAAGAGAAAGGAATATACAGATAGGCATCAACCCCTAGAACTCCACAATAGAATGGGATAGCAGAGTGAAGAAACATAACTATATTAGATACTGCAAGGACTATATTTCTGGAAGGAAATGTGTCACATGTTCACTAGAGAGAAGTAGTTGGCACTGCTATGTACACATTGAACATAATTTAGATCAAAGAGGTACAAGTAAGACTCCTTATGAATTATGGTTTGATCATACACCTACTATAAAATATTTCAAAATATTTGGTAGTAAATGTTATATCAAGAGAGATGATGAGATAGGCAAGTTTGATGCTATAAGTGATGAATGAATCTTTCTTGGTTATTCCACTAAGAGTAAAGCATATAAATGTTTTAATTTGAGATTGAGAAATTTGATTGAAAGTGCCAATGTGAGGATAGATGAAAAGTTTCAGATTCAGGAAAGGATGTATGATTATGGCCAGATTATAGAAATGAAAGAGGTTATTGCTGAACCTGAAGAATCTTTGATGATTGAAAATGCGATTGAAGATGAACAAACTAAAGCTAATGATACACTAAAGACACCAAGGTATGTAAAGAAGAAGCATCCTGAAGATCAAATTATTGGTGATGTAAGTAAAGGTATGATGACTAGATCTAGAGCTAGAGATGAGATCTGTTTGATTTCTCAAGTTTAACCTAAGACTACTGATAAAGTATGTAGAGATGAATATTGGACTAATGCTATGGAAGAAGAACTTGAATAGATAAAGAAAAAAATACTTGGGAATTGGTTCCAAGACCTAAGAACAAAAATGTGATTGGTACTAAATGGGTTTTCAGAAATAAGATGGATGAGGAAGGAAAAGTGGTAAGAAACAAGGAAAGATTGGTATGTAAAGGCTATTCACAACAAGAAGGCATAGACTATGAAGACACATTTGCTCCTATTGCTAGATTGGAGGCTGTGAGCCTATTTATTTCTTATGCTGCACATAAATACTTTAAAGTTTATTAGATAGATGTGAAGTCAACATTCTTGAATGGTGATTTAGAAGAAGAAGTTTACATTGAGCAACCTAATGCTTTTCCTTTGATAGATGATAAAAAAATGGTTTGCAGATTGAAGAAGGCACTGTATGGACTGAAACAGGCACCAAGAGCATGGTATGCAAGACTGGACAAATATATACTTTGTCTTGGTTTCAGAAAAGGTAATGCAGACAATAATTTATATTTGAGAGCTGATGAAGTTGGAATCTTAATTGTCAAAGTTTTTGTTAATGATATCATTTTTGGAGGCAATGATAAGATGAGTAAGAAGTTTTCTAAAGAAATGGAAAATGAATTTGAGATGTCAATGATTGGTGAGATGAAATTTTTTCTTGGTTTGGAAATTAATCAGAGTAAGAATGACATTTTTATATCTCAGACCAAGTATCTTAAGGAAATGTTGAATTTTCTTTGGAATGGAAGATTGTAAACCTGTTGGGACATCTATGGTGACTGGAAATAAACTAAATAATAGTGATGAGACTCAAAGTGTTGTTCAGACAAAGTACAGATCGATGATTGGAGGTCTACAATATCTAACTCACACTAGACCAGATATTACCAATGCAGTTGGAATTGTGGCTAGATATCATGCAGATCCTAAAGAGACACATTTTGCTGATGTAAAAAGAATTTTTAGATATTTGAAAGGAACAATAGAATATGGATTGTGGTATGAAATATTAGAAGATTTTACTTTGCAGGCTTATAGTGATGCTGATTGGGCAGGTAATGTGGATGAAAAGAAGAGTATAAGTGGTGGTGTATTTTTCCTTGGAAAAATATTGGTTTCTTGGTTGAGCGAGAAGCAAAACTGTATTGCTCAATCTACTGCTAAGTCAGAGTATGTTGTTGCTGCAATAAACTGTGCACAAGTTGTTTGGATGAAACAAATACTGAAGGACATTTGAATAATTTTTAAAGAACCAATGGTTATCAATTGTGATAACACTAGCACAATGAATATGTCGAATAATCCTGTAATGCATTCAAAGACTAAACATATCTCTATTAAGTATCATTTCTTGAGGGAGAAGGTAGCAGATAAAGAGATTAAACTGGAGTATATCAACATAAAGGAACATATAGCAGATATATTTACTAAACCTTTGCCAAAAGATGCTTTTGAACATCTCAGAGGCATGCTTGGGGTGATGGCCCCTCATAGTGGTAATTAAATGATGCAAATATGCATCAATCCAGTGGATCTCAAAGCTATATCATTCTCTAGACTTGACGTATGGATCTACTCCTCAGTGGGAGTGATCACATGAGAATACTATGGAGTACATTTGGGTGATCTTGCACCTGGTTGATGGACATGAAGATTTGAAAAAGCTACACCTTACAAAAGACTACAAATGAGTTATGGAACCCTTTTCCATTAATGCCAAAGGGGGAAGGAATCTATGTGAAAATCCCTACTATTTTGAGAAATTTATGTTGAGGATATTGAGAAGATTGTATTGAGAGAGAGTACTTTTGGGTTGATGAATTGGATTTTCTCATGTTTTTCCATCAATGCCAAAGGGGGAGATTTTTGGATGATATTAGTTTTGGTTACTGATCATGTTGTTGATATTCATGTTTTTTCACTGATGTCAACATATATTTCTGTGGAGAGGACAGACTGGTTACTTGACTAGGAGTGTACAGACACTGTACAGATGATTCAAAATGATCAAAGTTGGAATTATGCAGAAGGATGTGTGTTTACCTTATTCCTAGGGTTGTTTGGATTTATGTTGCATATTGTGGATGTTACAGTTGATTTGGTGAAGATTGGTTTCTGGACTGTAACTGTAATTCTGGACAAAGCAGGTCTCTGTGTTTTGGGTATATCTTTCTGGCAAATATATTTCAGATGATGTGAACTTACTGGTGGATAGATGACATATGTTGGAATAATGGGTTGAGTTTGATTTTTGTTTGATGACTTGTGACATCAACTGTGGCTTGTATTCTGAAGAAGACCTAATTGCTAGCCGACTTCAGACATGTAGCGTATAAAATGAATTGTGAGCGTGGATTACAGATCTAGAAGGATAATTGATGGATTGTAAATGATGTTTACTTGTTGTAGGTACCATGTGTATCTTAGAAAGGGGTTAAATAATTATTTTTATATTAGAAATGTTGGGATTAATGGGAAGTAGTACTGAGAGGGGAGGGGTGAATCAGTACCTCTAAAACTTTTAACACTTTTCACCTTTCATCATTAGTAAACAATCTTTACTATATTACCGACCATTTCTAATGTTATTTCTTATTCATGTAGTATTAATTCATAAACTTAATTGGATGCAACATTCATAGAAAAATTCATGAAAGTAATAGACACATAACACAAGATATGATATCGCAGAAAAGTCCTGTTAGGAAGTAAAAACTGCGGTGGGGATGACACCCACAAAACTTCACTATCTACAGAATGGAAGGGAGCCGGTAAAGGCTTACAATTGATCACTTATGATGATATACCCTATTAGGAGTATTAATGTGGAGACCTATTAGGATCTACTCTATTAAGAGATTTTAAGAACACTAATGAAGTGTGCACTCGGTTAAGAGATTTACAATAGGACTGTTAAGTCCACCTTCCTTGAAAGGATTTCTTAAGTATACCCCACTTGTTAGAATGTGTAAAATATGTTTGACCTAACTGTATGTAATCTATAATTTCTGATTATAGATCCATTAAAGCTCACAGCATATGAATATCACCTATAGTGATTGATTAATACCTTTTCCTACTCGTCGGTAGCTTGTGTTCTCTTCTTGACAACTGATTTGATCTTTGTTTATGTTGTTGCATGAATTATCTTGTCTGATCCTTAGATGCTCTCCATGGCTAAAATCATCATCAAACAACATGTTCACAAGTTATTTAGCATCTATTTATACAAGTATTTGACCTATTTTAGAATCACGCATTACAACGTTAACTCTTGATCCAAGGTATACAACTTGACCTTGATCCTTTAGTTTGCATGTTTTAAAATAGTTATACTAATAAAAGTAATAATAATTATATTTATTTCTCCATATGTAATAGATTTAAAACAAATCAAGAAGCTAAATATAAAAATTTAGTGATTTATCTGACGTGGAAAGTCAGATCCACTTTTTGTAAGATGTAACTGACTGTCAGTGTGAATTGAAAGTCTGTCGGTGTTCCTTCATTGAACTGATTTTCGAGTTCCCTTCATCTGTCGGGTTCCACTCTTTGATTGTTTCGTCGGGTTGCACTATTGGTTACTCGTCCGGTTTCCTTGTCCTTTTTTGCATCGGGTAACACTGAATAGTGTTTATCAGAATGCTTTGTACTTGGCAGTATCGGTAACCTTGGGCATCGGGTAGTGCTATGCCATGTCTGTTGGTGTAGTGTAAACCGATGGTGTTTATCATGTTTTTCCTTGCATATACTAATGGAAAAATATAATGTCTTCAATCTCCCCCTTTGACATTAGTATCAAAAACTGATATGTGCATAATAGTAGAGTGTTTAGTATGTACACCATGTATATATCCTTGTCATTTTATATGACTCCCCCTAACTGTATGCATCGGTATAGTATAAGTATATGTACATGTATACTTGCCTTTGTACTATACATTCCCCTTTCTTTTCTCTCCTCTTTCAAATGACTGACTGTACAAATCATTTCCTCCTTTCATTTCCCCCTTTTACTGATTGACTATACATATCATTTCCCCCTTTTTTGATAATAATGACAAAAATGTACAACTTATAAGTTGACAAAAATGTGTAACTTACAATGTGTCAAGAATGTGGGAGTGGGTGTTCTTGATATCTTTGATAATTTTCTCCCATTTTTCTTTGAGGAGTTCTAGTGCCATGTGCTCTAGCACAATTCTGGCATGCATATCATAAATGTTGTCTAGGACAAACATTTATGGGGTGGAAATAAGTGCTCTTGCGTCTGTTATACGGTTTTGCAGTAATAAGAGTGTTGGTAAGAGTTGAGATTGAAGCTCATTTACCTCATCTCTAAACTTGGTTTCTACAATTTGAATGTCTTGTCTCATCTTTCGATCTTGCTTGAGTTGCTCATTGTGAAATTTGATTGCCTCTTCACTGTTCGTGAGATTTTGTGCACTTGTTTGAAGATCAGTATCAATCTGTACTATCTTGTTGATATACTCCTTCATGAGTTGATCTAAAATAATTGGGTCTACTGTGCTTACCAGTTTAAAAAGATTTACCTTTTTGAAGTGCCACTTCTTGGCCTATCTTCTCAGCTAACTTGAATTCATACTTATTTTCAAGTCTAGCCTCCATAGCATTCTCAACATCTATGTTTTGAGATGTGATTTCATCTGTGAGAACCACTAATTGATCAAGCATTGGGGCTGTTTGATCAACATCTATATCAGGTACAATTTTTTGAAGTATTCCTCATGCAACTTCAAGTACCTTTGCTTCCTTGGTGGCTTTTCTCAACTTGTCTTGCATGGATTTTCTTTCACAAAGTCTTGCATACTTTGCTAATTCAGTTGGATCCAATGTTCTGGGATCACGTACTGGAATCTCAATAATTTCATCCAGTGTGACTGGATTCTTGTTCTTTCTCTTCTTCCTTGAGATTTATGTAGAAGCAGATGTATGAACTACCATTTCTAGTTCATTTTTCTTCTCTAAGGCGCTTGGTGAAGGCTTTGTTGAAGAAGCTTCTTGTCTTTTCTTCTTGGTGTTCACTTGTCAGTTAGGTGAAGATGTCTCTCCATGAAACTTTGGTGTTTCTACATATTTCTCTTCTTTTTTCTTCTCCTGTTCATCTGTCTTTGCCTCTTCACCTTTTTCTTTCTGCTTGTCCTCTTCTACTTGTTTATCCTCTTCTTTATTCTGATTAGTAGACTTGTCTTTCTAATCATTGGTTGCAGCTTGATCTGCAGTTGTATCCTTTGGTTCATCTGTGTGTCTTTTGTTCCTGCATCACCCTTGTCTTCGGGTATGCTTGTATCTGCTGCATTTGACTCTTCATTTCCTTCTAGCAGATTGATGGCCTTCATCAATAATGGCATGTTATTTTGTGTGCCCACTTGTGCTGCATCTAGAAGTGTGTCCTTCTCATTGGTTTGATCCTATTGAGTAGTGACATATTCATCTTTTTGTAGTTGATCGATAAAGTCCAGTCCTGTGATGTCAATAATTGAAGCGTGTGGCCATATTTCATCAGCAACATCCATGTCGTTATTTCTTTTTGTCTCCAATTCTTGTTTCTTGGTTTGATCCTTAAGAGATATGAAAATGACATCATCTTTTTTTGTGGATCTTTATCTAAATCATAATGAGTGATGTCTTTAATGTCAAGATCATCCATGACTTTTTCTAAGTCAATTGGCTCACTATTATCTACATTATCCAAAGCAATGTGCTTAGGACTTGCCTTATCTTTCTCCTCCTCTACATGAGGTGTGTTGGTGAGAAGTAATTGATTCTCACAACTTGTTGAATCTACAGGTAGATCTAGGATTTATCTCCATTTGGCCTCGGTCATGCTATCCAGCTCTATAAATTTATCCTCTAGCACTTTGTAAGCTCTAATATTTGTTACAAATTTACTTGACTGCTTCTTCATTATTTCTTTGATTTCTTCCATCTTTGATTTGGGAGGCATAAGTGTGACAAGTACCCTCTCCCTTGCTTCCTTTTTTGTGTGTAGAGAATATGACCATTGTTGTGAAATTCTGTCTCCCAGTTCTATGGGTATTTGGCCTATAAATTCTATTGGTACATATTTGAACTTGACCATTGCCCTAATTATTGCATCTTGTATTTTGTACTGGTCCTCTGGCTCAAGTTTCTCTCACTGTTTGATTCTCCTATCAGTCATTGTACTAGTTGTTGCAATTAAATTAGCAATTTCATCCATAGTTCTAGGGGCTGAGCTTTTCTTCTCTACATTAGGCTCATCCTCTTTTGAATCTTCTATGTCATCTTTGGTCCTGATTAGTCTTTTTCTCCTTTTTGTAGGTATTTGTTTCACATTTTTCTTCTCTGTTTGTTGCTTCCTCTTATAGGTCCTCACTTGACCTGTAATGCCCCACCAGGGAACCCAAGAAAACTAACCTAAACTTGACACTGAGTTAATAGGATATATATTTTTTTAAATGTTTACATACAATAATGATAACAATGTGGAAGTAATGCAATGAGCTACATGACATACACAAAACACAACTCATACATAGATAACATTTCTCGAGGGTTCCTTGACATAGAATTAATTAACCAAAATATTCTATGAGAACAACTATAAAGAACTAACCTAAATGATACATTAAATGAATCCAATAATATACATCTCAAACCTCACATCCTATGCACATGACACAGGGTATGTAGTAATCACTCTAATACAAGTATGATACAACAACTAATATAGGTATCACATTCGATACACTATTACAAGTTTACAACTGATGTGATAAGATCAAAACCTCCTAAGATAAACATGATGAGAACAACATGATACATCCTTGAAAGGATGTCAACCAAAAAACACATATGGTTACAAATATACAACTCATTAAACTGAACCAGTCTCCGTAAGAATCAAAAGATAGAACTGCATCAAGATCATCCAAGCATGAAGAATAACTGTCAGAATCTCAATAGTAATAAGAATCACTACCACCCGACCACATGGAACCAAAGGTCCACTACCACTGTGCTAAGGAGATAATAACAGGCCCACTCACATGGGTATACAACATGAAGGCAATCAAAGGTATACAATCCATCATAAAGAAATACACAGGAAGATCCTAGAAGCTTTCTGATTACAACAAGAAAGACTAAAGAAAAAGTATAAGGATGGAAAGATCAAGACAACTGGAAACCAAGATCAAAGTAAAGGTACACCATCCAAAGATGAAGGAACATACATAAGATATCCAAAACACCAACATAAACCCAATACTGAATCCAAAAGCCAAATTTCAATGACACAACCATACAAGGTACAACATGACCTATGGAGGAGACTTAGGCTACATACTATGGGAGTGTCATCACATGGTCAATAACTTGAGTTACCCTAGACTGGCCTCTCTTGACCCCAGACCTCTCAATCATGACTCATGCAAAGCTAGGATACCCTCTCACGAAGATGAGGAATCTAACCATACCTACTCTCTAGGTATCATCTCATTCTTATCCTTAGTCTATACTAGCACTAAAGGCATAAGCGAGGCATCATGATCAATCTTGTAATTAATGTAAACCCCAAATTTTATTATTAAGTTATCACTTATTAACAAACTAACAATAGGTCACCCTAGACTGGCCTCTTTGGACCCTGGAATCCTATTGTAACTCACTCCCCTAAGATGCACCTAACTAATCACCCCCTAAGCTCAAGGTCAAATATAAACTCATAAATCTCATAAACTTGTTCCTACCCATATATGAACTACTGGTTCTCACTAACCATATGAGTTATTCCCAAGGATCACATAACCTAAGTTCAGAACACTAGGTTCAGAAAGACAATTCAAACCAACATAACATAAAAAGAAACATGTACTAGAAATCCCACACAAGACACCATGAAGGTTCATATCCCAAAACTGTAACAAATACCCGACATGATAAGGTTTACAATAGAAAGAACATGCACATCATGACATAAAAAGTACATCCCCATAAGGAGCTAATAAAGGAACGTAATGATAGACAAATTTATAACAGTTGATATGCAAATTTATCTATCTAGTAAAATTACTAAAAGACTATAAATAAATCTTCTCAGGAAAATGCAATTCAAAGCTCTAATAAACCAATTTATAAGAACTTAATTTCATAACTTAATCTAATTAAATAATTACTAACAATTCATCTATAATTACATGAAGTATGAAAATACAATGCAATAACAAAAAGATACTAGTATGAACTTCAATATCCATACTATTATTTCCAGTGTAAACAATTCGCATATACTAAACGCTATATAGAATAAAATAATCCATTAATAATAATAATATTATTATTAATAAATAATTTATCTTTAAACTATAACTTCTCTTTCAATAATTAAATTAATAACACTAAATCATAATAAAACAATTCCGAAAAAAAAACTTTAATTAAAACTAAATTTAAAATTAAATACAAGTTAATACTAAACTAAAAACGTATTTTAAAATGAATTAAATTACATTTTAACTAAAACAAAAATTAATAATAATAATAATATTTAAACAAAACTAAACAACAATAATAATAAAAAATTAATAAACCTTGGGGGGGGGGGGGTCTTGGCCCCACCCCACTCTCCTTCAAACCTGCGGCCCCCATTGGTGATAGTGGGTAGCCCTGCGGGCCCACTGTACCAGTGGGTACCACAGGTCTTTGGACCTGCGGCCCCATGACAGTGAGTACCGCATGGGGGGGTGCGGTGACCCCCGCCACCCAGCTCCCAAACAAATCAATTTTTTTTTAAATTTTTTTTTATAAAACCTCTTTAAAACTTTCGTTTTCAATGTTTTTTAAAATTTTTTTTTAAAAACACTTACCTGTAAATATATATAAACTTGTTTATATATATATATATATTTTAAAATTTTCTGGTGAATTTATTTTTTATACCAGACTGTATTTATTTTAATTCAAAAAACAACAAGCTAATATATTTTTTTTTTAATTAATTTTTGCAATAACATAATTTTCTTCTCAAGAACAATTATTTAAGCTATATTTTCAATAATACATGCTTTTGTTTTCAACAAAATTTATAAATAAACAAGGAGGAATTTTTCTTTCCTTTTTAACATGCAAGATGATAAAAACAAGAAGGATCTATATTTTTTTAAATATAATTATTTATTTTCTCAAGAAGAGTTTTCTTGTTTCCTAGCATGCAAATTAACCCTGTTTTCTTGTTTCCTCTCAGATCTGGACTCAATTTTGGTAAGCACCTGATGAAGGAAAGTTTTCTACTCTTCAAGGTGAGACAAAAAAATATATGAGGGTTTGGAAGCAATTTTTCCAACAATAACCAATTCCATCTAAAGAAGACATTTTCACCCAAATTGAAACCCTAAGGGAAATTTCAAACATAAATCTTTCATACAAAAACCCTTATGCCCGATTGGCATTCAATATCCAAAAATGAAACCTTTATTCTCACAATCACAGATCTGATAAGCAAACATAGAGGAAAACACAAATTGAAACCAAAATCATATTTCTCAATTTTAAATCAATGAAACTATCAAATACCCAAACAAGGAAGATCACACAAAGGGTCCTAGCTTTCAGATGCATGAAAGATGGGGATCTGAAAGCTAGAATTCAAAGGATGAAGACCCTACCTTAATAATTAATGAGAAACAAAAATTCACAATCCAAGCAAGAAGAATCCACAAATTCAAGCAAGCTCTCTCTCAAAACCCCAATCACCTGATTTCTCCTTCTCCTTGAATCAACAACCTTCAAAAAGGCTTCCAATCCAAAGATATAGATAATCCAAACAATTTGGTTTTCCAAAAGTGAAAACCCTAAGGGAAAATAAATTATCTAATTATTAATTAAAATAATTCTTTATTTTCAATTTCATTTAAAGCATGCAAAAACTCAACTTTATAATATCAAAGCAAAGTGTTAAATTGAAAGTGCATGAGATAATATTTCAATTAAATAAATCAATTAACCATGCAACATTAAGTAATATTCAATAATTCAACTATGCATAATTAATTAAATTTAATATTTATTAAATCCCAATTATTTAAATCAAGACTTAGTAATTAAATCAATTAATTAAATATAGGCATTTAATTAATATTTAATTATTAAATAGCCATATATTTTATATATCAAAGTTTTAACCTTATTATAGGTGAAATAATTAACATTAATATTTATCATGAAAATTCATCATTAAATCACTTGAAACCCATCTAAACAGATAATCAAATGAAACAGACAATCAACTGAAACATAACTATAAACCCACACAAACAGGCTCACGAATCCACATCACTTGACGGATTCAAATAGGATAGTCAATCAGATTCTTTGTCCATCAATAGGAAAAAATAAGGGTTTAGGGTATGGATTTGGACCTGATACTATCTCCCCTCTCTTACCATTGAGATATTGTGATAGGGCATGCTCACTCCTGCCAATTCAGGGAAGACGTAGCCTGGTACCTGCAAACCTGTCATCACAAAGATGAGCATACATGCGTATAATATAGCAAACAATGGTTGAGACTAGTTTATTGTGTGGATCTCACTGAAGCAAGTAACTATGACTCTATCCCATACCATATCAAGCACGTCAAACAGTAATGCAAAACATATAAATGATCCATGTGCATATAAATCTAGGGTCAGTATTGTCAGAAAACCACAATCAAAATGAAATCCTAACATATACATAAGCATCATAAAACCACAATAAATCCTGTGCAAATAGGAGATATAATAGACTAAGAAATAAATCAATAATACTGAAATGTGATACATAAATATCCCCAAAACCATTAGAAATAACCAATCACATACCTAAAAAGGCCTAAAAGAGTTCGACAACCAAAACTGAGAAGCAAACTAAGAGGTGGGTATTACATCCTCCTCCCCTAAAACTAGGCTTACTTCTAGAAGCCTACAACAAAGACAGAGATATGAATCTCTCAACTCTAATCATCAAACCAAGTCACAAAAGAATCAATGTGTGGGTCTCATAGGACCCTTCCCTGGTCTCTGACTTGAACACTGGGGATCATTCCCTACTGCAGGAATGTAGAAACTAGCTGTTGGTCCTCTACTCGCAACCCCACTCATAGGAGCATGATACATGACTGGAGGATGATCAAATGCTGCATAAGTTCCATGAGACATACTAACATCCCCAACTGTAGGCTCAAAATCTACTAGCCTCTGTCCCGAGAACTGCAATGTTACTTGAGGACAATTGGCTGCAATGTGACCAAGCTACCCACAAGAATAAAAACTCCCTCTACTACCACCTCCTCTAACTGAAGGTGCACTAGACTAATGAAAAATGCCCCCACTAGCATCCTAATGTGAACTCTAAATTGATCGATCAGTCCTATTGCACATACTGCATAGCCAGTTGTGATAGTTCCCCAACTAAGAACCACCACTACTGCCATGAAAGAATCTCTTACCCTGCTAGTTTTGGTTACCCTTCAAAACTATAGGAGGGTTCCTAGAATTTCTAGCTCCCTGAGATTGATTACCTCTGTTACTAGGTGCTCTAAACTGTACTCCCAACTGTCCACCATGGCCCAACACTAGATTCACCTCTGTAAGGGTAGTTTTAATACCTGCTTTTCTGAGGTTTGTAGGCTCAAAGAGTCTAACTTCCCCAATGATGCGTTCATTGAGCCCCCTAAAAAAGTGCTGAACGATAAGGGCCAAATCTTCACCATAATTAGCATACTTCTTGAGCTTGAAGAATTGATTCTCATACTCTACCACAGACATGGTCAATAGCCTCAAGTTATGGAACTCATCCACCCTCTGCTACCTCCACTGATCAGATAGGAAGCACTCTTGAAATTACTCATGGAATAACTCCCATGTCATTGTATCCATATGGAGACCTAACTTATCCTCCTCTATCATCCACCATATCATTACAAAATTGGAGAGTTGCATTACTGCATACCTAGTTTTAGTATTTCTACTAAAGGGATGCATAGGAAAAATCCTCTCTAATGCGATAAGCCATGTCTCAGCTTCAAACCATGTTCCTTTTCCATCAAGGGAGTAGGTGGATCTCTCATGAGATCCCACATGTGGTTCGCTGCCACAACCTCAGGATCAACTGCAACAGTCCTCCTTGGAGGGCTCCTAGATCTCTCCCTTTCTCTCTTCTTTAACTAAGAATGATGAGAAGCATCCTCCTCCACTCTAACCTACTCAGGAAGACAACTCAATATCACCTTCAACATCTGCCTAGTGTCTGGCTCTACAGACTCAGCCCGATACTCATCCCTTTGCCCATCTCTGCTATGCTAATGAGCACTATCCTGACTGATATTTAGGGGAGGACTATGATTCCCACCCCTTCCAAAACCACCAACTCGGCCTCTACCATGACCTCTAACAGATCTAGTTTCAGGCATGATTCCTGAATCAACCAGAGAACCAAACCACAACTCAGAACCAACATCAAAACTAATAACATCAAAAGAAATCAAATAATCTCAAAGAAATGGTTTTAAATACATTAGAGTTTTATGTCTATGTTTGTTTCAATGTTTTAAAATCAAAAGACAATTAATGGGCATACAAATTTCTCAGAGCTCCCAGTGTAGAAACGTGGGCTATGATACAAAGTGTAATGCCCCACCAGGGAACCCATGAGAACTAACCTAAACATGACACTAAGTTAATAGGATAATTTTTTTTTTAAATGTTTACATACAATAATGATAACAATGCGGAAGCAATGCAATGAGATACATGACATACACAAAACACAACTCATACATAGATAACATTTCTCAAGGGTTCCTTGACGTAGAATTACTTAAGAAAAATATTCTACGAGAACAACTATAAAGAACTAACCTAAAGGATACATTAAATGAATCCAATAATATACATTTTATAACTCACATCTTCTGCACATGATGCAAGGTATGTATTAATCACTCTAATACAAGTATGATACAACAACTAATATAGGTATCACATTTGATACACTATTACAAGATTACAACTGATATGATAAGATCAAAACCTCCTAAGATAAACATGATGAGAACAACATGATACATCCTTGAAAGGATGTCAACCAAAAAACACATATGGTTACAAATACACAACTCATAAACTGAACCAGTTTCCTTAAGAATCAGAAGATAGAACTGCATCAAGATCATCCAAGCATGAAGAAGAACTGTCAAAGTATCAATAGTAATAAGAATCACTACCACCCGACCGTGTGGAACCAAAGGTCCACTCCCACCATGCTGAGGAGATAATAACAGGCCCACTCACATGGGTATACAACATGAAGGCAATCAAAGGTATACAAGCTAGCATAAAGAAATACATAGGAAGATCCTAGAAGCTTTCTGATCACAACAAGAAAGACTAAAGAAAAATTATAAGGATGGAAAGATCAAGACAATTGGAAACCAAGATCAAAGCAAAGGTACACCATTCAAACATGAAGGAACATACATAAGATATCCAAAACACCAACATAAACCAAATACTAAATCCAAAATCCAAATGTCAATGACACAACCATAAAAGGTACAACATGACCTATGGAGGAGACTTAGGCTACATACTATGGGAGTTTCATCACATGGTCAATAACTTGAGCTACCCTGGACTGGCCTCTCTGGACCCTGAACCTCTCAATCATGACTCATGAGGAGCTAGGATACCCTCTCATGAAGATGAGGAATCTAACCATACCTACTCTCTAGGTATCATCTCATTCTTATCCTTAGTCTATACTAGCACTAAATGCATAAGCGAGGCATCATGATCACTCTTGTAATTAATGTAAACCCCAAATTTTATTATTAAGTTATCACTTATTAACAAACTTACGATAGGTCACCCTGGACTGGCCTCTTTGGGCCCCAGAATCCTATTGTAAGCCACTCCCCTAAGATGCAACTAACTAACCACCACCTAAGATCAAGGTCAAATATAAACTCATAAATCTCATAAACTGGTTCCTACCCATATAGGAACTACTGGTTCTCACTAACCATATGAGTCATTCCCAAGGTTCACATAACCTAAGTTCAAAACACTAGGTTCAGAAAGACAATTCGAACCAACATAACATAATAAGACACATGTACTAGAAATCCCACACAAGACACCATGAAGGTTCATATCCCAAAACCCTAACAGATACCCGACATGATAAGGTTTACAACAGAAAGAACATGCACATCATGGCATAAAAAGTACATCCCCATAAGGAGCTAATAAAGGAACGTAATGATAGACAAATTTATAACAGTTGATATGCAAATTTATCTATCTAGTAAAATTACTAAAAGACTATAATTAAATCTTCTCAAGAAAATGCAATTCAAAGCTCCAATAGACCAATTTATAAGAACTTCCTTTCATAAATTAATCTAATTAAATAATTACTAACAATTCATTTATAATTACATGAAGTATGAAAATACAATGCAATAACGAAAAGATACTAGTATGAACTTCAATATTCATACTATTATTTCCAGTGTAAACAATTCACATATACTAAACACTATATAGAAGAAAATAATCCATTAATAATAATAATATTATTATTAATAAATAATTTATCTTTAAACTATAACTTCTCTTTCAATAATTAAATTAATAACACTAAATCATAATAAAACAATTCTGAAAAAAAAATTTAATTAAAACTAAATTTAAAATTAAATACAAGTTAATACTAAACTTAAAACGTATTTTAAAATGAATTAAATTATATTTAAACTAAAACAAAAATTAATAATAATAATAATATTTAAACTAAACTAAACAACAATAATAATAAAAAAATTAATAAACCTTGGGGGGGGCCTCGGCCCCACCCCACCCTCCTTCTAACCCGCGGCCAAAGCCTGCGGCCCCCACTGGTGACAATGGGTACCCCTACGGGCTCACTGTACCAGTGGGTACCGCAGGTCTTTGGACCTGCGGCTCCACGACAGTGAGTACTGCACGGCGGGGTGTGGTGGCCCCTGCCACCCACCTCCCAAACAAATCAATTTTTTTTTTTATAAAACCTCTTTAAAACTTTCGTTTTCAATGTTTTTTTTTTCTTAAAACACTTACCTATAAAATATATATAAACTTGTTTATATATATATTATTATTATTATTTTTTTAAATTTTCTGGTGAATTTATTTTTTATACCATACTGTATTTGTAATCACCTAAAAATGGTCACCTAAACCCTAGACCCCCAATCTCAGCATTTAATCAAGAAACCCTAACCTTGATTAAACCTAAGTCCTAAATCAAACAGGCAATTATCGAATTCAAACTGATCT